>JAODAL010000229.1:0-366080 GCA_025379985.1 Phyllomedusa bahiana | reverse complement strand
GTTTTTTAAAATTTTACGGCAGATTGACCTACATATACCTGATTCCTATCCCACAGGACAACTGCTGAAACCTAGCTGTGACGGACAACAAGACGTGCTGATTGGCCCAAAAAACAAGATAACCCTACCCACATTTAACCCGAAATTTCCTGGAGAAAGTAACTGTAAATTACTGTATATGGATCAATACTTAAAGGGGTTTTGCCAAAAATGAGTTCCTTACCTAAAGGCTATCTCCCCTTTTGGCCTTGAAAAAAGGGGTTTTTTTTTTTTCTGTGTTTAAAAAAACAAGTCCCCTCTTCTATGTCCACTTTTACCCCCCATGCCGTTCCTGTACTCAGTCTTTGTATTGACAAACTTTTTTTGCTAATCCACAGAAAACGAAATTGTACAAAGTATATGGTTTTATTTCTCCTTTATTTCTCGAAGAGAACTCAGCGCAGTCTTCTTTCTTCCTTCCAATGGCTGCAAGGGGAGGGAGGGGGCTAGCAGGGAGCGTTGTTTGTTTCCCCAATAGTTACATTAAACCAGGGTTTTTCTTATACAAAAGACCATGACTTTCTCCCCCAGCCCCTTCAAACTTGTTCATTTTTCTGCCATCAGATAAGAAAGAAACAATGCAAGCCAGAGATCACTCCGGTCGTGTCTATTGTAAACTTTCAGGAAACCAAGGGCATAAAAAGTGGGCTGTAACTTCATAGGTTTCACTTTTTTGATGACTTTTAATTTAAAAGGATTAAATCCCATTTTGGGGGGATCCCCACAAGTTTAATCAGGAGAAAACCCCTTTAATAGTAAGGGAGCACCAAAAAAAGATAAATTCTAACATTACAGGTGACTACAGCAAGGTTTTTTTATGAGTTTATGGTATACTGTTTTGTTCAATATATACACATTATACAGTACTTGCCTAAGCTCCTTATAGTGGTGAATGTAAGTAGACACAGGGCCATCTTTTCCATTGGGCACAATAGGCAGTTGCCCGGGGGCTTCCCAAGTATAGGGGCACCGGGGTGGCCATGTATGTCCAAAACAAGAAACATACCCTGGATCCCTTTCTTTTTCTTATTCAAACTGTTTTTTTTTTTGATTTAAGGATGGCAAACAGTTAAAAAAACCCGGGGGAGAAGGGAGTCAAGGCTTTGCCCTGCCCAAATTTGTCTTGTAGGCTGCAGGCTGCTGGGCCCCAAAATAGTGGTTGAAAATTTTGTGTTTGGGGTGAAAAAGGGGGGACCATGTGATGTCATGTTTTTGTGAAAGGGCCCAGCAGGCTTGCCCGGGGGGGGGGTGGGAGGGGAAATGCTAAAAGCGGCTCAGTAGACAACTAATTTTTATCTGTTTTAAAAGCAATAGATTTGGAGCTCTGGATCAGAAAATCAGCACAAAATTAAGGGTTAAGATTGACTTTTTTTAAAGTAAAATTTTATATAATCAGGGGAAGTTTGAACCAAAGCTGATAAGGAAAAGTTTGCAGTGAATTGCAATGCAACTTGTTGATAAAGATCTCTTCAGTGTAACCAAAACATCTTTATATTTTTTTTAAGGTCAAATGGTTGACCCCCACACGGGTGGAGTTCCCAACATTTTAAAATGGGATAAAAACGAACTCGTTACCTGTCACTTTTCCTTCCAATTTTATTGGGCCATCTCAAGCTTGTCTCAATGGCATGGGCCCACATGATTTTTTAAGAACGGGGACTAGATTTTCGTGACTAATGCCCATTTGGTTTTAGAAAATTTTTTCAATCCCGTCAATTTTTTAAATAAACCCCTATGTTTTCCCTGGCACCCTTACAAGCCTACACCTCCATGCACCTCTTCTTCCAGTTCAAGACTACATCTCCCGATGGCCTTATTCTCTACAACAGTGGTGATGGAAATGACTTTATTGTAGTTGAATTGGTTAAAGGGTAAGTAGTATTTCATGGTTTTGCAAATCAAACCTTGTATACCAGTTTATTATGTACATGAGATTATTTTTAGCCTTTAAGATTTTAAAAGTATAGTTACAATTAATGCACAATAAAAGCAAACATGACTTTTTAAAAATTAGCTAAAAAAAACTTAACGTACAACCAGTGTCAGACAGCTGTTGCCAAGGCAGATAAAAATCAGGGGGTTTCATTAGTGGATAGACACCATGATTAGAAAAAATTTACTCCACTATTAACGATACTAAACGGGAAAACACTGGAATATTTTTACAATTGGGCACAGGCCAAAAAAGACTTGTGACCTTCACATTAAAGACGGGAAACCTGAGAAATACATGGAATGGATTAACTAGATCATCCAGAAAGATTATCAAAATTGGAGATATTAGGTCGAGAACCAAAAAAGCTAAAAGGGGACCTATAAATAACTAAAACAACAAGTTTCAAAACGAACCTCCCTAGATCTATGTAAAAACCCAGGTTGATCTATAACAAAACAGACATACCTCAGTCTTTTCATAAGTTTGTCAATTTTCAGTCCATAGAAACCCCTTTTTGATATTACTAAGGTGCTTAGCTCATAGGATGATTATCACTGAACCATGGGCAGACAGTGGGCTGAGTAACTTATAGCCTAAATAACCCACTGAAACAGCACATTGAAACAAAGGACCCCGTTACATTTTACACAGATGTGACAGGACTTGTAAATGATGGCCGCTTTCTCCCCAACTGATAAAACATCTGTCCATGGATTGTGCCTGACATTAAAGGGTTATTCCCACTAAATTAAATTGGTGCCTTTTATGTAAATAATACTTTTAGCAATTAACAGTAATTAAAAAATCTGTTCCATTTACTCACTTTTCAATTGTCTTCACCTGATGGCTTGCTCCTTTGCTTCCTTGGTTCCCGACCATCGCAGTGTTCTCTAAGTGGTGGCCAGGACTCCAATGTCATTCTGATGTTGCTGGTGGCCGGGATCTCGAGAACATTCATACCAGTGTATTCGCTTTGCATTCTAGCACCGATCACAGCAAGAAGATCTGTTGTATGTTAGAACTGCTCCAGGGCAAGCACAGCAGCCCCGTTGCAATCATTAGCACCTTAGACTTAGAACCCTGCTCATTAAATATGGCTCCACACAGTCCTGTGCCCTCCAGTCAATAGCTTATCCTAAACTCTGCTTATTACCAGTCTAAACAATCCTAATGGGTGTGACTACATTTACCAGTACAATTCCCTGAGGAACCCCTGTGCTACTGTGGACTAGGGAGCAAGAGACTAAAAACATAGACAGAAATTAAGAGAGCTGATCCATGCAGGGAGTCTGGACAGACTGAACTATATGTAAGTCAATGCTGGAAAACAAGGGTCAGTAGAAAGTATCCTGCAAGCCCAGATACTACGGTATACAAGCATAAGAAAAGTTGCTATACAAATATCAACCAATGTTAGTCAATGTGTCCCTGTGTGAGCTCTCTGCAGAGAATGATGGGGAATTAATATATTAGCAAAAAGGACTGCAGACAGACAAGCACTGAGTTGCAGATAAACGCCTGAAATGTTAATATATTGCTGAATTACATAGTTTCAGTATCATGTTACGATAGCAGATTAACCCTTATTTGTCACATGCGTTACATCCTACATCACTTTAAATGGGTTCTCCGCTTTGTACAATTCCTATCTATCTATCTATTTATCTATCTAGCTACTATCTATCTATCAATATAATAAATATATTATATATATATATATATATATATATATATATATATATATATATATATATATATATAATATATATATTATATATATATATATATATATATATATATATATATATCTATCAGAAGGGTCCCTTGAAAATAAATAATAATAATCACATGGGGCTATATATATATATTATAGTCACACAGGCCTGCGCCAGAAGTCTGGCATCTTTTCAGCCCGAAAACTGTCGCAGCCCCGTTCTCTATATTTTGAATCAGGCGCACTCCAATATTAGGCACATTACAGAGCGCCCACGGCAAATTGTAATGCGCCTGAGATCAGGGGCGTGCTGGAGGCAGGACGCAATACAACAGTACGAAGTTACACATGCATGACTTTTGAAAGGCAAATCCAGGCGCATTACTGCTGAGAAAGTGGTTTACCTGAGCCAAAATTGTTGCGTATGCTAGAAATGCACACAAGACCCACATAGAACGGTTCTAGATTCGGGCCTTCTTCACTACTAATGCATGCAATAAAATTGGCGTTCGAGCACCAAAATACATACATGTTGCCCATAGTATCTACCTGCTGAGAACCCAGTAAGTAGTTGTCTTTGGGAAGGTGTGCAGTGGATGTTATGTTTCCTTGTACTGCCACCCAAAGGGGGAAATTTAAAACACCACTGCTTCTATTCAAACCAATGTGTTGTCTGTGTAATGCAGGACAGGTCCTTCAGAGCAAGAGACCCTCTTTATAACCACTCCCCACTCCGGTCCATATATAAGAATCCTGCACATGGCGCCCCCCTCTATAAAATCAGAATTTCTAACTGTGTTGTATGGAAATAGGTTTTCTACCCGGGAGGCCCTTAAAAAATGGATGTATTTTTTTCCCCCCCGGCGGATTTTGCCAAGGGGCAAAGGAACACTTGTTCCTAAAAGGCAGGGATTACCGAATCCCGGCGGATTGGGCCTTCTGGCCAAATCCGGACGGGTGGGGCCAATCCCCCAAATAAGCCGTAGGGGCGAGGGCCTAAACTACAGCCCGGGTAACCGGACGGCCCCGCGACGGAACAACGCTTCAGGACGTTTTTTGTTCTTTCCTTCTATTTTCCATGATGTCCTGTCAGGTTAACAAGGATTTTCTACTGTCGGAACACCCCTTTAAACTTTACTTAAAACCGACGTAGGGCCCTCACCAGGAGCGCCAACAGGAAAGAATCGGCACTACTCCTGCCAGGGGCCCACTTATATGGTGCAAAAAAGGAACTGGTAATGGATAGATGGCTCAGATAGTTCAGCTGTATGGAGCCCTGGAACTACTTGCAACAGCACAAGAAAGGCACATGCAATGCAGAGTAATTTGAAGCTTCTGGGCCCCCAATGCAAAAAGTGAAATAGGGCCCCCAAGCTACCATGCGTCATTTACAATAATGGTGTCTTCTTATGTGGTAGAAGAGCTTTTGGGCCCCCTCAGGCTTCAGGGCCAGGTAGTGACTGCTACTTCTGCACCCCTTATAGCTACACCCCTGATGTTATATAGAAACAAATATATTTAATCAAAAAATAAAGACAATCAATACAATATTCAATAAATCATAAATATTTTTTGTGGGTGGGGTCAGCCACAGCTCTATTAAGCCTTTTTGAAGCTAATTTTCTTAAAGGTGTAAACTTTTCCCATCCTGCAGTAGCAGTGAATGTACGAAACTGGAAACCGGCAGCATAACCTGCCCACTGCTCTACTACTTAGTGTATTTAGAAATAATGTGCAGGCCTGGACTTAAAACTCTTCACAAAATCTGCAGAACAAAAGAGGAGCAGAACACAAAAAGTGAAAATATGCTTTGCGTTATGAAAAAAATCTGTAAAATATAAAATTCTGAAACAGTCTGATTTATATTCCAGTTATTCAGCATTTTTAAGATCTCTGCATGCAGCCAGTGAATGGAAACTCTGCAGTGCACATCCACTGACTGAAAATCATACAGATGTCACACTCTGCTACAAGTAGATGCAGCCTAAGCAGTCCTACTGTGCTGATCGGTTACTACAGTCTATCAGTCCAGTCCAGGCTGCTGATTATGAAGGTTATATACACTGAAGCAAACTTTCAGCTATGAGGTATATCAGATGTAGAGAGGTTACCAGCCATTCATAAAGGCGCTTTCACACAACACAGTTTTGGTGCAGTTTTAACTGTGCTCCAATTAAACTGCCTTTATTACCAGCAAGCTTCTTTCAGTTGTCTAAACTGATCAGAAAGGTGTTTCAAGCAAGTAATCAATTATTGCATGTGAAGTCTTGTGGATTACAAACACACAAATTGATTACCCACTTTCCAAACAGTTTAGATAAGTGAAAGAAGCTTGCTGGTAATAAGGACAGTTTAATTGGAGCGCAGTTACAACTGCACCAAAACTGCACTGTGTGAAAACAGCCTAAGGCAATTTGTATAGGCATTTTAATGTGTCAGCACTGCCAGCCAGGTGATGGACACAGATATAACTTATGTGTCATGGACCAGGAACCTATCACTTAACTCTGTTGCATATAAATCACATCTACAACCATGAACTAGGCTATATCATGATATTTTCTACTACATTACATGGCTACATAGTACGGTCGAAAAAATACATATCTCCACTAAGTTCAACCAAAGGTGGGGAAAGATGTGGATGAAGCTTGAAGGATAGAGGGAATTTTTAAGTTTGTTTCCCTTCTTCTGAAAATGACTCTAGAACCCCTAAGGCAAGAACCGATCTGCCCTAAAGGAAAATCATAAGTAATGATATTGTTTAGTCGTAAATAGTTATCTAAGTCTTTGTTGAAACCCACAACTGTTCCTGCTGTGACCAGCTCCTCAGGCGGCTATTCCACAGATCTACAGTTCACATAGTAAAGAAGGCTTTGCTCCTCTAGATATTGAATGCATTCCAGACAAAAGGATGCATATCCAGACAAAAGGAGTGTCCCCTTGTGTTTTGAGTGTGTTTACATGAAATAGCTTTTAGCCATACTTCTTTAGGGGCCATTTACATATCTTTGTAGCATGATCATTGCCATATATATGTCTGCCTGTCTGTCTATCTACACATAGATAGATAGATAGATAGATAGATAGATAGATAGATAGATAGATATGACAGTGATCATGCTACAAAGATTAGGTAGACAGACAGACAGACAGACAGACAGACAGACAGACAGACAGACAGACAGACAGATAGATAGATAGATAGATAGATAGATAGATAGATAGATAGATAGATAGATAGATAGATAGTGAATGGTCTGCATTGCTTACAACTCATCATTTTTTGCTATATTGCAATAATGAAATGGTGTGGTAATACTACAGATGACCACTAGAGGTCCTCCTAGTACTATCTGGAACTTTCTCCTGAACCTCAGGGATTATTATACTGTTGCGTTATTATAATGGAAACAATGAAAACAGCAGGAATTAAAATGTATTATTGCTGAATTTATTTTAAAATCCACCGTAACATAATATATTTCATTTTCTTGAGCATAAACTTTATCTTAAATGTTACATAAAAGTAATTGCTAAAATGACACTGGTCGAGTATATCATTTTATATTGATGCAATATACATATTTCTATCTTTCAGATATTTACATTACGTGTTTGATCTTGGCAATGGTGCAAACCTAATCAAAGGCAGCTCTAACAAACCCCTAAATGACCATCAGTGGCACAATGTAATGATCTCCAGAGACACAAGCAACCTTCATACGGTGAAAATAGACACCAAAATTACTACTCAGAGCACAGCTGGAGCCAGAAACCTTGATCTTAAGAGTAAGTGCACATTGAATGTATGGTTATATCATGTATGAGCATCTAAATCAATATAGTGTCACCAAAATGAGTTTTGTACGTGTTTAGACTCATCAGGAAATGTAACTACAGCCAAAGCAGCTGCTGTGGTTCCCAGAGATGAGGGGACCCATTGAGGAACAAGAACATTGTGCCGCTTAGTAAGAAATAAGCTTATGCAGCATTACTATGCGGGTTCTCTGGCCCTATGTTTGATTATTGCTACTTATGCTCCTGTTTCAGTTTTCTGTCATTGGTTGATCCTGTCTCATTTTGTTATGCGATCTATGAATTCAAGCTTTACTCCTGAACCTGTTAGATTAGACTGTCATTAAATAGGCTGTGCACTTTGAACAGTCCTCGTTTGTAATAAGTTGATCCCAGTTAGTTCCACTTCTACAGTTCCAGTAATCAGCTGTTATCTGCAGGGCAAACCTGCAACAAGTGTTTAGTATTGCTACAGCACCATCACCGGGAACATGAAGCATTATATCATGCCCACTAATATCAATGGGCTGTCTGTGTTATACATGGAAATGATGGGTCCTCTGGTGAGGGAGACACTGTTTAAGTCCATGCACTTGCTGATTAATGCACATCTTAAATGCGGGACCCCATTTTTAACTCGAATGCCATAATATGATATTTAAAAAGTTTTATAAACCAATGTCTTTGATATATTTTCTGCTGTGAGGCTTATTTGTATATAACAATGCGTATTCTAATTTTCCTGAATTTTCCTGAATGTCATCTCTCATCTAATAAAAGTCCACTCATGAATATTCTTTAGGAATTTTGTCCCTGCATATTGCCAGTAAAAATACAGTGGGGAAGAAAAGTATTTAGTCAGCCACCACTTGTGCAAGTTCTCCCACTTAAAAAGATGAGAGAGGCCTGTAATTGACATCATAGGTAGATCTCAACTATGGTAGATAAAATAATAAAACAATCACATTGTCTGATTTGGAAAGAATTTATTTGCAAATTACAAACAAGCAAGATTTCTGGCTCTCACAGACCTGTAACTTCTTCTTTAAGAGGCTCCTCTGTCCTCCACTCATTACCTGTAGTAATGGCACCTGTTTGAACTTATTATCCTGTCCACAACCTCAAACAGTCACACTTCCAACTCCACTATGGTGAAGACCAAAGAGCTGTCGAAGGACACCAGAAACAGAATTATAGCCCTGCATCAGGCTGGGAAGACTGAATCTGCAATAGACAAGCAACTTGATGTGAAGAAATCGACTGTGGGAGCAATAATTAGAAAATGGAAGACATACAAGACCACTGATAATCTCCCTTGATCTGGGGCTCCATGCAAAATCTCACCCTGTAGGGTCAAAATGATCACAAGAACGGTGAGCAAAAATCCCAGAACCACACGGGGAGACCTAGTGAATGACCTGAAGAGAGCTGGGACCAACGTAACAAAGGCTACCATCAGTAACACACTACACCACCAGGAACTCAGATCCTGCAGTGCCAGACGTGTCTCCCTGCTTAAGCCAATATATGTCTGGCCCATCTAGAGTTTGCTAGAGACCATTTGGATGATCCACAAGAGTATTGGGAGAATGTCATATGGTCAGATGAAACCAAAAAAGAACTGTTTGGAAGAAACACAACTTGTCGTGTTTGGAGGAGAGAGAATGCTTCGTTGCATGCAAAGAACACCATACCTACTGTGAAGCATGGGGGTGGTCACATCATGCTTTGGGGCTGTTTCTCTGCAAAGGGACCAGGACGACTGATCCATGTACGTGAAAGAATGAATGGGGCCATGTATGGTGAGATTTTGAGTGCAAACCTCCTTCCATCAGCAAGGGTATTGAAGATGAAATGTGGCTGGGTCTTTCAGCATGACAATGATCCCAAGCACACTGCCAGGGCAATGAAGGAGTGGCTTCATAACAAGCATTTCAAGGTCCTGGAGTGGCCTAGCCAGTCTCCACATCTTAACCCCATAGAAAACCTTTGGAAGGAGTTGAAAGTCCCCAATACATCACTGCTCTAGAGGAGATCTGCATGGAGGAATGGGCCAACATACCAGCAACAGTGTGCGCCAACCTTGTGAAGACTTGCAGAAAACGTTTGACCTCTGTCATTGCCAACAAAGGATATATAACAAAGTATTGAGATGAACTTTTGCTATTTACCAAATACTTATTTTCCACCGTAATTTGCAAATAAATTCTTTCCAAATCAGACAATGTGATTTTTGGGATTTGTTTTCTCATTTTGTCTCCCATAGTTGAGGTCAACCTATGATGTCAATTACAGGTCTCTCTCATCTTTTTAAGTGGGATAACTTTCACAATTGGTGGCTGACTAAATACTTTTTTTCTCCAATGTACATATGGTAATTTAAAAGCTTCCTCAACAGAGTGATAGTTGACTGGCCCCTCATTCATCCTCACATTTGCTTACAATACATGAACATGATTGGTCAAAGTCTTCCCTGAAGCTCCACCCCATAGACTCATTCAGAGGCAGGCCAAACCCCAGAATTTTTTACTCCTGACTAACATTTAAGATAGTGTTCAATAGTTTGACCCACTCTTCTATTAACATAATAATTTGGCATAACCCAAACAGGTAAGGATCCATCTTGTCTGGTCTTAGTTTACATGGTATGCTGTCAGGTTTTAATCACAGACACTAAAGGGATGTTACTATCTCAGCACATTGATGACATATTTATAGGATATGCCATCAATATGAGACCGTTTGATATCACCTCTGGGACCTGTACCTATTATGAGAATGGGCCACCAGAATATAGTGTGATTTTATCTTTGTTCTGAACTAAGATTTTTGGGTGCCTGTTCTCATGTTAGGTACAGGTCCCAGAGGTGGTCTCATATGGTTTCATATTAATGACATATCCTATTGTTATTACATCAGTGTGAGATAGAAACCAGGGGCATAACTAGAAATAGCAGGGCCACATAGCAAACTTTTCAATGGACTCCCCCTCCTGCTCTATAAAAAAAAATTAACTTATCATGTGCATGTTCTGTCAAGAACGATAAAAAAAATTGTGTACAATAGACACATCTCGCACCCATCAGTCACACGCTAGACACATCCTGCATATGCCTATCACATGCCAGACACATCCTGCACATCCCAATCACAAGCCAGACACATGCCACACACATCACTCACACACCAGGTGCCAGACACACCACATACGCCAATCACACGGCAAACACATCCCACATACACCACACGCCAGACACCTCTCACATATACCACTCACACACCAGGCACATCCCGCATATACCACTCATGCACCAGGCACATTCCACATACACCACCCACGCAGCAGACACATCACGCATACACCAATCACACGCCAGACACATCCCGCATACGCCAATCACATGCCAGATCCATCATGCATACGACAAGCACATTCCAGACAAATCCCACATACGCCAATCACACACCAGGCATATCCCACACACACCAATCACACGTCAGATACATCCTACACAAATCACTAACACGCCAGACACACTGCATATGCCAATCACATGCCAGACACACTGCATATGCCAATCCCACGCCAGGTACATTCTGCATATGACCCCGATTCTCCACTGGATCAGACAATGAATCCCAACAGAAAGCAATGAAGCAATTTGAGAGAGGAGGAAGCCAGAGCCATGCTGACCAATCAGAACTTGCTGAGAAAGTCAATACGCATATAATGAAGAAGGGGCTAAATAGATCACGTTCCTGGGGCTGCTGTGGTGTATGCAATAACAGACTTCCAGGCACTGTATAAATATAGATATGTCCTGCGGCCTCGCCTCCCTGAACATCAGTGATCTTTCCTCAGATGCTCTGCTTTTTATTTCACTTGTGGAAGCTCCAGTGAAAGTTTTAAGATGTACATGTTCAACAGAGGCCTTTGATGCTATGCTTTGGTATCCATTACCCATAGGCTACTCCATCTGTTAAATGCTGTATATGCATTTTTACAGGAAGCAAGAATCATAAAGATGAGGTTCACAACATGATGTAAACACCCAAATGGATTTGAGTCCCAGCATAATGGGGCACATTTATCAAGGTAGAATTCTGGCACAATTTTTACCAAAATAATGTTGTAATGTTGTACACAGCACTCCAGCCTGGCTCTTATTCACCTTCACTTTGCCTGAAAGAAGTGACCTGTCACTTTGTACAGGCAGATTCAGGGAATATGCTGGCAAATCACAGCACTCAGTGAGTGCTATGATTTTACTGCATTTGTGGGGCGTACGTCTGGCGCAGTGCAGCGCAATTATGCCCCAAAGTACACCCCGCAAATACGCCATGTGAACATAGCCTTACTTTACACTAAGAGTTGGACGAGATTTATAAATCTGTCCCAATACGATCACCCAAATGGATAAGGAGGACACAACATAATGTGATCACCCGTATGGATGAAGTCACCACATGATGTCATCACCCTTATGGATGAGGTTGAAACAATGTCATCACCAGTATGGATGAGGTCACAATATGATGTCATCACCTGTATGGATGAGGTCACAACATGATGTCATCACCAGTATGGATGAGGTCGCAATATGATGTCATCACCCGTATGTATGAAGTCACAACATAATGTGATCACCTGTATGGATGAGGTCACAACATTATGTAATAACCTGTATGGATGAGGACACGACATAATGTGATCACTCATATGGATGAGGTCCCAATGTGATGCCATCACCCGTATGGATGAGGACACAACATAATGTGATCACCCATATGGATGAGGTCACAACATGATGTCATTACTTGTATGGATGAGCTCAAAACATTATGTCATCACCTGTATGGATGAGGTCACAACATGATGTCATCATTCGTATGCAGGAGGTCACAACAGAATATCATCACCTGTATGGATGAGGTCACAACAGGATATCATCACCTGTATGGATGAGGTGACAACATGATGTCATCACTTGTATGGATGAGGTCACAACATGATGCCATCACCCGTATGGATGAGGTCACAACATGATGCCATCACCCATATGGATGAGGTTACAACATGATGCCATCACCCGTATGGATGAGGTCACAACATGATGTCATCACTTGTATGGATGAGGTCACAACATGATGCCATCACCCGTATGGATGAGGTCACAGCATGATGCCATCACCCGTACGGATGAGGTCACAACATGATGTCATCACCTGTATGGATGATTTCACAACATGATGTCATCACCCATATGGATGAGGTCACAACATGATGCCATCACCTGTATGGAATTTTTCCTGGCTCTGCATGGGGATTCACATCTGCATGGTTTGTTTTAGTTGCAAGTAGGTTTGATTCACATCAATGTTGCAGGTATCTGTCGGGGCATTGGGAAAGAAGGTACACTGATGGATACCGCATCATGGAAGCAGCAGGGCCATTTAAGAAGAAACATAGTCCCATTTGAACTACGTTTACTCTATTTGGCATCATTTTAAGCTTTTTCATTGGGACACAAAAGCATGGTTTACTACGATTTTCTGTTGCACAGGAAAAGCATATACCACCAACAAATATAGCTAAAATAGAGTCCTAATAGAACTAAGTTTCTTCTACTAAGTTGATGGGCCTGTAACGGCTTTGTCACGACATACGTTGGGGTACCTTTTCCCCGATAACACGATGACTACCTGCAATGTAACAAATAACAAAGTGTGAACTTAGCCTTATGAAAGCTCTGACTTGTAGTAAGTGGTTCACTAAAGAGATATTCACCATACAAAGGAGGATTTTCACCCCCTAAAAGTAAACAGAGATGATTAATATGTAGTGACAGCAAGCAGAGATCTTGACCACCCTGAGGAATTCCTAGACAAAGTACATTAGAAACTGTGCTTTCTCATTATACAGTGGACATTACAATAGACACTTTATTGGCAGCATCCGGTGTTTACGTTCAGATGCTCTTTTGAAGTAGCAGATTTGGGTTGAACCTTTTCATCTTTTACTCTAATTCTGCTAAAATGCCCCAGAAGTAGTTTGCTGGAGAAGGCTTTTCCTTCATTACCTCGGCACTATTCTGTCTTCAGTTTTGTTTGAAAGATTTTAAGCAATTCAAGCGTAATTTAAGTAAATATGAAATAGAGTTAAATCTCACTTGCGATAACTACTTCAGATTACAAGAAAAATGGCACAACCCGCATAGATGTAAGTTATGCAGTTTACAGGAGAGGAGGACACAGGGCCAGGGAGCTGGAAGTTGCAATAGGATTTAACTAGAGGAACATTTTTTAGAAGGAGTTAAAGAGGACCTGTCAGCTCTCGTGATGTGTCTGTTTCAATAAATGATCATAATATCAATTCTGGAGCATCTTTGCCTAGAACTCCATAATGTGCCACTGTTCTGTTATTCCTCCTGGAAATGTCTGAATAAAGTTACAGCTGGATGTTACAATCCCCCTTGTTAAAAAGGAAATGTCCATGTTCAGTCCGACACTGACTAATCACAGTTTCTATGCAAACAATACAGTATCAGCAGAACTCTATAGACACTAACAACGGTTAAAAAGGACATACAAGTTTTTTGGAACAGCATTTCTGCTACTATAGAGCATATGAAAAAAATTGAGGTTCTTAGTGTACATTTTTGATCAAAACTGTAAATGTCCACCTACCACGGCAAGGTGACCCCAATTCAGGTGGGAACCTACGTGCATGCTACCTCTCTTGGTGTCTGTTCAGACCTCCACATTTCAGGGTTAGAAGGTTCCAGCTAGAAACCTGATCTGCTAAAAAAAAAAGCCTGTGCAGATGGGTGGAGTGCATAAACCAAGCTGGGGACTAGCCACTTCCCCTACAAACAGTCAAAAAAACAAAACTTGGTTAGCACATCTGTTTTGAAGAATAAACATATAGGTGCACACTGTTGTGGCAGTCAGAAGCCATGCAATACAATATCAGCAGCACTCTATGGACACTAAAAACGGTCAAAGAGAACATAAGAATTTTTTGGAACAGTATTTCTGCTACTATGGAATATTGTGAAAAAAAATGAAAAAAATTTAAGGTTCTTGGTGTACATCTTTTATCAAAACTGTAAATGCCCACCTACCATTTCTGACTGTTTAATGAAATGTCCCATGTAATACCCAGGCATCAATGTATTCATACACTTCCAGGAGCAACAATGGAGGAATGCACAACACAAAGTTACAAGAAAAGATAAGACAGCCGACAGGTCATCTTTAAATTAGGATGGGTAGTTGTCTAATGGTAGTCACTCAAAGCTATAATAAACATGAGGCATTTCTAGATTTCCAAGCTTTTCTATTTTATCTGTAGACCCCCAAAAATGTGTCCTGCAGTTCCTTCCAGGTGGTGATAATTATTTAGAAGCTACCAGTCCCAAGATGGGAAGATTTTCCAGATTGTGGCTGTGTCCCAGCTTAAATTTGACTATGGATACTCCTCGTCTGCATTCTTGTGACAATCTTACTGCATTAAAATGTTTTTAAATGCAAGATTTTAAAATTAATGCCAGAAAAAAAAAAAAACCTACTGCAGTAACTTAGAAAATTGTCCACTGAGCTAAATCAAATCAATGTCAGAAATCTTAACTTTTTCGGAATTATCTACAAGACAAAGAGAAAAGAAAAAATAGCGAGAAGTTTCTGTAATTAAAAAGTGGAATTACCAATGTTGTGCTCATTTATAAATTGGATTTGCTATTAATTGAATGGCCTGAAGTGAGAAGGGGGAGGGGTAATATGTTTGGAAATTCAGTTATTAAAGAGACCATCCAGAGAATTTCTGAAGATAACACAAATTGTAAGAAGTACAAAAAGGCGATATGAGATTTATGGGCCTAAGGTTTTCTCAGCAGTTGTTATACCATTAAACTCTGTCTAATGTACACCTTCCTCAATCAGTCCAGATACCTTGTAGGCATGTTTGGGGAACAATTCTGCCATGAGTCCCAAACCCAGAGCAGGGTTTATGAATACCCCAATTAAAAGCAAATATTTTGGTGGAATTTATTTGGTAATTTAGAGGGTTTAGCTTAAATCTTTTCAATTATGAGTTTATTGGTTAGTATTACTATTGGTGATGTACTATTATTTATTTTCTTGAAGTTCTTCTGGGCTCTCACATATCTCAATGGCTAATAGCAAGGTAGAACAGATTAAGCAGGGCTGGGCTACCTCTCCCATAACAGCCATGATGTGCTTATATAGTGTATGTTCCCTTAATATAGACAGATTAGATGCCGGTGCTGGTGCCTTTTGGTTCCCAGTTGTCCCAGAATGACTTGTTGTTGTTTAACCTGACTGCCGCTGGCAATTTCATGGCCCCATACAGCTGTAGCATCTGGGCAGCACCTATTAGTAGTTCCTATCTTACATCATATCACACTCCCTGTAATGATGAATCCCCCACTGTGTCCCTTGAAATTATTTATGAACCCCATTAAGCAGATAAATGCATCAGCAGCAGGTTGTCGAGAGCAGCAGTAGGCACCCTTTTGTTCTTCACCTTGATCTGGGCCCCTGGCAACAGTGATGCCAGTACTGCCCTGATAGTGTCCACGCAGTTTGACCTTGTCCTATCTTGGTTCCTGCCTCTAGAAGTAAATGAAGGTGGCACTTGAGGGAAGTCCTCCACCCACTTCTCCTTGATTTCTGTAGAGCAAGCAATTTCAAAGAAGTAATATGGCAAAACAGCACAATAGACTGTTCACATGAAGTTTCTTATAATGGATTCTGAGGAAAGAGGTCCGGAAAGGTAAGCAGGGATGAGAAAAGACAAGCGGATAACCAGGAGTGATTAGGTGTGACGGTGTCACCTACATCGATATGCAGTTGTTAATGGTGAAGATATACAGAGGTCCCTCGAATTACATTGGCCAGAGGATACAATATTTTCACCATAAAATGGTCACTGTTTGTTGAGTGAGGTTTCACCATACAATATCACACACACTAAACTACACCTGCAGCTCATGTGATTGATGAAAGATCCAGACAATTATCATGAACATTTTACTTGTAAAACCACTGTATTAGTGAAGTGCATGCAGTGATTGGCGGTCTATTGGCCCCTCTCTACAGTACAATGCGGTACTACATGTCCTGTCAGCTCTTTACATGGGCCAGGATGAGCGGGTCCTTTAGGCACCAGGTGAGGAACCCATTTTTTTTTCTGGTACATTTTATATAAAGTCTATGACCCAAAGAAGTAGTTGCCCTCAACATAGAAGGTGATTTCCAGCCTCCAGCAGCTCTTTCTGATGATATATGGAAGAACTTGATATTCTATGATGTTATATGGAAGGACTTGATGTTCTATGATGTTATATGGAAGGACTTGATGTTCTATGATGTTATATGGAAGGACTTGATGTTCTATGATGTTATATGGAAGGACTTGATATTCTATGATGTTATATGGAAGGACTTGATGTTATATGATGTTATATGGAAGGAATTGATGTTATATGTTGTTATATGGTAGAACTTGATGTTCTATGATGTTATATGGTAGGACTTGATGTTCTATGATGTTATATGGAAGGACTTGATATTCTATGATGTTATATGGAAGGACTTAATATTCTATGATGTTATATGGAAGGACTTGATGTTATATGATATTATATGGAAGGACTTTATGTTATATGATGTTATATGGAAGGACTTGATGTTATATGATGTTATATGGAAGGACTTGATGTTATAGGATGTTATATGGAAGGACTTTATATTATAGGATGTTATATGGAAGGACTTGATGTTATATGGAAGGAGTTGATGTTATATCATGTTATATGGAAGGACTTGATATTCTATGATGTTATATGGAAGGACTTGATGTTATATGATGTTATATGGTAGAACTTGCTTTCTCTGGATTAGTTATCTGCTTCACTTTCTTTACTTTTCATTATGTCGGTGATATTTGGGGGCTTTAGAACCTATTATCAGCTTTCCATAGGGTTATGGTTTCAACATACAATGGTCATCCTAGAACCAATAACTATTGGATGTTGAGGTGGCACTGTACTATGTCACATTTCTCTGTGCACAATAATAATAATAAAGTACAATGTTCATCCAGTAGATGGTGACACTAAAATCACCACATTTTTTCAACTCACATTTTTGTGCTTTGTGGCAAGAAGTTATCCAAAATATTCCAGCCATAACTGTGCCAAACATTGATCCAAATGATATCTTATTATGTATATTTCCCCAAATATGTGAGATATTAACCAGATTTTATCCAATATATGAACAATGTATCAGTGGAGTTCTGAGAAGATCTGTATGTGAAACAATTAGTCTTTTTTTATATTGCATCAAAGATATTTTCAGGAATTAATTTACAACACATTTTATCTAACAATCTAATGCTTCAGGCTGAAGTGTCCTAAGGACATCCCGGGACAGTGTTGATAGTAGAATACTGTAAGAAATGGTCTTAAGTTCAGCTGGTGGTTGTGGAGAATAAAACGGGGAATGGTCAGAAACGTTCACCCTGTTATCTAAAGTTGTTGGAGATATGTGCTACACCAAATGTACACAAAACCCCATTCATCAGATAAGTCCATAAGTGTCTTTCCAGCCTTGGGGCAGTATATTTTGGCACAACTTCTTTTTACTGTATAGAAAAATGCAGCCGACTGCCCTTTCCTATAAAAAAAATGCTCTATGGTGCACCCTACACAACACGTTTTTAACATTGTAGACAATAAGCAAATTATGCTATAATAAGGCGGTGCTTTAACAAATACTGGTGCCTTATCCCATAGGTATGCATTGTAGAATGCCTCTGACATGTAGCTCTCACATACTGCTTGGTCATCAGCTTTGAGGCATCATTCAGGGGATGCACTTGGAACCACCATTATTGCAGTATTATAGCCAGGTGGCCAGTCTGCTCACAAATCATCTTTAACATTGAAAAAATATTTTAAAAAATTAACATTTCAATAGATTTTCTTAGATACAAAATTAAAATTAAAACGTGTAAAAAGTCGAGCTTTGGAAACATTTAGTAAGTTGCATTTTAATCTAAAGCCATGTATGCTTTCTACCACTAGATGGCAATCTAACAATATTACATTGTCATGTACTTAAAATGCTAAAAATAAAATAACTGAGCAACAAACATGTCAAATCCAAGTGATTTTATGTGAGGTTTAGTGATTCGGAGGCAGAGTCATTCAGTGTTTTGAAGGTCCTATGGAAACATATGGCCAAATTTTGGACCGGTGAGTATTGTCCAGTAATTTGCTTGGCATTATATATAAGGTGCTGGGAAGATTCTGCTATATAGCAAAATGCATTATGCAGGATCTCCAGCCGCACTGAGAATACTGGAAAAGCCCTTGTTCAGCACTATGGCAGTCGGGAGTCCACTTCATAATGCAACCTCCTAATATAGTATATTAATTATAAAGCCCTAACCTGGGTAATAGGAGCCCAAACTGTACAGGCTGACAAATGTATAACAACGGATGCAAGAAACACACATCTGTGTACAGTGCACACTCATCATATGTCAGAAGCGGGAACCAATGTAAATGTGTCTGCAGACTGCAAATGGGTATTAAGATGCTTTCCTGTATTATAACATCATATCACCCTTTAATCCACATTAAAGAATTTTCAGGTCTCAGAATCTCCAAAAAGTTTCTTGTTTTATTTGGAATCCATCATTGGTATAAACTAAACCTTTCTCAAACATCATAATAGCAGTATTAACTACCTAGGAAGAGATAAACCAATGAAATACCCTACCATAGACCATAAAGAATAGTCAGGTGTCAGCATTTCCAAAAAGGGTTCTTGCTCTACTCAGAATCCATCATTAGTATAAGTGCCTGATGTAAAGCCAGCACCTACTATGATCCCTCCAATCAAAAACAACCATTATTCCTTATAATGCACTTACATTAGTTTGTGGGTTTCTACAGAAGGTGTATGTGGGGGAGGTATATGTGGTAAAGGTGTATCTGCAGCTATAGCATCTGGGCACGCACCTATTAGTAGTTCCTATCTTGCATCATATCACACTCCCGGTAATGATGACCCCCACCCCCCACTGTGACCCTTGAAATTATTTATGAACACCACTAAGCAGATGAATGCATCAGCAGGAGGTAGTTGGGAGCAGCAGTAGGCATCCTTTTGTTCTTCTACTTGATCTGGGACCCTGGCATCAGTGTTGCCAGTACTGCCCTGATAGTGTCCATGCAGCCAAGAAGTAAATGGAGATGGCACTTGAGGGAAGTCCTCCACCCATGTCTCCTTGATTTCTGTAGAGCAAGCAGAGAAGGTGTATGTGGAAAAAGTATATGTGGAGAAGGTTTATATGAAGGAGGTGTATGTGGGGGAAGTGTATGAATAATAGGATCAAGGGAAGAAGGTATATGAAGAGAAGGTGTATGTGGAGAAGATGAGCATTAAGGAAGTTTTATGGGGTGAAGGTGTAAGCAGAGGAGGTGTTTGTGGGGATGGTGTATGCAGAGGAGGGGTTTGTGGGGATGGTGTATGCAGAGGAAGTTTTTGTGGGTAGGTGTTTGCAGAGGAGGTGTTTGTGGGGAAGGTGTATGCAGAGGAGGTGTTTGTGGGTAGGTGTTTGCAGAGGAGGTGTTTGTGGGGAAGGTGTATGCAGAGGAGGTGTATGTGGGGAAGGTGTATGCAGAGGAGGTGTTTGTGGGGAAGGTTTATGCAGAGGAGGTGTTTGTGGGGAAGGTGTATGCAGAGGAGGTGTTTGTGGGGAAGGTGTTTGCAGAGGAGGTGTTTGTGGGGATGGTGTATGCAGAGGAGGTGTTTGTGGGGATGGTGTATGCAACGGAGGTGTTTGTGGGGAAGGTGTATGCAGAGGAGGTGTTTGTGGGGAAGGTGTATGCAGAGGAGGTGTTTGTGGGGAAGGTGTTTGCAGAGGAGGTGTTTGTGGGGAAGGTGTATGCAGAGGAGGTGTTTGTGGGGAAGGTGTTTGCAGAGGAGTTGTTTGTGGGGAAGGTGTATGCGGAGGAGGTATATGTGGCTAAGGTTTATTTTAAGAAAGTCTACGTGGAGGAGGTGTATGTGAAAAAGATGTATGTAGTAAAGGTGTATGTGTAGAAGGTGCACATGGGCGAAGTGTATCTGGGTGAGGTGTATGTGCTGAAGGTGTTTGTGGAGAAAGTGTATGTGGAGGAGGCTTATGTAGAGGAGGTGTATTTGGGAAGAGTATGTGGTTTCTTCTCCACAAACAGTTGAAAGCAGAGGCTTACATACACTATATAAAAAGACACATATGCAGGTTTTTCTCACTCTCTGACATGAAATCGGAATAAACCTTCCCCGTTTTAGGTTAATTAGGAACCAAAATTATTTAGATTTGCCAAATGCCAGAATTATGAGAGAGAGAGAGAATTTTTAAGGCATTTTTATTATTTTTTGCAAAATCAAAAGTTTACATACATTTCATTAGTATTTGATAGCATTGCCCTTAAACTGTATAACTAGGGTCAAATGTTTTGGATATCCTTCCACAAGTTTCTCACAATAGTTGGTAGGAATTTTGGCGCATTGCTCCTACAGAATTTATGTAACTGAGCCATGTTTGTAGGTCACCTTGCTCGCACATGCCTTTTCAGCTTTGCCCATAAATTTTCAGTAGGATTGAGATCAAGGTTTTGCGATGGCCACTCCAAAACATTGACTTGGTTCTCCTTAAGCCCCTTTGTAACCAGTTTGGCAGTATGCTTCGGGTCATTGTCCATTTGGAACACCCATTTTCACCCAAGCTTTAAAGGAGTTGTCTCATTAATAGCTTTCAGCCTCTGTCTGTGAATGGGAGTTGAATTGAGGGGCGTGCTAGCTTCTCTGCCTCTTCCCCCCTCCCTCTTCCCCCCTCCTCTCAGCACACAGGCAGCTATCCGGGATTGCTGCTAGAGTTAACCCTGTGTGTGCCTGCCTAGAGAGGTCTATAAATGCTAATAGCATAACAGAGGGGCTGCAAGTGTTCCTATACCCTCTGCTTAGCTTACATATCTCCACATCTCCAGCAACAACAAAACAACCCCCTCAGAACAGTGGCAGGAAAGCTGCAAAGTGTTACTCAGGATGTTTTCCCTAGTACAGCACAGCATGAAAATGTTCACAATCTGTATAGTATTATTATAGTTACAGCTCCACAACATCATGATTAAAAGTAACAAACAGGGTCACTGCTGTCAAAATCTATTGATCAGCCTCATCTCTGCTCAATCTGTGTAGAGAGCAGAGGAACAGGCACACACAGGGTTAATCCAGGCAGCAGGGACATAGAAGCCAGAGTCCTCCCTCCCCCTCCCTCCACTACAGAAGCATTCTGTGCTGGAGGGGCTCTCTGCTCCGACCTGTCTTCAAAGGTGATGAGTCATTCAGACCTGACAGCCAGTAAGATAAGGATCAACAGGTCGGCTGCTATAGAAATTTGAGAAGCTGAGGCACTCCTATGAACAGGGCTAGCTCAAAATCAGTAGGACATTTGTAATGAACATATATTGCAAAGCTGCTTGTTTTTTAAAGATCTTTTAAATTAAAACCCAATCATTGTAGCGAGACAACCCCTTTAACTTTCTGGCTGATGTCTTGAGATGTTGCTTCAGTATTGCCACATAATCTTCTTTCCTCATTATTTTGCGAAGTGCACCAGTCCCTCCTGCAGCAAAACAAACCCCACAACATGATGCTGCCACCCCTTTGTTTCACAGTTGGGATGGTGTTCTTAGACTTCCAAGCTTATACCTTTTTCCTCCAAACATAACGATGGTGATTATGACCAAACAGTTAAATTTTAGTTTTGTCAGACGACAGGACATGTCTCTGAAAATGTAAGTCTTTGTTCCTGTGTGCATTTGCAAACCTTTATCTTGCATTTATATGTTTCTTTTGGAATAATGGCTTATTTCCTATCAGAGTGGCCTTTCAGTTCATATTGAAACAGTACTCATTTCACTGTGGATAATGATACAATCTTACCATCTTCCGCCATAAGGTCTTCCTTATAAGATCTTTTGCTTTTGTTCTTGGGTTGATATGCACATTTCGGATCAAAGCATATTCATCTCTGAGACAAAGATCCTGTCTCCTTGCTGAGCGGTATAATGGCTGGACATTCCCATCTTATTTGTACTTGCATATCATTGTTTGTACAGCTGAACAAGGCACCTTCAGGTATCTGGAAATTGCTCCCAAACTTAATCCAGACTTGTGCAAGTCCACAATTCTTTTTGTGATATCTTGGCTGATTTCTTAAGAGTTTCCCATGGTGCTACACAAAGAAGCAGTGTGTTTTTGGTGTGCATAAAAAAAATACATCCACAGGTGTGTCTCTATTTTACTCAGATGTTGCCAATAAACCTATCAGAAGCTTCCAAAGACATGGCATCATAAGGGCTGTCCCAAATTGTTTAAAGGCATAATAATCCTAGTGTATGTAAACTTTTGATTTTGCAGAAAGTAATACAAATGCCTTAATAACTCTCTCTGTCTCATTTTTCTGGAATGTGGCAAATATAAATAATTTTGGTAATGATAATTGACCTAAAACGGATAAGGTTAATTCTGATTTCATATCAGATAGGGAGAAAAACATGCATATGTGTCTTTTTATATAGTGTATGTAAACTTCTGGCTTCATCTGTTCACCTTTTCCACATACCTGAAGGCTATGCAGCATGGTGACTCCGTAATTAGCACTGTTACCTTGCAGCTCTCGGGTTCTGGGTTCAAATCCCACCAAGGACAACGTCTGTAAGGAGTTTGTATGTTCTCCCTGTGTTCGTGTGTATTTCCAGTCTAGTTTCCTTAGCAGTATAAAAATAAACTGATAGGTTTATCTGGAATTTTGACTGTGAACCCCAATAGGATCAGGGACCAATGTGAGTGATGACAATCTCTGTACAGTAATGTGAAATATAACAGGGCTATATAAATGAATTAATTATTTGTCACGTTTGTGTCATCTGGCTCTGGTAGCCAGCGATCGCCGCTGTGATCATAACTGCGGCTTTGCTTTATTTTATTCTCCTGTGTGAACTCGGTCCTCTACTTTGGACTAATTGAATTCTATCCAATGCCCGTGGCCAGTTTCTTTCCAGCACTCTTTTGGTTAATCAGTTCTCTTGGTGATTGACAGGTTCTGCTCCCTATCACTCCTGCTCTTCTTCCTCCCCTTCCATATTTATAGTCACTGCTTCCTTCTTTGCCTGCTATAGGTTTTTCTCCCCTGTAGTTCATCCGTACTCTCGCCTGTCGTTCTGTGCTTTCCTATCCTTTTGCTTGGACTTCGGTTACCCCTTTTGCCTAACGCTTCTGTACCTTGCTGCCCGTTCTGTTACCGACTTGGACTGCTTGACCACATTTACTTGTTCTGTGTTTGTTTGTCCCTGTCTGTGTTGCACTTTGCTCAGTACAGTCATTAGTCTTCTGGTTGGGGCCGGCCTATTTAGGAGTCGGGTTGCCCAAAAGGCAGGGACAGGGGCTGGGATCAGTGTCAGTGCCCACTTGTCTGTGTCTTGGTGTGTGTCCCTGACAGTCCCTGACATTATTCCTGCAGACTACTTATGAAAAAGAATAGTCCATTTTGATTGGAGAATTAATAGCAAACATTGAATAATTTTATTGCATCTGACTCTTATAGTTCTATGGTAATAGAATGTTGGATTGATTTGTCTATTTATATGTAACTAATACTGTTCTTATAATGTTCCCTTTTTGGAACTGCTGATGCCTGAATCTTGCTTGTGGACCATTATGATGGGTGAATATTGACCTGTCATGGTGGTCTTTTGCATTCTGAACTAAGAAAAAAATAGAACTATTGCTAGCGCTTTTTAATGTTTTTATTTTTCTATCACCATTGACAGTCACAATCCCTCTCTTCGCATTATTCCTTCTTTATAGTTATTCCTCCTCTCATTTATTTCTCTTCTCTTCCTCCCTGTAACTTTCTCCCTGTAGCCCTCCCTCTTTTCATTTCCCTTCCTCATTTATTATTTCTGTCTCCCCTCTGTCTCGCTCTCTCTCTGTCTTTTTATTGCTCTCTTTCATCTCCCTCTCTCCTATTTGCTTTCCTTTCGACCACCACATGGCTGAGAACCATTGTGGTACATGGCACCAGGGATTTTTGATAAGCTTAGTAAATGGCCTCATGGATTCGCAGGTGAACACCCACAAAACCACACAGCCATAAATGAGCAATGAACACTGATGAGCAGTGATCATTAATGATTATTAATGGCCGTGGTTTTGTTGGTGTTCACCTGCAAATCCATGCGGCTGCTTATTAATCTGGAGCAGGGTGCCACCGCAGTTCCTGTACTCACCGTGACCATGCCAAGACATGCATTCCTACCCTAATGTTTTTTTTTAATAAAACACTTGTGTCCTCTTCACATTTGGAGCTTGTGTACTCAGGGACCACAAAATGGCCATGGGCAATGGTGCCTGGTGCACTGTTCTTTATGGACAATTTGATGTATGTAACTTCTTTTTAGGGTAAAAGCTGACTGGCTGGGAGGCCTGTCGATGTCACAGGAAGCGTTGTGATGTTGTAGCTGCTGCTTTATGCTGCGATGACCAAGGGAATCTGTGGTGCAATTTGCAACCCCGCTTCTTAATCTTGATGTTGAGGAGAGACTGCAAGAAAAGAATAGACCCTTAGATGTTTGTTCTGTGATTACCAAGTTCCTGTATCTCTCCTATTGGTTTCTTTAAAAAGGTTTCCACTTTGGATAATCCCTACTTGTTAGAATGACCTCTTGACAGTAAGATGATTGCTTGGTGTCCTAGTGAACACTATCTGATGGTCCACTATCACAGGAGAAAAGTGTTTTACACTACCACTTAAATCGATGGGCTCTCTGTGTAATACAGGACAGGTCCTCCAGAGAGAAAAACACTCTTTGCAATCGCTACCCACTATGGCTAAAATATGAATCTATTAACTCAGAATTCCCTTATATGGAATGTAAATTGGGGTTTTTAATCTGGACAACCAGTCAACAACATGTATTTAAGAGGAAGTGCTTCCTATTCCTACATATATCTACTAGATCAGGATTTGAATGAATTCTCACCATCTGGGTGGTTATCGCACCGTCCACTAATTCTCCCTCTCTTTGTCTTCTTTTCATTTGCCTCATTGTCCACCAATCTTTTCTCTATTTCTCTCTTTATCTCTACATCACTATGAAACAATGTAGCCCAAAAGACAAACTTAGCTCCGCTACATTTGTACGTAGCCTGTTGAGAAATGTTGTTCTTAATCTCGTCACTTCTCTTTACTTTTTCCCTGTTTTTCTAACCTCTCTGGCTTATTTTCTTAGCTCTCCATCTCCCCAATGTAGTTTATCATTGTGACAGTACTTCTATCGGCCAGAAAGCTTTAAAATAATTTTTTATCAGTGTGTCAGTAAGGCCCCGGATGGAGAAAAAATTAACAGCCCCAAAACTAACACACAGAGACTTGTTATGCCCTCAATGTTCCGAAAGTGGTTATATAATTTTTTTGAAACATTCTGGGACCCCAGCAAAAACGAAGTCCCCAAATTTAAAAAATTTTGACTTTCTACCCACAAAATTTTTAACAACGGACAGTATTGCCTGGCTTCCAAATTTTTTTTGGTGGGTAATAAGTTTAGATGCTAGAGGGTTTAACTTTCCCCTTATGGGTTCTCTTAAGGTCAGGGCTTCTTTCCCAAAAATAAAATTTATTAAATCAAAAATGTCCAATTTTGACCAAAAATTTTATTAAGGTTTCCCCATTTTACAAGTAAAAATTTCAAAACATATGTGACTTCGGCAAGATTCAATCTCCCCACTGGTTGGGCCACACTTGCAAATGAGCAATACATCTCCTAAAGAAACAAACCAGTTTTTTTTTTTAATTTCATAGTTCCCAAAAAGGGTTTTTTTCCTCCTGCATCCACATTTCACCCATGTGCCAGAAGGGGGATGTGTATTTTTTTAAATGGAAATTTGCCCCACAATGACTCACCACCTTTTCCTCCTTTAGTCAAAAAAATCGTTTAGTGCAGAACTTAAATAACACAGTACTAAAGGGAAAACTTTGCCTCTGGGCCAAGGGGGTTTGGGTTCAAACCCGCGGGAAACCAAACCTAGGGTTTTTTACTCTTTCTCACACAAACCTGATTGGGGTTTTTTTTTTTAAATTTTTTTGCACTTTTGACTAATTACAAAGGGAGTACAGAGACGGGAGAGAATGACACACCGGGGGGTTTAAAACACTTATATCTCCGAAAAGGGGGGTATTCGACTGTCGCCCGGGACTGAAACTCTCAGCCCTGGTTTTTCCCCCCTGGAGATAGCGTAAACAATGGATCATAAAGGACACAAGAAAAAAAAACACCCAGAATTTTTAATAATGATAGGTGAAAATGCTTATTATTAATTTAAAAAACCCCCCACTTCAATTTTTTTACTTCGGGCAAAACCCCCTTTAACTCCACTCACCTCTGGATATTTAAAAAAAAAGGGGGGGGGGGGGGGGACCCCTTTTTTAAAAAAAATGTTAATACCCTAACATTAAAGTAAATTTTGAACATGAAAAGAAGCCCCGGCCAACATGAAAATATATTTTTTTATTTCTGCTTATTCAGAAAAGATATGCCCCCCAATCATGCTGCATTTGAATATGAAACAGTACATATGACCCCATTCAGCAGACTCCAAAATGATAATAGACCACACATTGGGCCCCCTAAATGAAAATACAGACCCCAGACCAGAGGGTTCTTAAAAGCCCCAAAAACAAACCCTTAATTTTGGTTCCGAGTGTGATGTATATTTCTCCATTGACTTTATCAAAGAGGTCAAAATCTGCAACAAATCTACAATACATTCGATTGCTTTGGATTTTATTTAATTTTTTTCTGTTTTTACACTTATAAATTCCATACCAATAGCACACGGGAAACTCACGAAAATCGCAATGAGAGGGGATTATTGCTGTGGAATACCTTCAAAAATGGACAGTTTTTTTATGTAAAAGTTTGCAGATTTCCGTATTAAAAGGCACACCTAAACAAATCCCCTGTCAAAGAGTACATTTTTTGCGACCGGCCCCGCGACTCCTCCTGCGGGGGCCGGCGCAGCTTGCCCCGGGGCCCCGGGAGTGCCCCGCTGCCCGGGGTCGGGGGGCGGGCGCACTCGCCCCCCCGGCGTCATACTTTCCCCGGGCCCCCTCCTGTTCCCCGCAGTCTCCTGCTGTCGGGTTTGGGGGCGTCCCTTGATTAAGGGCGCGCACCCGGCCCGTAATTTAAAAAGGGGAGTGCGCCGGGAATTTGGGTAATTGCCGGGTACTGCCTCTATTTTACCTGGGGTTCCGCCCGCCCCCGCCGGATCTTTTGGCCTTGCCATCGAGAAAGCGTTCCCTATATGTCTCGTCCTGATCTACCACGCGTGTACCATACCCTCGCCCCCCCCTTCCGACTCTTGACCACGAATCTCTGCCGCCCTGCCCGACCAGCCTGCCTGTCCACGACCCATGAACCATAGAGCTGCCTGCCCTGACCTTCTGCCTGACTCCGACTATGATCCGTGCCTGACGATTTTTGCTCCACGCTATACACGGCTGCCCCCGCAGGCAAGTCCCACGTCCGGGGTAACGACTGGTAGACCCCAGCCGCAGCAAGTTCCATCCCGCTTTGCGGCGGCTCTGGTGAAAACCGTGGACCTACTTAGATTCCGTTCCTCCCCAGGCATGGCTATACACCATCGCTTGTGGTTGGGTCCCAGTGGATCCACTTACGCACTGGTACCGAACGTAAGATCAGCCGGCCATGATTCCCGCAGAGGTACCCCGCTGCCCAGGGTGGCGGACCTCTCGTCACGTGGTGACCCGACAGTCTCTGCAACTGGCCCAGCAGGGCAACAGCTGGATCAGTTGACCGCCGATGTGTGCAGCAGCTCGTCACTCCCGCCCAGCAGCAACCTCCACCTCCTCCTGTGCCGCTCCTGCTCTGACGATTCCACTGGCTCCGTTGGGAAAAACCCCCAAGCTCCGTTGTCGCTGCCTGCCAAATTTTGACGGTGATCCCAAGCACTGGCAGGGTTTTTCTCACCATGCACCATGGCACATTTGAGTTTAATGGGGGACCAATTCCTGTCAGAATGTTCGACAGAGTGGCGTTTGTGGTTCAGCCTGTTGTCCCGGGAAGCCCTGGCCTGGTGCAAACACCCTCTATGGGACAGGAGCGATCCTGTGACGCGGATCTGCAGGCCTTCCTCGCTGAATGCCCGCAGTGTTCTTCGAGACCAGCCCGGCATTTTCTGCGGAGACCGGCACTCTTGAACCTACCCGCCATGAGGTGGTACTTCAGTCGAGAGTACGCTACAGTTTCGCACCTGGCCATCAGAAGTTGTCCCTGAATGACGCCGCCCTGCGGTACCGGTCACCTATAAGAAGAGGGCTTCCCATACAGTATCAAGTACGCCCTTGCCGCAAGAGATTTGCCATCCTCTTTAAGTGAATTAATCCACCTGGCCACACGTGCTTTGACGTGCGCCCTTCGCAGAGAGGCAAGGGAAGAGCTCTCCGACAAGTCGCGACCCTGGCGCGACTCTGCCGTCTGCACGCCTGCTCCGGTGTTCAGAGGGCCTCCACTGCCCGCTTCCCTCTACCATCCTGAGAGGAACCCATGCAGGTGGATCAAGTCCACCATTTCTGAGCAGGAATTATCCCGTCGGCGTGCCAGAAGCCATGTCTGTACTGCGCCAGTCCCCGTTCATTTCGGAGGAGCTGTCGCTTCGCCCCCAACGTCCTGAAAAACGCCCCACCGAGGCTATGTTTGGGGAGGCATCCCTAGGAGAGAACTCTTCCTCCCCAGCGCCTGACCTAGTGCCGGGTGGAGATCAGGACTGAACTCGGGTCTTTTATTCCAGGGCCTCCCTGCTGTTCCTGACATCCCGGTTCCGCCGTGAACTTTATCCCGCCGCCCTTGTAATCCCATTACCACTTTTCCCTGTGGTTAGTCTGGATAAGCGTTGGTTGATATCCTCCGTCACAGGGGAGCTGCATGTAGACGCCATCTTGGTACAGGACCAACCGGTGACCCTCCACGTGGGCGCATCTGCATAAGGAGAAGATCACCCTCTACGTACTGTCTCGGTCTTCCTCTGTGATCCGTTGGGGCTCCCTGGCTGCAGCGCCATGCCCCTACGCTAATTGGATGACAGGCGAGGTCGTAGCGCTGGGGACCTTACTGCTGGAACTCTTGTCTGATGGCACCTTCGCCTGGTCGCGATCCGTTTCCTTCCCAACCGTCCTCTAGGCCACTGCAGTTTGCCTACGGAATACCGGGATTACGCGGATGTCCTTATCCTCAGAGAAAGCAGCCGAGATCCTTCCGCCCTCAACGCCCCTATGACTGCCCATCGATCTACCTTGCCGGTTCAGCCAGTCCCCTCCTAGGAGGCAGGGGTTACCCACTGTCGTGTACCCGGAGACTCCAGCCGATGTCGACCTACAATTCGGGAAAACCTGCAGAAGGGCCTTATATGCAAATTCCTCCTCCCCCCGTGCGGGGGCAGGATTTTTCTTCGTGGCAGAAGAAAGATGGCTCATTAAAACGGCCGTGTATCGACTATCGTGGGCTTAACAAAACACGGTGAAAAACCGCTATCCCCTTTGCCGCGGATCACGGAAAACAGTTTGATGACCCGGCTTTCGCGGAGCCAAAATTTTCGTCCAAGTTTTGACCTGCGAGGGGCCTAACAACCTCCTCCCGCATTCGTGATGGGGGATGATTGAAGACTGGCTTCTAACACACGGGATGGAACAACTTTAAATATCATGTCATGCCCATTCGTACTGGCAATGCACCCAGCAATCTTCCAAGAAAATGTGTGAACGATATCTTCTGTATCTCCATTACACGTTAGTTGTGGTCTACTAGGCGACATTCTGTGTCTCTGCCTATGTGGAGGACTCATTTCTCGTCAATGTGCCGCCTGGTATTTGGAGCGGCTACGTGCCAACCCCCTCTACGCTAAATTTAGAGACAAGTCTCTGTTGCCACCATAACCAGCCCTGTCCGTTCCTTGGTTACGTCATCTCGGAACCTCGGGTTACAGATGGATCCTGCCAAGTTGTCGGCTGTCTTGCAGTGGCCCCGGGCCGGTGGCCTTACGGGTAAACAAACGCTTCCTGGGCTTTCTCTGAATTACTATCGTCAGTTTTCTATCCTGCATTAATTTCTACCTTGGTGGCAGCACTATCATTTCACTTACCAATAAGAACTCCATACCCTAGGCAGTGGCCGCCAGGAGCCGAAAAGGCATTTGCTCAACTTTAAGGCAGCCTTCGCCTCAGCGCCCGTCCTGACCAGACCTGATTCCGAATAAGCCATTCTTTCTATCTGCGGTGATTAGCCTCCCGGTCGGGGCTGGCGCCATTCTTACTGCAGAAGGGAGCGACGCCCCTCCCTAAAAGGTGCATGTAGATTGGTCACCTGTGCCTTTCTTCTCCCAAGACTTTCTCCCATGCGGAGAGAAATTACACCATCGAAACCGGGAGTTGCTGGCTATCAAGCTAGCCCTAGAAAGTGGCGTTATCTTCTGGAAGGCGCACGCTACCCTATCACACATCCTACTCCGACCATAAAAATCTTCAATACCTCCAATCGTGACCCAACGCCTCAACCACCACTTCAAGGCAGGGGTCCCTGTAACTTACTCGGCGCTTCAATTTCCAGATACATTTTCGGCCAGCAGGAGAAAGAATGTCAGGGCCGATGGCGCTCTCTCCTCCCGTGTCTCCGATGTGTTTTGGTGAGGAGGGCACCCCCAGCAATATAATTTCCCCTTAACGCCAGATCTCGTGTGGTTCCATAGATCTGCGAAGGTTCCTCCAGGGACGACTTATGTCCGTCCAAGCGCATCCGCAGAGAATTTTGAAATGGGGACACTGTTCTCTATGGTGCTGGTCACCCAGGAGCACGCAAATCTTCCTTCCTAATCTCTCGTTGTTTACATGGTGGCAGAAGCTTGCTAGGGACATCAAGGGATTTTGTGTGAAGTCCTTGCGTTACTTTGTGCTCGTAACAAGACTCCTTTCCTCCCACAACACCGCGGGTTTGCTCCACCTCTGCCCATCCTATGAACCCTTGGACTCATGTGTCAATGGAATTCGTCACGGATCTGCCTCCCTCTACGGCAACACGGTCATCTGGGTGGGTCGCTGTACTCTTTTTTCGAAGATGCGCACTTTATCCCGTTGCTAGGGCTGCCCTCTGCCCCCCCATTGGTCCAGCCAGATTTTTCTCCACATCTTCGCCTACACAGGACTGTCCCGCAGCACATAGTGCTCGGAATCGGGGGTGTCCAATTAGTGTCGCGTTCTTGGCGGGCCCTCTGCTCTCGGTTGCTAGGTGAATCCTCGATTTCCTTCTCCACCTACCACAAACGCAGACGAACGGCCAGTGGAGATGATCAATCAGATCCTGGGGGCTATTTACGACATTTTGTCTCGGCTCGAACAGGAGACCTGGGCCAGCTTGCTTCTTTTTGGGCGGAGGTTTTCCCTATAACTCCCCTGGAGTCGGAATCCACTGGGTACCTACTCGCCATATTTTCATCGGTCAATGGCCAGCATCCCCCGCCCACTCCATTACCATTAGTCTCCCACCATCAAAGTGCCGGCAAGCGGATACATTTGCCCAAGAATATGGTGTCCATTTGAAACAGACGCCCAGTTCTCTGCAGCATGCACCGCACAGCATGAAAGTCCCTACGTGACAAGAGATAGAAGAACCCTCCCCCAGTGTTTGCCCTGGAAGCGACAAGGTCTGGCTATCGGCCAGATATATCCGGCTGAAGATCCCCTCGTACAAATTGGGGCCCCGGTATGTAGGACCATTTGAAGTATTCGCCCGCATCAACCCGGCTGCCTACAAACTCCGGCTCCCACCCACAATGCGTATTCCCAACTCCTTCCATGTCTCCTTGTTGAAGCCTGTGGTCCTGAACCGATTTTCCCAGAGGATCAAGCCTCCATCTTCTGAAGCGGAGGTCGCCAACATCTTCACTGTAAATGAGATCCCAGACATGAAGGCCATCAAGGGAAGGCGGTATTTCCTGATTGACTGGAAGGAGTTTGGTCCTGAGGAGAGATCGTGGGAGCCGGAGGACAACATCTTGGACCGTGAATTGCTGCAGAGATTCCTCCAGGCCAGAAAGTAGGGGAGGGCAAGGGGGGGTACTGTGGCGGCCGGCGCCCGCGACTCCTCCTGCGGGCGCCGGCGCAGCTCTGCCCCGGTCCCCGGGACGAGTGCCGCCGCTGCCCGGGTGTCGGGCGGCGGGCGCACTCGCCCTCCGGCACGTCAGTACTTACCTGGCCGCGCTCCTGTGTCCCTGCAGTCTCCTGCTGTCCGGTGCGCGCGTCCCTGTGATCTAAGGCACGCGCACACCGGCTCTGTGAGATTTAAAGGGCAGTGCTCCGGTAATTGCCGGGCCCTGCCTCTATGTCACCTGGGCGCTTCCGCCCGCTCCCTGCCGGATCTTTAGTGCCTTGCCTATCGAGAAAGCGTTCCCTATTGTCTCGTCCTGATCTACCGTGTACCGTACCCTCGCTTCCGTCTATTGACCACGAATCTCTGCCGTCTGCCCGGACCGCCTGCCTGTCCACGACCACGAACCATAGCTGCCTGCCCTGACCTTCTGCCTGACCCTGACTACGAGCCTGCCTGACGATTTTGCACCACGCTATACTTCGGCTGCCACCGCAAGCAAGTCACGTCAGGGGTAACGACCTGGTAGACTCCCGCCGCAGCAAGTCCATCCCGCTTTGCGGCGGGCTCTGGTGAAAACCGGGACCTACTTAGATTCTGTTCCCTGGCGTGGCTTACACCATCGCTTGTGGTGGTCCAGTGGATCCACTTCTGCCTCCGGAACCGTAACAACATGATAATTGTCTGATTGCTGGGACTCCCACAATCGGTAAAAACCTGAGTCCCCCATCCTTACCCATTGCACTTTCGCATTGAGGAACACTTTGAAGTGAGAAGCTGTAACCTGGGGGGGTCCCAGAGGTAGAATCCCCAGTGATCTACAGTTTTTCATCTATCCTGTGGACAGGAGATGTTTATGGTGGCACAAGCCCTTTAATCAATAGGTTTTCTGATAAAACATTGTTGCATCTAAGGGCAGTATAGTACAGAGGCAGATATACCATTGCACTAATAGCCCAAAAGGCACAACAAATGTGTGTAATTTGGCTAACAGACCCTAGTAGAGATACAACAGACTTATAGTTATAAATGCACTCTAATCCCTGAGGAAACTACCTACCACCTTCTGACCAGTGGTAAAAGGGTCGCCACATATACTGTACTTTACAATTGTTTTTTGCAGACATGAAAGAAATGCTGCAAAGTTAGAATGATTTCAAAATAGAGTTGATAATTATATGTTTTATCAATTAACAAAATGTGAAAGTAAATGAGCAAAAAGAGAGAGAAAAAAATCAAATCAATATTTGGTGTATCTGCCCTTTACCTTCAGAACAGCATTACTTCTTCTAAGTACTTGTACACAGTTTTTTAAGGAACTCAGTGGGGAGATTGTTCCCAAACTCTTGGAGAAGTAAGCACAGATCTTCTGTGGATGTAGCTGCACAGATCCTACTGTCTCTTCATGTAATCCCAGGCAGAATTAACGATGATGAGATCAGGGCATTGTGGGGCCACATCGCCACTTCCAGGACTCCAAAGGCAAAGGGTGGTTCCACCAAACATTGATTTAATTTAGTCATTTTATCCTTTCGTTTATTCACCTTGCATTTTGTTAATTATAAAAATAACTATTAACACTTCTATTTCTGAAAGCATTCTTACTTTTCAATATGAATCACTTTAGAGAGAGATGTGAGAATATGTAAAAAGGTAATTATTCTCCCTAGGATCACAGCTATATCAGAACTATGAGTCCACTGTATTCCCTGTTAGGGTCTTTAAACAAATTCACACAATATTTTGTAAAAAAAAAAAAAAAAATAGGGAAGCATGGTTTGATTACAGATCCATTTTCAAGCCATAGTGCCAGATGGAAAAAGTTAATAATGATGTGAACAGAGCCCTTCGTGCAGGAAGGTAATGAATTCACGGCACACAACATAGGCAGAGCTAGACACAAATATCTTAATATGTTATTTTACTTAAATGAAGATTCCTATTGAACTGGTCAGTATTATCTCAGACTTCACGAAGCGACCAAGTAACCCCTGAACTCAATTACTATAATTGACTGCTATTGCAATAAAAAGTGTTCCTAATTACTTCAGTACTCATTGATTTTGTCACTACCAGGTGGAATACTAATTAATGAAGGCCTGTTTCCCTTAAGCATCTTGAGCATCAATGAATTAAATATGATCATGCCCAAAGTTCTTTTAAGATCTATTATCACTGTCTACAGTATAAATGTAAAGTGAAGTACATGCTTAAAGATTATGCAAGACATACTATGCATCTATTGATATGCGCTTAGGAAGAAATATAAAAATTTGGAATTGAGTGCCGAGAAACTACCTTTACTCATTTTACAAGAATATGTCATATATTCTGTGAGACCATGTATATTCTAATGTAAGCTATGGTAAAAATAGGCAGCCATATTGTAGCATGAAAGGAACCATGAGTAAAATTATGGAATTGGTACCAGATCCTGTATGTAGAAAAATCCACGGCACTCCTTGTGATCGCAAAAAAAGATTTATTTAACAAAGACTCTCCTGCATTCCTGCTTTTCCCCACATCTCGGTCCCTGATGAAGGCCAAATGTGGCTGAAACGTCGAACCGTGGGAAAAATTCTTGTTATATCTCCTATGCATTCAATCTTGGATATGAATCTTTGTTAGAGAAACCTTTTTTTTGCGATCATAAGGAGTGCCGTGGATTTTTCTACATTCTGGACTACTGCCAATTGGCTTTCCACTGAGTACCCGCCATCTACACAAGTGTGCCGCACCATTATTCTCTTCCTACCAGATCTTGTAGCTATACATCAGTTGCTACACAGGTAATTCAAAACAGCATTCCACAGAGAAGCAGTTCTTTCATTCTTAAGTGATCCATGCTGATGGAGACATTTTATTGTATCTAGCAGCCAATTCCACTGTCACAGGTAACCTATCACAGAACGTGGATCTTCACATTGCACGTAGAATTTGGCAAATGACTACTATGAGGAGTGGAGCATAAGAATCCCCTTGGTTTTCCCCCTATAATGAAATCTGCAGGGAACTCCAAGGTTGCCATCCATGGTACAGACTCCCATGGCAATCTGCTGATATAGAAATGTATTACAGAAATCTGGAGGCAAGAATGGTTTGGGCAGGCAGAGTTCTTGCAAAAATAGATAGAAGCAAAAGGTCAAGGAAGGCGGCAGACAAAAAATGAAGTCAAAAGGAAAAGCCAGGGTCAGAACCAGGAATATTACAATGCAGTTCTAGCTTTATCACTGAAACTACCAAGATAAGCCAAAGTTAAAGGGGGCCCTTTAAATTCACATGTGTACGTGAAAGGAGGTAGAGGAACAAACAGAAGGGCCGAACACACAATGGAATGGCCTCAGCTAAAGAGCCAAAGGCTGCCTGGAGCAACAAAGCGTTAGAGAATAAAAAAATCTATGAATTCGCCGTGCCATTTTTTTGCCATATATTGTTGCTTCTATGTATGAATGAACATGCGTACAGCCAAACCTGGCACAATGCGCGCCTGATGACACATTTTAAAGCACCAAAGTTTGGTGCAAAACTGCCATCATGTTTGGCACATAACACTCTATGCACCTATTTTGAGTGATATGCGCCAAAAATTTTGGCCCATAACACTTTCACCCATAGTGTCATATCATAGAACTGGTGTGTCAACGCCAAGTTACAAAAATGGCACATGCGATTTCACAAATGTTACCTTAGATGAACTGCAGCTTGTGTATTCCCTAATTTAAGAAATTCTTGTGTAAATGACAAGTATCAAGTCTTTTCTTACTTTTCCACACATTTACTTAAAGGGGTTGTCTCGTGATGCTGTTTCAGAGCCAAAAGCAGATTCAGATTCATGTATGCTGTCCCATCTTTGACCGGCTGTGGCTATGGCAGTGTTTGGCATATAAACATTTGTAGCTGTTCTAGAAGCACTGATGTGAGAGCAGGAGATGTTATCTAGATGTACAGAGCTCAAAGTAAACAAAAAAGGAGACTAATTACACACTCTGCTCTCAAGATGCCAGCAGCCTGTCCCAACCTGTCCTCATCCCTGCTATCAGATAAGACAGGGCAAAGAGAGAAGGGGAGTGCAGGGTGGTAACCAGAGAAACCTGTGTGCACTCAGAGCTGATAAATTCTAAATTATCTCCTCAACAAAGTCAAAATAAATAAAGCAATATATTCGGAAAATCTTTTCAATTTCCGATCGGTTCATGTTTAAAGCTAATCTTTGTAGTGAGGCAACCTTTTTAGAAACTCCAACTTATAATGAAAAAAAAGTAACATAATATTGTGACAAGTTATCAAAGCCCTCTACAGGCTGCAGTTCACATCACAGACACTGGTTGACCACACACAGACACACATAGGATAAACATCTTCCATCGGAGTATTGTAAGAAGTTTTTTTCAAAGCTGTTCATTTCATGTCATCTTGGGATATGTTGAGCCAATAGGAAAGGTGAGGAAGGACTCATCTGTATGCTACCATACATTGTATCAATATTTAATTCACTAAGCTTCCTAGGTAACATTTTAGATTGACATTGCTGAAATAGGTTTGGTTCAACACTTTTTAACTGAACAAAAAATTTGAGGTAAGGAGATTACAGACTCAAATTTTTTTCTTACCCTAACTGTAACTTTTACTCAAAGTGAGTGTTTTTTGTCTGGTTTATAAGTAAATTTACCATTCCACATTACTCAGCCTGGAGATGCTTTCAGTGTTGCATCACTTCTGGTCTGACATCACTTAATATTAGTATAATGTTGTACCGTGTTAGCCATAGAAAGTAGTAGAAGAGTGAAGAAATCAGGCGATACCTTTTATAGGATAACTAAGTATATTTGATGGTAGCAAGCTTTCATCATGTCTGAAGAAGAGAGCTAGTACTCTCGAAAGCTTCCCATCAAATATACTCAGTTAGCCTCTATAAGGTATTGCTTGATTTCTTCACTCTTCTATCACTTAATATTATCGTAACGTACTTTTTGTGCTATATTAGAGTAACTGGTAGTAATGTAGGACCAGAAGTGCCACTGCACTGGGAGTGCTGCCAGCGCAGGAGTGCAACAGAACGGTAATATAACTGATAAAAAAAAACTCTACTTAGGGCTAGGGTCAATTTATTTTTGCCCCAAAAAATTTGGGCTGAACTGAACTAAATCATCAACATTTAGGTCAAAATTTGATATCAATTCAAATCTAAAGCGCACAATATTTGAGATACCCTAATCATAAAGGCCATTAAGGTATCTTATATTGAGTTTTGCTTGTTGGGACAGTTAGTGAAGTTATAGTACAAAAATGTGGAGGCCTTTTACTTTGATCAAGAAATTCAAAAATAGAGAAGCAAAGTTTTCCATAGTCCTGTCTTTTTGCAAGGTATGTAAAAAAAAAATGCAGAGAATGCACCATAGGATGAAATCTAACATGTCAGGGTTGTGAAGGTGTACTTATATTATAAAGTATATTAACTCACACCAATTGTGCATACTAGACACAGCACCAGTACAGGCTTCCAAGTGCTTTATGCTATGGAGGAAGCTATCAACATAGGCCGGCAATCTAAAAATTTTAGTACCAGTAATACCTCAATTAAAAATGTCATGTCAGGGCTAGGCTGCACTCAGGCTGCAGTGATCAACAGGCTGCAGCAGCTGATTTGCAACCCCACCCTGATACACTTGCTGCTGGCAGCTCTGTGAGTGACAGAGGCCCAGCCACTCCGGACAGGGGGCGTGTCGCACCAGCTAATGGGAGGACCCGGAGGCCGCTCCAATCAGCAACAGGGGCGGTGTCCGGGAAACACATTTAAACTCCCTGCTAGCTGAGTGCTGCGCCTTGATTTCCTGACTGCCTTGCTTTCCTGTGATTTGTATTGGGCTGTTTACTTGTACCTGACCCCGGCTTGTTTACTTACCTCGGCTTGTCTTCTGATTTTGTACCTCGCTCCCGTTCGTGTTTGACCCCGGCTTGTTTACGTTTATCCCTCTGGTTCTGATTTGTGGCTTTGGCGTTCCTGATTTGGTATTGACCCGGACTGTTTGACTTTTATTCCTCCTGACGGCCCCTGCACTCTAGCAGCGCAGGGACTGTCGCCCAGTTGACGTCTGCCACCTAGGGCAGCACATCAAGTAGGCCGGGAGTGTGGGCTGGGTTCCAGTCAGGGCTCACTGTACCTCCCTTGACGTGACATGTCATGAGTGTAGTTTATTTGGGGAAGTTGTTTAGAAATTAGATCAATTCTTCTTTGGCCCCATCATACTTGAGGAAAAAAAAATATCCAATTTCAAAGTGCATTGTCCAAAAAAAACAAAATAGGAACTATAATCCTAATTTTGATAGTACTTCTCTTTACATTGATCTCAAATTGCATGTTTTTGGTACCTACATGGTAGCGATCTATGAAGGTGCTCCATGCCCTCAACATTAACTATGGGAAAACATGAGGCTAATATACTATTTGAGGAAGAGATTTCTGTACTGCAGTCCTTTCCAAACCATAATAAAAAGAGCAAATCTTATGAACAGAGCCAGAATATTCACTACTGTTTTATTTCCTCATGTCAGACCACCACACACTGGCTGCACAATATCATATAAAGTTTTCTATCTTTCTCAGTATACAGCAAAAAACAGATACTTCAGAAAAACACTGTCTATGGCCCCATGTCAAATCAGAAGCATTCATTGGCACAGTTTGGCACACAGCCTCTGTGGGTGCTGTGTTACCCAGAGGTTGTATGGACCTACCCTAAACTATGGTCATCAGTCCATGAAACCAACCTTGCATAGTGTAACCCATCTTACTAGGATAAAATACAACAATCTGTGTAGTTTGTTCCCTACATTTCTTGCCTCCGCTAAACTGGCTGGTGATGTGTATCAGGGGATCATTATAATAGAGACTGTCTACAATGGTTTTTCCTTTACCTGGCCAGCATAGTTTCTAATTTAAGCTCGAGTTGTTCTGGCAGCACAAAATGTTCACTTCTTTACATCTTATGAGATGCATTTAATTTTTGCATTTGCTCATTCTCCCAGCACAACCTGACTGCTAATAACAACAGATTACGAATGTATGCGCCTCCAGCAGGACACACGCACACAAGGTGATACTTTATGCTGGGAATGAATAGACCTTTGTTAGTCAGTCCTGTCTAGATGAGGGACAGGACATTTTTACCATTGAATGGAGCCTTTTGTAGTTCTGTTTCTGGTAACTAGTGCCATGTTATTTAAAGAGCGGTCCTGGGAGAATGTGAAACTGTGTCAGAGAAAATCAAGACTATTCTTATAGCCGGCAGGTGTCCCATTTGGGGCGTTTAACATTGCTTATGTGGTTTTACTAAGCATTTTGTCCTTTGCATTTAAATGTATTTTTGCTTACATTTTACATCCAAGCCTATGACATTTATAGGCCATATAGAAAAATGTTGATATGTATATATATGGTATTTGCCTGTAGGGTTGTATTGTATATTTCACATCTCATTGTACTGTAGGTGTCTTGTTTAAAGATCTTCATGTGGAAGGTTACAATATATTTAGTACCAGGGTTTAAATAGTACAATTTATCCTTGGTGACTTATTTGGACAGGTGTTAGGCTAGCAACTACTAGAGTAATGGATGATCAAGGTATCCTCAGCACCGCTTCACCTCATTGCACATAGGGGGAGCTGTATTCTAAAACCTTCCTCTAAGTGCTAGAACTTAATAATAGACACAAGTAGAGTCCAGAGAATGAAGCCCGGTGTGCAAATCCATATGTCTTGTGAGTCCATATGTAGTTGGGAAGACAAGATACACAATGGCACTGGGTCAAGGTGTTCTGATGTTTTTTATGATTGTTCCCATTCTTACTTGTTATATTTACTGATTTAGACCTACATAGAGGTGATACAGTACATATCCAGGGGTGTATCTATGATATATGGGACCCCATAGCAAAATGACAATGCCCCCCTCCACCATGTAATGACAGGAACCAGCAGCATAAGTAGTAATAACATAAACAAAATGAAGTACTGTATATACTCGAGTATAAGCCGACCCGAGGATAAGCCGAGGCACCTACTTTTGCCACAAAAACTGGAAAAACTTATTGACTCGAGTATAAGCCTAGGGTGGAAAATGTGGCGGCTACTGGTAAACTTTAAAAGATAAAAATGGATATCAATAAAATTACATAGGCAGGTATAGGCTGGTATATGTCCCCCATAGGCCGTTATAGGCAGGTATATGTCCCCCATAGGCAGGTATATGTCCCCCATAGGCAGGTATAGGCAGTTTAATGTCCCCCATAGGCAGTTCTAGGCAGGTATATGTCCCCCATAGGCAGTTATAGGCAGCTTTATGTCCCTCATAGGCAGTTATAGGCAGGTATATGTCTTTATAGGCAGGTTATAGGCAGGTATATGTCCTTATAGGTAGGTTATAGGCAGGTATATGTCCTTATAGGTAGGTTATAGGCAGGTATATGTCCTTATAGGCAGGTTATAGGCAGGTATATGTCCCCATAGGCAGGAATAGGCAGGTATATGTCCTTATAGGTAGGGTATAGGCAGGTATATGTCCTTATAGGCAGGGTATAGGCAGTTAATAGGCAGGTATATGTTCTAATAGGCAGGTTATAGGCAGGTATATGTTCTAATAGGTAGGGTATAGGCGGGTATAGGCTGGATAACTGCAGGTATAGGCTTGGTATAGGCTGGGTATAGGCTGGGTATAGGCAGGGTATAGGCTCGGTATAGGCTAGGTATAGGCTGGGATAGGCTGGGTATAGGCAGGTATAGGCTAGGTATAGGCAGGTATAGGCTAGTTATAGGCAGGGTCTAGGCAGGTAATAAAAAACCAAACAAACACCTCACTCCCTCGTCGCTCCGACTCCTCGCTGTACGGCCTCCCGCGCGCTCTCCTCCATCATCTCGGCACAGGCGGGTGATGTCATCAGGCTACGCACGCAGCGTGATGACACACGCTGCCTGTGCCGGAAACTCCGGACGGCCCCGAGTCTGCTTGCGCCCGACCGGAGTCCACTTCGGGACAGGGAGCGCTCGTTATCTGCTCCGCAGTGGTATCTCTTCTCCTGTATGTGCTCCCAGAAGAGTCACGTACAAGGGAAGAGATCGCCGACAGCAACGGGCCACGGAAGTGCCCGTCGCTGTCGGCTGTGCTCGGGATTCTGCTACATATGCTCCCAGAGGAGTCGCATATAGCAAGAAGTTTCCCTGTTGGCGCACGGGCCATTGCAGCGCCCGAGCGCTGACAGTGACTAGAGTATAAGCCGAGGAGGGATTTTTTGTGCTGCAAAACTCGGCTTATACTCTAGTATATACGGTTTGTATCAGCTCACCCACTAATCTCATGGGTCCGGTGGAGTCACGGTCAATGGATAAGCCTCCTCCAGATAGCGATATAATGCAAAATATGAGACCAGCTTCCAAACACAGGACCGAAGGGAACTCAGCCAGATGAAAAAATATCTCATTAAAAAATTATTTCTTTATTTTCTTTCTTATTAAAAAAGCCACATGACTGTATCTATGCATACGGTAGGTTGCATCCACAGAAAGGAATAGTTACATCAGCTTAAGAAAGCCAGGACAGCCGACGCGTTTCGGGAGATAAGACTTCCTTACTCATGGCTTAAATCACTGTTCCACTGTCTACAGTGATTTAAACCATGAGTAAGGGAGTCTTATCTCCCGAAATGCGTTGGCTTTCCTGGCTTTCTTAAGCTGATGTAACTATTCCTTTCTATGGATACAACCTACCTTATGCATGGATACAGTCATGTGGCTTTTTTAATAAGAAAGAAAATAAAGAAATGATTTTTTTCATCTGGCTGAGCTCCCTTTGGTCCTTTGTTTGGAAGCTGGTCTCACATTTTGCATTATAGTAATAACATAAGGTGTAAATAATGGCGCCATATATTAGAGAACCCACATCGTAGTGCTAGATTGCAAAAAGTCACCAATTTGTTACTCTTCGCAAAAAATTCTTCCTCGACCTCTGGGCCCCATTAAAGCTGCTATGGCTGGTGCAACTATAGTTACACCCGTGCTTAACTAGTTTCTACGTATCTGTTAACTTCCCACTTGTTTGTTTGAGTCCCTTTTTTGTGTCATTCCTCTTAGTCAAAATTGACTTGATGCTCTTCTATCTTTTCATGGGGGACTTTTTACCCTGTAAGCTGCTGCTTCTGTATCTATGTCATTTTGAGGACCTTAAAGGACATAGATGTCCGTTATACAATGTCTTATAGTATATGCATATATTGGTGCTTACAGAATCAGTCAGGACTGAGGACAGCTGCTGGATTTGGTCTGTCCAATCTGATTGCCCACATTTCTATAGCATATGGATGTGCACCATGTTGGCTGAATTTATAGGTTCAAATCTTTGTGCTTTTAAAATTTGCAAAATGTACTATCACATGTGCTATAAGTTAGAGCAGAGTCTTAGCTACCATAAGCCTCTTATATGTTTATCATACTTCCTAATACATGCATTAACAAACCAACGGACAAAGAAACAGCTCAACCTGGAAAACTAGACACAGAAGCCACAAAAAGCAAGGACGAGGTGAGAGGTGCTCTGCAGTGTATTGAAGTCACCAAAATCTAGTTAGGTTAGGGGCAATTTCAGAGTTAGTAACTTAAAAGGGTTGTGCTAAGAATAGGCACATCCCTATGAACTGAGTATCACGGCACAAGCTGTTGTAGGATGTCCCGTTGATGCTCCTCAGAATCCACCCAGGGGTTGAGGTCCCCAATAGCACTTGTCACATAGTATTAGGCTCCTACTAGAAAAGTCAGGGGCTGATGCCTTTAAATGGGAAAAAATGCGACCAACAAAAGTTTCTTCTAAACACAAAGCATTTCAAGAGTGACCTTCCAGCACGTCTTCCCTTCAAAGCCAGCCGCACCTGGGATTTCTAATAGCTACTAAGGTATTCTGTGACCGACCCCTGAAAAGTTGCATCCTAATAGACACTTCATAGAGTATTTCCACCTTCATGTATAAACAGTCTCTTAGATCTAAAATAACCTGAACCTATACATAGACAACTAAGAGCTTTGTAAAAAAAAACATGTCCGATGTCTAGTTTGGACAAAATCTAAGTATAGATCTTAATGGCATTAAGATCTTATAAGTAGGCATGCATTATTAATAAGGCTGCACAATAACATCAGGAAGGGCCAAAGCAGTCTAATCATTGTATAATAAGTCTCAAAAAACAGATAAAAATTTCCTGGGCTCTGTGTTAAACATAAAAAAATTAAAGGGATCACAACCTAATTAATTGGGCCCAGAACAGAAGAATATAAAAGAGATGGATTTCATTCTAGTGTTTGATCACTTCTTTGTTTGGTATTAGTTCATTCGCATTAAAGCTGCCTTCCCATTAAAGGAAAACTCAAGAAAAAACGAATATATCTAGTGCAGGGCCTAAGGAGGTGATCTATGAATTCTATTTTGAAGCACCTTCCCCTCAGGCCCTGCCTCCGGTATAACAGAATGTTTCTCCTAGAGTCTTCCTATAAGCTGATTGTAGGTATCTCTGTTATTCCCAACATGGGGACCAATATGTTAGATCTTTTTTGTTCAAATAATTACAGTGGTGCACTGTGAAGTGAATGGACTCTGCTCTGGTTGGGGCTCTTGGTTTAAATCAAAAGACAAGGATCCGAAATGGGGACCCCTGCCTGTTTGCCAATTGTACTCATATAGTGCTTGAACATGGCTACTAAGCTAGAATAAACTATGATGGCATTATTTGGACGGATTCATAGAATATAAGGGCTATTCGAAGGATTTGTAGACTATAAGGGCTATTCAGTGGATGGTTAAGGGCGTCTGAGGAGCATGTGCCCCACATGCTGGATAGTGGGGGATACCTACAAGCCAGTTAACTACTCTTCATATAGGAGATGGATTTTTGTCCAGTGTTTGATGACTTGTTTGTGTGGCACCAGTTCATTTGTAGCAAAGTCGCCTTGATACACTATATTGTGCCAAGTACAGGTCCTAAGTGGGTGATGTATTACTTCTATTGTGTTGCACCTTCCCTTCAGGCCCTGCATTAGACAAAACAAAAAGATATCCCTATAGTTTTCCTAGATCTATTGACAGCATAGGGATCACTATATTGTTTCTCTTTCTCCTAAAACATTACAGTTTTGCATTGTGAAGTGAATGGACATCACTCTGGTTGGGGCTCCTTGCTTCAATCAAAAGGAACCAAAATAGGTTTTAGGACATAGAGGGACATGTATGAAAACGGTCTGGGTCTAATACTCTCTTTGTTGCCTACAGCAACCAATCACAGCGCCCCTTTCATTTCATATAGTGCTCTGGAAAAAATGAAAGGTGAGCTCTGATTGGTTGCTATGAGCAACAAGAAAAGTCTTAGACCAAGACAGTTTCAGTTTTACATAGTCTTAGGCCCATAGTTGCTAAACTAGAATAAATTAACAAGATATTATTTGGAGTGAAATGCATAATATAAGGGCTATTCAATTGCGCCCTGGATACTGGGCAGTAGTACTCTGCATTTGTAGAGAATTTAGAGCCAAGCATTTGAGTAAATCTCTGCTCTCGGTGGAGGACATATAAAACTATAATTTTGGGGCTAACTATCAGAATTAGAACTGTGAGGGACAGTGATGTATTATCCATTGTCACAAGGGTGAACAAGAGCTGTTATCTTATGATTTGTTTTATTGTCTCTTTCTTGGCTTGATGTCTGCTATATTTTTGGATACTTTTTTGTACCTTTTAAGACTTCTTATGAACTATCATGGACAGAGCACCTGTTCTAGGTCATTACCATAAGCATTACAAGAAAAAGCAAGGTGTAAAACACAATATAGTCTGTCAGGTGCAAAAACACAGGATAACAATTTGTTTTTATGGAATTTGCAACCTAGAATAGATAAGGGTTGGTTAAACTAATACAACTTGATTTTCCAAGATAATGGGACGTCTAGATCACATAAGGGATCTACAATTATCGCGTGTGCTGGGAAAAACTTGTGGCTTATACCTCTTGGTATTTACTTGGCGTATTCCACTTACATTTTATCCCCTTTCTTCTCCCTTGTAGATATTAAAGGGGGGACCTGTATGTACAGGGCTGCACCAGAAGTCTTTTCAGCCCCGTTCGCTCTATTTTTAATCAGGCGCACTCCAGTCTCAGGCGCATTACAGAGCGCCTGCCTCATTTTGTAATGTACCTGAGATCAGGGGGCGTGCTGAAGGCGTGTCGCATTCAAACCGTACGAAGCTACACATTTATAGCTTCATTATGGCAAATCTAGGCGCATTACTGCTAGAACAGGTAAACCACATTAAAAGTTCACCTGAGCCTGAATTGTGTTTTTCGCACTAGAATGCGCCCGATTTGTGACCTGCAGTAGAGTGGGTTCATAAATCAGGCGCATTCTATACTTTTATTATGTACAAAAAAAATGGTGCTGGGCGCCTAAAATCATACAGGTCGCTCTAAGAGTTTTCTTTCCTTTAGTATCAGATTGTTGGTTATTAAGTGATATAACTGTATTTGTTTTGGTCTTATCTTATGTATTTAAACTCCTTTTGAATGTTCTGTGCCCTGGAATAAATACTTTTTAATAAATAGGAATAATAATAGGAATAATATGGCCATCCAGTGGAATATAACAATCGTATGGCCCCATTGTTAAATAAAAAATAAAGTGTGTCGCCTGGTGCATGTTATATTTACTTTCCACTTTTCTGTGAAAAAAGCCCCATAGCCTAGTTTTCTGTCATTCAATACTTTTTATTTTTGCAATAACATAAACAAAGCAATAAGCCCCCGGGTCTTTGTTAAGCCAATGACCCCAAAATAATTTTGTAATGTTACACGGGGACCTTTTTATTAATAATGTAAAATCAAAACCCCCGCCATCTAATTTCAAAAGGTACAGAGGGGTAAAAAAGACTGTCACTGAATTCAGATAATAATGAAATAACAGTTTTTCCCCCCCAGTATATATAATCGGGGTTATCCCCCTATTTAAAACATTTAGGGGCAACGCTGGAACCTTCTGAACATACTGACCCTGAAATGCTTTCGTGGGACCTTCATAGCAAAACATATTGATTTTAAAGAAAAATCCAAAAGGTCTTAACCTTACCCCAAAAATCTGAATTTATGCCATGATTGCGTTAAGAGTCTGGAAAATGTCACACATGAGAATTACCTAGGTATTTCCTATTTGGTTGAATCTTGCCGACATTGTTGGTTTTACTGCCACGAAAAATTTTAAACTATAGCAAAAATGGTCTAAGAACAACAAGAAAAAAAACTTTCCCTACCTTAAACAACCCTTAAACATTTTGACCTAACCTGTTACCCTGAATGCAAAAACAGAACCAAGTTTAAAGGTAATTACAACAAAAAAAGATCTAGACCTCTTTAATAACTGCTTTAAACACTGAAAATCAATAAGGGCAGGAGAGTTACAAAAGTAGCTGAACATTTTTCCTTATAACCCAATCATTTTTTTTAAGGGGAAAAAAACCATTTTAACTTTCCAACTACACAGCAAAACTGTGAAATGCTTGGGGAAATTGGAGCGTTGCCAGGTAAAGTCTGTCAAGTCTGTGGCAAAGTCAAGCAAAATAACTTTACTAAGTTTAGAAAAGAAAGCCAAAAAAAACCCCCCCAACCATAAAAAAGTTAATACGGAAAAAACTCCGGTAGGGCCCATCTATGGCGTCGAGAAAAATTTAAAGGGGGGGAAAAGCGAAAAGAAACATTTGTAAACAATATTCCTACATTCATTATAATGGGAAAGAGACAGACTAATTAGGGAGGATTTCTTCTCTGTTATTTATTGCTTCTTCATATTACAACAAAAACCATACATTTAAGATTTAAAAATAATTATTCTATATATAATCCCTGAGATTAGCCATATTTATCCCTTATTCTACCTCTACTTTTTAGGAAAACTAGTAAAAACAGGACTCTCCCCCCCTAAAAAGATAGATGATTCTATCTGTTAAGCATGAACTTTCAAATTTGGTTTTAAACAAAAAAAAAATACAGAAAAAATTTTTACCATGTCACATTTTGAACGTCAAAAAAAAAAACAATGGGGTTAAAGGGGAACCATCAAAATTTATGTTTTCTACCCTTTTTTAAAGCAAATAGATAAGAAAACTGAGCCCTGAGTTTTATATAGCTTTTTTTATTTGATTTCCCAAAACAGAGAAAATCTTAAAAAAAAAACGAAAGTCAGTTTAAACCCCCCGCCCCACAAACATGATTACAGTCCTCTGTTTTCACTTTACAGGAAAGTTTGTCAATCCCGTATAGGGGGGGGGGGAACAGGGCTTCCCTGTCCCCTTGCTTTTCATTTGTTTTCCCCCTGCTTCTTACTCAAAATCCGCTCTGGGGGTTTAAAACCTACTTCACAACCCTCATAACACTACAGTTCCTTTAAAGAGTATACCAAAATTAAAATAAAATCACACTGTTTATAGGCACCTAACTTTTTTACTCACTGAAATGTTGAGCGAACAGAAAAATTCTAGTTTAATTTGAACCTCGAACTTTTGTGATTCGGGTTTGAATTCTAATTTAACTCGAACCCTCAAACCCGTTAAAATCTAGGGGGAAGATGTTTCTGGGGTTTTTTTATACCTATACAGTGGGAGAAACTGGAATTCCATCAATAACATAAACTGGTAAAGTAGAAAAAACTTTTGAAAAAATTTGGCTTAAGGTGAAGAAAAAAATTGGACAGCTTCAAAAAGGGGCGTAGCTTTTAAGGTGCAGCAGTACACTGCTAAAAGGGGGCCCTTTTCCGAGGGGGCCCAAAACCCCTTTGACACATAGGAATTTTTAATGGGTTTTTTATAAAAATTTCTAACCCCCAAAACCCCCAAAAACAAAATTTGGTAATTAGTTGATATACAAAACCAACACTCTGTATATTTTCATCCATTACTGGATTAGGGATTATGTGAACCTGCTAATGCGCCAAAAAACACTTTCCCGGGGGTGGGAAAATCAGCCCGCAATATCAAACTCCTAAATTGGGTCTATGGAGAAAAATCTACTAATAAGCATTTGTACAGTAAAAAAGATGAGCTAAAAAATTTTCTTTACAAGGCAAACATGAAATATATATAACATGGCATTGATTTTTAGTTTTTCCTGAGGCCCCAATACCTCGCAATGTTTTTTGACACTTTCTTTTTTTTTCTCGCACGATTAGGGCCACCAAAAATGCAGAAAAAGCCGTGAAAACAAAATAAAAAGGCGTGTCGAACGAACTAGAACTTTACTCGACTGAAAAGTAAAATGTTGGGTTTGAGTTCTAAAAATTCGAGAAGTTCTACTAGAACTTAACTTTTCTAGAACAGTTCGATTAACACTACTCACTGATGATCTTGGTGTGATGGTGTTGTTGAATCACACATGCATACTTATTCACGGGTATACATGGACTCACTACTGTTTCTGTATATTCTGCAGACTTCAACAAAGCGGACTATGTGCATGCATTATCATTGCTTCATACAGCTCATTCTAATTCTGGATATCCATTTGGAGGGGGGCCCAGTGGTTAAATCCCCCGCTGATCTAACAGTCATCACATAGTGAGAAAAAAATTACATATTTAATGCTTACCTCCAGGCTATTATCATATTAACATCCATTTGTCTCATCTTACAGTATGTGTGGCAGTTACTTGATAATGTTCTTTCTCTCTCTGGTGTTTTAGTTGTTTATAGTTTATTTCTGTCCCTGTTTTCATGGAAAACAGTCTGACCTGCCTTGACTTCTTGGTAAACTTGTGGAGGACTAGTGGTAGTGTACATCAGCCAATCTGAACAGGCAGAGTTGACCCTTTAGCATGTAGAATATAACTTCCTCAGTAACACGCAAAGGTATAGACTGATGAATAACATCTGAACAGCTGCGAGAATTTAAGAAACCTGTCAGGTGGTTTATTCTGCCCTACCTGAAAAGAGGATGTGATAAAAGGTGAGATACAGGATCATATGATCTGATGCAGAATTTCAGAGTAGAAAGCAGAGTAAGTATTGACAGGACTCCTAAAATAGAAAGTGAGCCATGCTGACCCAACCCATATCCAGTGATTTACAGCTGTCCTTTTATCGGTATGTGTACAGAGCAGGCTATAAGTACAATCACTGTATCGGGAAAGCTATGTCTACACAGCTTAAGTTAAAGGGAATGTGTCATCAAAAAATGACTAATTGTTTAAGTCCCGTTTTTATGTTAAACACATTTTTTAGGAATTTTTGGTTGATTTTTTTTAATATTTCATGTGACTTTCAATATTTTTTTAGTAATTCTTAAGTCCTGCAGTTTTTACTTTGGCCACTAGGCCTTGTTTGATACAGCCCCATTGACTTCTATAGGAGAGTTTTCTAGTCATGCTCTGTGACCTGGAAGAAGTCACTTTGCAGGGAGGTGAAAGGGTGAATTGTGACTATCTCCTCTTGTGACTGGTGGATCCTGTGTTATCTATTCACACTAGTGCCTCCTTTCAGTCTGACCCTTGTGCTGATAATGAGCAGACAATTGAGAATCTTTCTCTATAGAACAGGAAGTGTTAGACTATTATTAGGCTTAGTGGCCAAAGTGGAAACTGCAGGACTTAAATCCACTGGCTACAGTTGGATTTAAAAGTACTATAAATCAGTATTTTAGATCCGCTGAAAATCCAGCCAGAAACCAATGCTGTGTAGACAGAGATGAAGACAGCAGGACTTTTACTTTCTTTTTAAGGAATCCTGTCAGGATTTACTCTGCTTTTACTCCGAAATCCTGATTCACATGATATAAACCTATATATTCCAGAGCTCAACTTTCATGCCTCTATCGTAGCCTGCCCTGAGGTAGGGCAGCAAAGATCGCCTGACAGGTTTGTTTTAACCTCTTGTAATTGTGACATATTTTTGGCAATAGCTGGAAGAATGCTAGTTTCTGGGTACTTGGTTGTGATCTGTAGGTCCATGATTAAATATCTATTAAATCTTGTGCTTTATTATAATGAATAGATTTTATTGGTTGTTTCTGTTGGAAATATTTGATTATTTTTTGGGCAAAGTATATGGAGATAAGTCATCGAGATTCTTTTCTGTCTCTTCCTTGCTGTTTATGTTTGTACAACTGATTCAGTTGTTTACCTTATGTGTCTGGTTTCAAGCTGTGTTTCTTGTCACTGTATACAAATAATAAAGTTACATTGTTTATTATCATAGACCTTGAGATGATTTTCCAAGTGTATGGATAACCAGCCTCCGTATCATGCTCAGTGGATGAAGGTCATCTATGAGCCTCACTAAATAGGCATGCACTGTTTATTCAAGCTCTGACTACTGAAGCATATAATAAAGTTTTGGTGATTTTAAACCTGCTGTCTCAGCTGATGCCTTAGTAATATGTTTCTTTTTAGCAGCTTTGCTTGCTTTCTCCTTTATAAAATTGCAAAACAATGTTTCAGCCTTCCTAGTTTTGTATCACTTTGCAGTATATATGTAAAATTTACTGATTTACATGAAGGATTAATGCTTGAGAGCTGAATTATCTCCCAATCGCCATTAAGAAGAAAGAAAAAAAGATGTTTTCTTGATCCACTTATTAAAATCATACAATGTGTGGCATTATTATTATTATTATTATTATTATTATTATTACATTATTAGCATTATTATTAGTGTTGCTTGAATAAGTCACTGTTCTATTCATAACGCTCATAGTTTTATACAATTTGGAGCAGGATTTTTTGAGTAAAAAGCTGAGTAAGGCTCGGTCTACACAGCAAATGTCAAAATGGCGTCCAGGATTCATTTCCTGGATCCTGGTCAGTCGGTTTTTGGATTTGCCGTTGTACAATTGAAGGTATGGGAATCCGATGGCAATTCGGCAGAATCGTGTGGAACATGCAACATGTTGCATATTCAACCGGATTTTAGACGCGATGTAAAAAAAAAATCTGTGTTGTGTAGACTACAGTACAGATTTTTTATTGCTGTCTATGCAGCACAGTGTACAATCAGATTGTTGGCAAATTCAGTATTTTGAATCTGATGGTATTCCTACGCTGTGTAGACCTAGCCTTAGGACATGTGCTCATGGCAGGTTTTTCAGATTGTTCTGGATTTGAAAACCATCTGTAAAACGACAGGTAACCTTTTACATTGATTTTAATAGAAAATCCGTGCAGCAGTCTACACTGCACGGATTTTCCTCCAGACACACCACCGGCGTTCCTAAAAACGTATAACATGTTCATTCTTCCGCCCGATTTTCAGGCAATACATGAACATGTGGGTACGAAGGGGGACGGGCTGAAACCGGAAACCACGGACAAAAACCATCCCCCTGAGTGTCAAGAAAAGACTAAATACCAGTCAGAAAATCCAACCTGTATTTCGTCTTTGCCGGGGGAACGCACTCTTACTTTGCTTTTTTATCAGAAAATCAGCATTAAGTCACAAAAAACTATGTCACAGTGCTTTACCATATCCTGCTTTTAGAATGGGTAGCACCAGGACTAATTTTATTTGCAGTATGGATAACGGGAGAGGTTACTTGTCAGACCTAGCAACATAATCACTGCCTGGGTAACCAGGAAAGCCCTGAGGCTAATCATTTTACAATGCACTGTACTGTTATATAGGCATGTGACAGTACATTGTTTAAAAGTATATATATATTAAAAAGTTATAGCCCCCTAAAAATGTAAAAATAAAGAGAATAAATATATAGTATTTCTTGTTAAATGTTGTCCTGTAAAAATAAATAAATATTGTGGACATGCTATACACTAAGGCTATGTTCACATGGCTATTTTTGGGGCGTATTTCACCACGTATTGAGAGCATACTGCGCTCTAATATGAGCGAAATACACCCCAATCATAAGGCCATGTTTACATGGCTTATTTGGGCACATATTTCAGCCCGTAATTTGCGGCGTACTGCGCGAATTATGGGCTTAAAGACGGCCCAGTCATTACATCTCCTCTCCCTGCTCGGAGAATCCGCCGAGCGGGGAGAGAAGTGACATGTCAATTATTCACGGCGTATACGCGCCGCTAGTAGTGATAGCCTTTGGGCTGGCGAGCTGCCGGCCCCCCGCTCCCGCCCCGCCCCCGTCCACACGGCGTAATTGTGGGGCATAATTACGCCCCGCAATTAAGCCATGTGAACATAGCCTTACGGTAATCCACAGTTCTCATGGAGCAATGTGGATTACGCCTCCTCTCCTCTCGTATACAATACAATCGTATTGTACAAGTGGGAAGATAATTGACATGTCATTTATTCACGGCGCTTTCGGGCTGCGAGTAATGATAGTCTATGGGGCCGGTGGGCTGCCACCCCCTCCCCCTCGCATCGTGGGAGTACGAGCCGATCGGTGTGAGCTCCCGAAAACCGGGCGTAATTGCGGTGCGCACTGTACGCCCTGCAATTAGCCGTGTGAACTTAGCCTAACAAGCCACAAGGTAACAATGTTTTGACTTTCAGGCTCCATATCTCACCATCCACTACAGCTTTGAATATGAAACTTCCATCATTTTATAGTATAATCATATCAATAACACTCTTTCTCTTTTTTATCCTTTATTCTTCACAATCACAATTTAAATTATACGTGCATCATAGATTTAGTTGCAGCATAATCAAGTACAACATTGATAATAAATCCTTGTTACAGATAAATAGACCAGTAGAACCGGATGTTTCAGTCCCTTAAGGTCCTTTATGCAACGTAATATTTCTAGCAGGAACTGCCAACAGGAAGAACATGCTGCATGCCAGACTAGTGTAACTGGATATATACCAGAAATTGAATATGAAATTGAACGTAATTTTACGTTGAAAAAGGTCCTTTAGGGACCGAAGCATCAGATTCTATAACAAGGATTTATGATCAATGCTGTACTTCATCATGCCAGAACTAAGTCTATGATACACGTAAAATGTAAATTGTGATTTTGAAGAATAAAGGATAAAAAATTGAAGTGAAGGCGTGCCGTTGATATAATTATACTTTGGTCACTCAGCAGGTACCAATAATAATGGAGGTGCTGAGGACATTAATTACGCACCATCACTTTATGGACAATCATCTTGGCTATCTCATATATAAATTTGACGTTCAATTACTTAACATATGCTTAGTTGTGCAGATTCTTGTCATGTAACTGCATTGTTACTGTTTTGCTCCTAAGAGTCCACATTCAATTTTTTATGATTCTGTTAGTATTTTGTAAATCTACCTTTGACCTTCAACACTGCCTGAATCCTTCTATCACAAGGCATTATGGGAAAGGAGCTGGAAAGCTCACTGCGCCCTCTATAGGTTGTAACAAATCCTCAATTTACTTCTGATTCACGGCATCTTTGAGAAGCAAAAAGGAAGAATTGTCAAGCCAATATTGCTCATCTACATACGCGTTTCGGGGTTTTGCCCCTCATCAGTGTAGAAAGAGCGATATTGGCTTGACTGTGGAGGCAATGAGTGGGTATGAGGGGGGAACATCTCTCCTTATGGAGAGCACCAGTTAAGGTGTGTAGTATTTTGTTTTGCCTTTTAGCCCACTACTCAGCATCTGCATATCACAAGGCATTATGGAAAGGGAGCTGGAAAGCTCACTGCGCCCTCTATGGGTTTTGTAACAAATCCTCAATTTACTTCTGATTCACTGAATCTTTGAGAAGCAAAAAGGAATAATTGTCAAGCCAATATTGCTCATTCTACATACGCGTTTCGGGTTTTGCCCCTCATCATGTAGAGCAGAGCGATATTGGCTTGACTGTGGGAGGCAATGAGTGGGTATGGGGAGGGGAACATCTCTCCTTATGGAGAGCACCATTAAGTGTGTGTAGTGTTTTGTTTTGCCTTTTAGCCCACTACTCAGCATCTGCATATCACACGGCATTATGGAAAGGAGCTGGAAAGCTCACTGCGCCCTCTATAGGTTGTAACAAATCCTCAATTTACTTCTGATTCACTGAATCTTTGAGAAGCAAAAAGGAATAATTGTCAAGCCAATATTGCTCATCTACATACGCGTTTCGGGGTTTTGCCCCTCATCAGTGTAGAGCAGAGCGATATTGGCTTGACTGGTGGGAGGCAATGAGTGGGTATGAGGAGGGGAACATCTCTCCTTATGGAGAGCACCAGTTAAGGTGTGTAGTGTTTTGTTTTGCCTTTTAGCCCACTACTCACCATCTGCATATCACAAGGCATTATGGGAAAGGAGCTGGAAAGCTCACTGCGCCCTCTATAGGTTGTAACAAATCCTCAATTTACTTCTGATTCACTGAATCTTTGAGAAGCAAAAGGAATAATTGTCAAGCCAATATTGCTCATCTACATAACGTGTTTCGGGGTTTTGCCCCTCATCAGTGTAGAGCAGAGCGATATTGGCTTGACTGGTGGGGGCAATGAGTGGGTATGAGGAGGGGAACATCTCTCCTTATGGAGAGCACCATTTTAAGGTGTGTAGTGTTTTGTTTTGCCTTTTAGCCCACTAATCAGCATCTGCATATCACAAGGCATTATGGAAAGGAGCTGGAAAGCTCACTGCGCCCTCTATAGGTTGTAAACAAATCCTCAATTTACTTCTGATTCACTGAATCTTTGAGAAGCAAAAAGGAATAATTGTCAAGCCAATATTGCTCATCTACATACGCGTTTCGGGGTTTTGGCCCCTCATCAGTGATAGAGCAGAAGCGATATTGGGCTTGATTTGGTGGGAGGCAATGAGTGGGTATGAGGAGGGGAACACTCTCCTTATGGAGAGCACCAGTTAATGTGTGTAGTGTTTTGTTTTGCCTTTTAGCCCACTACTCAGCATCTGCAACCTATAGAGGGCGCAGTGAGCTTTCCAGCTCCTTTCCCATAATGCCTTGTGATATGCAGATGGTGATAACTGGGCTAAAAGGCAAAACAAAACACTACACACCTTAACTGGTGCCCTCCATAAGGAGAGATGTTCCCCTCCTCATACCCACTCATTGCCTCCCACCAGTCAAGCCAATATCGCTCTGCTCTACACTGATGAGGGGCAAAACCCCGAAACGCGTATGTAGATGAGCAATATTGGCTTGACAATTATTCCTTTTGCTTCTCAAAGATTCAGTGAATCAGAAGTAAATTGAGGATTTGTTACAACCTATAGAGGCGCAGTGAGCTTTCCAGCTCCTTTTCCATAATGCCTTGTGATATGCAGATGCTGAGTAGTGGGCTAAAAGGCAAAACAAAACACTACACACCTTAACTGGTGCTCTCCATAAGGAGAGATGTTCCCCTCCTGAATCCTTCAAGGCATGCTGTAGATCAGGGGTGTCAAACTCGTTTTCACCGGGGGCCACATCAGCGTCACGGCATACCTTAAAGGGCCGACATAATTTTAGAACTGTGTAAATGGAACTTCTCGATGAGCACTACAGTGCTCATCGAGCATTGTACATACAAAGGGAGAAGGTAGGAGGGAAACGATATCTCCTGCCTTCTCCCTGTACCACCAGCTGCACTGAGTATGCAGCTGCTGACTGATTCTGCGCACCTGTGGTAAAACAGCCGTGCGAGATCAGAGAGATTGTGGGCAGGCTGTATTACAGCTGATGCTGCCCTAGGCACTGAACCTGAATACGCCCTCATTAATCCCTTACCGACATTTGATGTACCAATACGCCATGGTTGGGAATGAGTTCCCACAGACTGACACATGGGTACATCATGAAAGATCTTGTGAGCCACAAGTGGAGCTTGCAAGATCGTGGCATGAGACCAGCTGTATATTACTGCTAGCTTCATGCCGCATCACCCACAGCCGAGTGAGCTACAGCCGCTGGTGATTAACCCTTAGCTGTGGCTTCTACTGTGTAAAAGTAATAATATGTAAAAAGCTATATAAAATGTATTTCAATGTACCAATCACAGAGTAAAGTTATGGTGTCATTTATTCCGCACGGCGAATGCTGTAGAAATGAAACCCAAAAAACAATGGTGGAATTGTTCCCACCCCCCTCATTTTCATGGCCCAATAAAAACTATGCAACACCTGTTTGTGCCCCAAAATGCAGAATACACCCATAATGATATCCATGAGGGGTGTTAAATCCAAAATGGGGTACATATTCACAAAAAGCAAACCGATATCTATATATTTTTATAATATATACACATATAATTACTCGCACATACTTAGACGATTTCCCATTGGTCACAGATTTCATTCAAAAGGTGAAAAAAATATCGCAGCATGCCACACTATTTTTTCCATTTAGCCACCATAACTGAAAACTGACAGATGCCATTACAATCAAAGGGGTCTGTTGGGCACCGCTGGTATCGGTCAAGTAATGGCTCTGGCCTGCGCCATTATTTTCAGCTTTCTGTTCCAATGTAAAACACAAAACAGAAATAATAACACAGGTGTGAATCAGGCCTTATACTCACTGGTACATACACTGACCTTCTGTTATTGTTTGTCATGCAGTCTCCTCACTTAACAGATTCACGATACTTCCCCCATTCCAAGATGACCAGGGAGGGTCAGCAGCAGAGATGAACAAACAGCATGCTATAAACATGATCATCCTGCTGATGTACAGAGCTTCATGGTGCAGACCTGCAGTGTAGGCTGCCGTGCTGTGAGTCTTCCCCCCTTCCACTCCACTCCGACCCGACGGCTGAACGAAGCTTGTCTGACAACTGTAGGGACCAGAAGAGAACTCATCCCCAAACATCCTTCTGGCCAGCTGTGCCCTCCTACTCCTCATATCAGGTATGGAGGAGTCATAGAAATGCCTGCCCCGTCCTCCCCCTGCACTGTGCTCGTAGCACAGTGTGAGGCAAGTCTCCCACGTGCCAGCTACTGACTTCACATACACAGCGACTCGGCAGTAACCTCCAGACACAAGGCGCCGCTGAGAGACAGCATGAATCATCGGTCAGCGCTGCGCTCTTCACCCTTCCATGAAACAGCCCTGCTCTCTCCTGCTCCACCCCCTTATAAAATACATCAGTTTTCAAAGAAAGTTAGGGCTGGAGGGCCCCTGCAGGCTGCCGCCCTCCGTTACCTAGTGATAAATACAGCCCTGATCGTGGGGGACCGCGGGCCGAAAAACACAAGGCAGGGCCTTGTGTTTGACACCTGTGCTGTAGATCATATTAAAGTATGTCTCAACCAAAGTCTAATCCCAGTTCTCTTCTACACGTTCCCAATTTTGGCACATAGTGGTCGACTCAGTTGTGTATGAGCACATCTTTTTCTTCAACTCTACCCAAGAGTGTTCGATTGGGTTGAGGTCTGCAAACTCTTATGATGATATTGAAGTCGAGGCTCTTCAACTACTTTTGGGCCACCATTCCAGACTTGTGTAATGCACATCACAAAGTGCTTGCATGGACATCTGGGATCTCACTATTAGGATGCATACGAGCCACCTCCACTGCCGTGTTTGTACCTCCAGAACTGATAGAGCTTGTGAGGGTCCAACTTGTTGACTCTGATATTTTGCCTGGACGTCCACCTCTTGGCTTTGAAAGGGATGGATGGACTTCATTTCATATTCTTCCAGCTGTCATGGCCTCACATGATGCAGTTTGGTGATTTTCTTGACCGAGTTATCGCTATCGATGAGCTGGATGATGCGGTTTCTCTTTTCTTGAGAAATCTTCTTCATGTCTGCTCCTTGATTCAAACTAGTAACCTTTCGCTTTGGAATCAACCTTATAACACACTGAGATATTAGGAAATGTGAGAACAGGTAGTAATTTGTAGTATACAAGAAGAAAAAGATTGTCTCACCGCCAGGAGCAAAACAGTAACAATGCAGTCACATGACAAGAATCTGCATCACTTAAGCATATGCTAAATAGTTGCAAATCAGATTTATGTATGAGATAGCCAAGATGATTGTCTATAAAATGATGGGGTCTCACATTCAAAGCTGTAGTGGATGGTGAGATATGGAGCCTGAAAATCAGAAGCTCAAAACATTGTTACCCTTTTGCTCGTCAGTGTATATCCACACACTCATTTTTACTTATCACCCTTTATTAATTTTATTGTCGAATATGGCAGATTTGCTATTTATGTTTTAATCCACATTAAAAAGATCATGCGTTTTAAATTAAGTGCTACAATATAGTTACCCAAAATGAGGCCTAAAGATAGGATTGGATATAAAAACAGCTCTAATATAGTCATGTAGTCTTTAGAATGAGAAATAAATTAGTGTCTTGCATTTAAAGTTTTTTTCACCGCATTAGCTGTATACATATAGGCAAAGGTAAAAAAGACTTACCAAATACATTGCATCTCTGATTTTGATATGTTTAGGAGATAGAAGAGATTTTATGCCCTGCGTGTGTACACAAGCTTCCCTAGGTTATCTCTCTCTGGTATCATTGCTCTAACTGCCCTGTTAGACCATGATGATGAGTTTTCTCTCCAGCCTTAGAGCTTGTTCATCTATGTTATTGACAGGTTTTAATTCTTTAGAGCTTTGTAGCCTTCTGCCCAATTTACAAACCTCCAGCACCCATGTCACTGTTACAGGCTCAGTTAGGAATAGCAAAGCTAATACGCCAATCACTGCTATAACCAAGAAGTGAAAGCCTCAGACTGGTTGTGAATAGCAAGCTCTGTGAAACAGCATCACATTTTACAGTATATCCACTGGCTGACCAGTGTTGGGCACATTACATAGACCTGCATAATTGGAGACATGCATATTTTCAGCTTCCCCTTTTTCCATCTGTACCTAGAAGGATTGGGATATCCTTCTTCCTGCTAGCAGATACCAACCTAAAAATGACACTATCATGAGTGGCTCCAAAACCTGCAGGTCGGGCTGCGGGTGGGCTCGTACACCAGCTGTCTGCCCCACATTGAGGGCTGTGGACGCACTAGTTCCTCTAGTAATTACTTACCTTGCCGTGCTCCTGTTTCCTTGCTTCCCTCTGCCAGCCAGTGCATGCGTCCCCGCTCCCTAGGGTGCACGCTCCTTTTCTTTGAGTTTTAAAGGGCCAGCACGCCAGTAATTGGTTGATTGCTGGCCGCTGACCCTATATAGTGGTAACACTCCAAATACTTCTACCCCAGATCTATAGTGCCCTGTGCCTTAGAGAAAGTGTTTCCGAAGTGCGTTCTTGTCTCGTTGTGTTCCGACCCTTTGCTACGTTTCCCGACTATGAATCTTCACCGCCTGCCCTGACCTGCCTGCCTGTCCCCGACTACGAGCTTGTGTCACGGTTCAGTACCTTGCTGCACCTTGGCCGCCATCGCAAGCAAGTTTCATCAGGGTTAGCGACAGCAAGCAAGCCCGTCCTGCCTTGGGCGGGCTCTGGTGAATACCAGGACATATTTAGACTTTGCTCCCTGGCGTGGCTTATACCATCACTTGCGGTGGTCCAGTGGATCTATTACTCCTGCCGTTACAGACACCCGCAACTATTAGACATGCCATATCTTGTATGAAACTTGAATTTCTCTATGTCTGTTTATGTACAGGTATTGCACTGCCATATATGAGACAATAGATTTCCTCACCATTACTATGTACAAAATGTACTGGCCAGTCCCTTCCAGTACTTGCAGTTTTTCCTCTCGCAGTATATCCATAATATCTTTTGGCTCCACAGGGTTGTTTATTTTTCTTATCTTCTTGCTCTGTGTCTTAACCTTCATCTTTGACTTATAAATAATATTAACTTCGGTAAGTCTACAGCCAGACAGAAGGCAGCACAGGAATACACAGGCAACTTTCAAGGCTGCCTCCCTAGAGCCCAGAAAATTATTTTTTGACCTTGACATTTGGCAACTTAAAGGATCTGTCTGACCCCTGTTTTGATTATGTGTGTTAAAGACATAACTACCAGAACCTCACTGGAAGCAGATTCACCTTTACCAGCTGGAGTTTCTGCAGGAGAAAAAAACATTTATCATATCTGGAAGTCAGTGTATTCCTGGGTCCATTGATCTTGTCTTCAGCTTTAACTTCTGGTTACATATCTGAATTGCTACTTTTGCCATTATTGCCTCGAACTTTTCTATTACTGTAGCAACAAATGATTTTTAGATATTTTAAGTAAAAGATTATTTATTTGTATTTTTAATTCTATGTTGTAAAATTAAAATATGAACCACTCTATAAGTTCTTTCTGTATAAATGCATAGTGAAGTTTATTTTTATTTTTTCATTTGTTTAATAGTCTTTATCCGTTTGCAATTTTGTAATGCCACTCAAAAAACTGAAAAATAGCTTATGCAGTCAGCTGGTTGTGCTATAATAGACACCACTTTATTAGGCACTTTCTATAGACCCTGCTGTTGCTCCGCATACTGTCCTCTCCAGGTGGCACTGTTTCTGGCCTTACAGCACACTTGCCAACTCTTCCGGACCCCAGAAGTGGTCTACCTGGAGCTGTGCATGAATGGTGCTGGGATGGTGCAGACTCTGAAGTTGTGCTTGCACCATCCACAGCGGGAGTTGACTGTCATGCACAGACAGACTTGTGATGCAGCAGCCATAAACAGAAATAGCTACAATTCTGGCCATTTAAGCCCATAGATGCTGCAGTCAAAAGCATCTGTGGCACCTAGATGGTTCAACCCTGCAACATGATCAAACCAAAAGGTTCTGGGTCTGTTATGTACAGGAGTCTATTAGAGTCTAATAGGTTGCCTGTAACCTACATTATAACACATAGCAATACACTACTGTATTGCTATGTGTTATAAAAGTGATAAAGCATAGTCTAGTCCCATACTAGAAAAAAAAAAGAAAAATCAAATAAATGAAAAATGTTTGAACTAATAAAAATAAAAAAGCAAAAACAATCACAAATCCACTTATTCCCCAATAAAAAAACACTGCCATATCTGAAATGATCCAGTCGATAAAATGATTGTATTATTTTGTAAGACGCTGCAAAAAAAAAAAAAAAGCCGATATTGTCTTTTATTTCAGGCTTTAAGAATATTGTGGCATAAAAACATAATTTTTGTAAATGACAAATGTGATTTATGGTTTAAGAAGGAGCATGTAAAATGAGATATGACCTAAAAATTGGAAGCAAAACCAATGCAACAAGCCAGCTCATCCGATTAGGAAGTAGATGCAAGCAGGATTCATGATTAAAAATATTCCAAAACTTTATTCTTCCATGTTAAAAGAAATAAATACATCCAACATAATAGTAACGAGAGTTCCCCTGCTGAGCGAGTGCTGCCACTCAAACTGGCCAACGCGTTTCAGGTCACATGACACTTACTCATGTGACCTAAAAATTGGAGGTGCGGTCTATAAAAATGGGCGGCAAACTCTAGCTATGCTTCTGCACTAGATGGTCCAACTCAATATTTGACAGCTACTTCTGTATGCATGTTCAAACATAGAAGTGCCTTCTTTATCAATGGAGAGTACTAGCTGTACTGAAACTTTTCCCACAAAACTATGTATGAATCTACGCATGTTCAGCGTGTCCTTTTAACCACAGTTACATATATATCCTTTCAGGGTTTTTTATATTTAGGATATTTTATTATTTTACTGGTGCAATTGAAGAAGATATTAATAAATGGTATAACACTGTAACCTACTTTAAATGTTAAAATAAATATATACATTTGGACAACTTGACTGTGGTTATATAATTCAAGAATATGTTATAGTTGATCATATTTGCATCCTTACAATTGTTTTGTCGTTTTTCTGCAAGGTGACCTATACATAGGAGGTGTTGCCAAAGACATGTACAAAACATTGCCAAAACTCGTCCATGCCAAGGAAGGATTCCAGGGCTGCCTTGCTTCTGTTGATCTGAATGGACGTCTTCCAGACTTGATCTCAGATGCTCTTTTGTGTAATGGGCAAATAGAAAGAGGATGTGAAGGTACATATGATTATTTTAATAACGCTGCTTCTACGAATGTTAATACGTCCACTAATGTGGTTCAGTCAGTTTCTCTTACAATAATTTTATCTACATTATCTGTATTACAATTAACTGTTTTTTAAACAAAAGATCTGATAATTTTTTTTTTTGCTGCAAGTTTTTAATTCAGACCAATTCACGATCATTTATCAACTTTTTTAAGTTCATCTAAAAATTAATGTTCAATTGTTGTGCCAATATTTCTAATTTATTGTAAGTTTTTTTTCTGTTTTCCTTGTTTTTTTCTATTTTAGCTTAGTTGTATGACAATATTATTGGTTATAGCGTGTTGTTGAATTTTTTTATTGTTAATTTTCGATATTATCATTTGTGCATGTTGCTGTCATCCATCATTGTTTTCATGTTCCATTTTTTCTTCATTTAAAAAAAAATAAATTTATTTTTCATGTGTCTGAAATTTTGTTTTTATTTTATACCATTTCATCTTGTGTGTACAGGGAAGTCCCTATAATAAAACATATTAAATCAAGATTAATTTTAAAAATGCTTTCCAAAAAATAAATCCAAATGTTCTTTTAATTATTTTACTATTGGATAAAGACATTATTTTTTTTATATAGTAAGGTCATAAAAATATTCTTTTTTTTTATTTCACCATAAGCTGTGTCAGGGCTTTGTAATACATGTAGTCGCTGAAGCTGTCATCTGTGGATCTGTAGCCCACAGAGCAACAGAGCTTCAGGGGGACAACAGACAGCAGATTAAAGGAGGAGCAAGCCTGTCCTGATGTTTTACCACATTGATGCCATGGTCAAAAATTACTGCTGCATGCCACGGATGTGACAAAGGGATGGGGCTCCCTACTGTAAGATCCCAGCATGCCAATAGTTGCCATGAGAGTCGGAGGCCTAATAATGACCTTCGGTCTATCTGTGCCTTCGGCTTGTCGGAAAGACGCCGACAGTTGGCATAAGACATAGCAGTTCAGTCATATATTGTAGTGTATTATAACAGCAATCAAGTGATTGCTCAGTCCAGTCCCATAACGGAACAAATAAAAAAATAAAAAAAGTAAAAATAAATAAATAAATAAAATAAAGGAAAAAAATTCCCCCCATTCCCTATTATAAGTGTTTATCACGCAAAAAGTACATGTATTAAGCATTGCCAGATGTGTTACAACCTGGACAATAATTTTGTATTGTATCGAATGTGAAAGGAATGTGCCCATCAACTTCACTTTCTATATGCAAATAATTTACCTGATTCGGCTTGAAACCCCTGAACAAAACCGAGCTGAGGGCACTCTGTGTTAATAATAGCCCAATCTCTGCTATATGGCTCAGTGGTATTCCGGAGTCGTTGATATTGACTGTGGCGAAAAAATCTAAAATGTACCGAAAATCATTGGAGAATCATAGCAAAACAAGAAAAAAGAAAACAGCCCAAACATGTTCAATTTCCCCATTGTAGAACAGAATATTCATATTGAAGGTGACCCTAAGTATGGAAATACATTTGTGTTCAGCTTTTCTCAGTTCGAAGTGATATATCAATAATTTTAAGTGCGTTTTGACATATGTTATTCCCATGACAACTTAAATGGCATATACAGCACTTATTAGCCCTGTAGTAGGGTGATTGATGATATTTTACATGCACTCACTTATAGAAATAATCTTCCATTTTTTACATTATTTGATTTTTTTTTTAACTACAATGAGGGACACTTGCTATGTTTTTCATTATTTTTTGCAATTAGTCTTAAAGGGAATGTGTCATCAAAAATGACTTATTGTTTGACTTTTATGTTAAACTTTTTTTATGAATTTTTTTTTTTAGTTCGCCATGTCATTTTCAATATTTTTAAAAAATATTAAAAGTCCTGCAGTTTTCACTTTGGTTATCAGGCCTAATAATAGCCTGACACTTCCTATTCTGTAGAGAAAGATTTTCAGTAGTCTGCTCATTATCAGCACAAGCAGGGTCAAACTGACAGGAGGCACCAATGTGTTAAGATAACACAGGATCCACCAGTCACAATAGGAGATGGTCACAGCTCACCATATCCCCCTCCCTGCACGCTGATTTCTTCCCAGGTCACAGAGCATGCCTAGAAAACTCTCCTATAGAAGTCAATGGGACTGAGTAAGTCTTAAGGCTTCTATGTGCATGAAGCTACTGTAAAGTATCTCTCTGACTGCTGTTAAAAGGAGCTCAGGCAAGAATTCTGTCCCCACAATCATATGTAGACAACTGAATTGAGAAATCTACAATCATAAAATAAAAATGGCTAAGAAGAAAAGAATATATCAGGGTCTTGTTTCAGTAAGTAAAAAAAGGGGACAGATTCCCTTTAAGGCAAGGTTCCTTTCAAAACCTGAAAATTCCGCACTTAAGTCTAATATTCTGCTCCCATCTGGAGTTCAGGAGGCTGAGATTTGAGATGCTGTTTGGAGGATTCATTTAGCTACCTGAATGGCCTCTCTGTGACATGAAGATAACAAGGTGGTCACTGCGGCCAAACAGAGTCAAGAAAGCCATTATTTGCTCTATAAACAGACTGAGCCACTGATGAATCAAAACTAAAATCTCCTAATCTCATAGTAGGGTTTAGAGGTAAGTCTAATATTTCTGTAGAGTTTTGAGTGTAAACAAGCTAACAAAATTGATAAAAATAAACCATTCATTATTTGCAGGACATGAATATTGTTTTAAAGAGTTAATTTTTTTCATAGGTCAATTTTTCTTACATTTTCAAAACATAGCAGGTCATTGAATGTCCTGTTGTTTGGATCCTCAGTGATCAATTGTAAATGCTCAATTTCCCTGTAACACCGCCACAGGAGAAACAAAAAATTACACAGTTCTACCTGAAGGCAGTGGTCTGTCTTTGTAATTTACATAAGTCTAACAAAATAAGAGTTTTTCTTATAAGCTTCATTGTAGATGAGGGTCCTTTATGAGAGACACACCCATTATCTCAGAATTGAGTTACAATTGCCTGAGCATACTATATTTTCAAGAAACAATGGTATTCCCTTGGGCATTGTTTGTTGGGCATTATTTCAACATACAATGTTACAGACACTACTGATCTTTGGCACATTCAATATTAGTCAACTGCATGCAATTATTGGAGGTCTATTACTGTCCTGTACTGCTCTTTACATGTGCCAGGATGAGCAGCTCCTTTGGGGACGAAGTTGGGGCCACATTTTCTTTTTTCAAGTACATTGTATATACATCTGTCCTCAGTACCGAGAGTGATTTCCAGCTTCCAGCAGGTCTTTCTGACCTTTATATGTAAGGACTTGCTTTATCTGGATTACTGTATACTGTATACTCGAGTATAAGCCGACCCAAATATAAGCCGAGGCACCTAATTTTGCCACAAAAAACTGACTCGAGTATAAGCCTAGAGTTGAAAATGCAGCAGTTACTGGTAAATTTCAAAAATAAAAATGGATACCAATAAAATTAGATAGGCAGATGTAGGCAGTTTAATGTCCCCCATAGACAGGTATAGGCAGGTATATGTCCCCCCAAAGGCAGGTAGAGGCAGTATAATGTCCCCCATGGGCAGGTATAAGCAGGTATATGTCTCCCATAGGCAGGTAGAGGCAGGTAGAGGCAGGTATATGTCCGCCATACGCAGGTATAGGCAGGGTTTTAAAAAAAATAAATAAAAATACAAGTACTTACAAGTTCCATCTTCCAACACAGGCTACTCCGGAAGGCTGCAAGTCTGTTTGTGTCCTTCAGGAGCCCTACTGTAGAGCACGGAGCACTTTCTCTCTGCTCCACAATAGTATCTTCAGCTGTATGCAATGCCAGAGGAAGCGCATACAGCTGAAGAGATCGGCAACAGCGCCTGATCCATGGCAGCACCTGGACGCTCAAGAGTCAGCTGTATGCGCTCCCACATTTTTTGTGCTGAAAGACTCGGCTTATACTCGAGTATATACAGTATTTATCTGCTTCATTTTCTGTCGTCTTCATTCTCAAATATGTTGGGTGACATTTTGAGGCTTCAGACCCAATTATCAATTTTCTGTAGGTTCTGTGGTTGTTACTTTTAATTGTATTATCACCTACCTAAACACTATTGCAGACAAAGTAAACTTTATGGAAATCATATTCCCTTATAGCAGTGGCCCTTTCAGCAGGATACTGTCCCCTACATACTGCAAAAATTGTTTTGGAACATGGGAAAAATTCAAGATGTTGACAATGTCCTAGATCTCAGTCTGAGTGAGGACCTGTGGAATGTGTTAGATAAACAAGTCAGAACCATGGAGGCCCTGTCTGCAATTTATAAGACTTTAAAGGAATTGTCTCACTATTCTGTTTCACAGAGCCACAGCCAGCTTCAGATTCACATTTCCTGGTTAGGCTTTGGGTGTATAGCAGTGACTGACATATCAGCTATGCTGTTCTTAGCTGATCCTGTTACATTGACATGACTGCAGAACATTTAAAAAGTGTGATACACAAGGCTACAGAGCTCTAAGGAGTGAATTTTTTTCATTTACTTAGTTAAACAAACCCCGAGATAAGACTCTACAGGAAATGACTCACTATGGTCAATCTGACTGACTGATGGCAGTATGGAGCAATGAGATAACAGGGAGAGGTGGGTAGAGGTGGTTAGTAACCAGATAAACTTGTTTACTCTAGGAGGAGATAAAATCTTCTTTAGTTCATAACCAAAGCAAAATCAAAACAACAATTTATTGGGTAATAATCTTCATTTACCTTTTCCTACATGTTAAAAGCTAATCATTATAGTATGAAAACCCCTTTAAAAATCTTCTGCTGAGGTCCTGATGCCAGATACCACAGGATATGTTCATAGGTCTAGTGAATCCATTCGTTGATGGGTCAATGTTGTTTTGTTGGCTCAAGGTAGATCTACTCAATACCAGGCATGTGGTTTTCATAGTATGGCTGATAGTGTATATGTACTATATAGTAATCAAAGTTCACATCATCAATAAAAATACCAATGAGACCAAGGGGCCGCTTTAAGATTTATTCTTCACTGACATTTAATACATTATATATTCTTCCCTTCATTCACATTTGAGCTGCTTCCGAGTTTCATGGTTCAATGGGCAATATTGCCAATCAATACGATTAAATAACAGAAAGAAATTGAAAAGTCAACCCTTCATATGATTTACCATTGATTTTTTTAACCATAGAGAAGCCACATTTTTTTTTGCACAGTTTGTCCAACTTTTCTATCTCTAGTAGATTAATGCCAGGTAAAAATAATCCCAACTTGTACAGCGCCGCACATTAATTGGATTCTGGGTAGATTAGATAGTAGTAGTAGTAGTAGTCAATTTTCTTCAAACTGCAAACTCCATTTACGAAGTTCAATAATGAGTTTTCTGTGGATCAAATAGGGACTGCTCCGTATTTTGATTGAATTCCATCAGACTACTTCTCTGTCTCTTCACCGTTTTCCTTGACTTTCCTCATGATACCGATCTTTATCGCTGCCTTTTTTCTGTTTGTTTTTTCCTGCACATTTAATTCCATTGAGCTATCCCTATCATTTAATTGTTTTTTTTTTCTAAACTCTTCCCATATAGATCTTTTCATTTCAAATAAGTGAACTAACTTGTGTCTCGCAAACCTGCTTTTTTAGATACGAGCAGAATGCTTGCAATCTAATTAACATCACTCATATTTATTGTTAAGTGTTTGGCTTAGAGGTTTTTCATCTAACAGCATGCAGTAAAAATTTCACAATACAGAATACTTTAAAGTAACATGACTTAGTGTTGTAATACAATAGCAAATATAATTGCAAGACTTATAAATAAATCAATAACATGATTTAGAGATGAAGCAGTCCTGAGCTTATTGGACTTTGGAGCTGCATTACTGTAGTTCTATACCTAGTTGTGTAGATAGTACTAACTACTAGTATAGGTTTACTTGGAGTTTTGTCTAACATCTTTGGTAAGGCTAAGTTCACATCTATGTCTGAGGTTCTGTTTGAAGTGTCCGGCTAGTGAAGATAAATCTGGTGCATTCTTAGACTGTCTAGTCTAAGAGGGAAGTTTATGAAGTGATGTAGGCCAGTGATTCTGGCGTAAAAAAGTAGTGGTATTTGAGCTGTTTAATGCTGAGCTTACAACTTTTTAAAAAGTGGCCTTTGATTGGAAACAAAGGGGCATGGCCACACAGTGCCCTACAAATTTACTAAACTTTATTCCAAAAAATGGTGTAAATTAAGCCAAAAATTAGACAGGCGCAAGGACACTGAAAGATGTGTTAAATGCAATAAATCTTAAAGGAGTTTTCTCACTATGCAATTTCACAGACACAGCCAGCTTCAGAAGCACACATGCTGTTCAGACTGTGGGTGGGTCTATAACAGATCTACTGTCCATGGCTATTTCTGTTACACTGACAACGCATGCAAGTATATTACACTAGGCTGGAGAGTTCTAAAAGGTGTTTTCTTGGCTAAATAAGAGACCTTTAAAGTCCATTATTATAGAGAAGACTCTGCAGGAGGTGACTCACCATGGCCAGAGTGATTAGCTGATAGCAGCTTAAAGCAATGAGAGATAAGAGGGAGCAGGAGAAATTGTCGTAACCAGAGAGACTTGTGTGCTCTGAGAGGAGATAAGATCAATAAAATCATTATCTCCTGACCAAAGAAAAATATTTAGAAAAAGTCTACAATTACCTGTCCCTTCATGTTAAATGCTAATCATTGTAGTGAGAAAACTACTTTAATACATTTGGCACATCTTGCTCTTCCATAATTTTTATTAAAAAAGTGTGACTCCCCGCAGTCTTGGTGCATTCTTCTTTAAAGGGGTTATCCGGGAGTTTAATGATTTAATAGAACACTATAAACAGCATTTGTATTGAAAATCAAAGATATTCCACTACCTTCATGTTTTTTTTCTTTTCTTTTGCCTCTTTATTCATCACGAGATCCACTTTTTGCAGTAAAACTTCCTGCTTGTGGTAGTGTCAGTAGTTCTCCTGCAGCTCTTTTCTACAACCCCCAGAATGCATTGAAGTTACAATCTAGGATTTCTCTGTACCTGCCCCCTAATTCTCCTAGCACAATTCAGCACTGCCCTGTACACCCCTACATGCACACCTCACTACCCTGCATCTCTGTTCCAGTCCAATTCATGGTTGCCTGCAGCACACAGTGTATAGTCCAGTTCACCAATCAGTTTGTGACATGTTAAAAAAAAAAATTCCTCATACTATTATATATGTAATACATGTACAAATATATATATAAGACTTTAAAGGGACTTGTGCATGTACATTTATATATATATATATATATATTATATATATATATATATATTATATTATATATATATATATATATTTATATATATAAATTTGGTTTGTATATATATTTTTATGTATGTACTGTATATATACCGCAGCAGGTACACAGCTATTCCATGATTGTAACTCTGATTGTTGTGGGGAATGTGGCATCACCCAGCTTTCCTGTGTACTGGATAGCCTATCTAGAATCCAAGATAGGTGGGTATTGTCACATCACACGGCAAATCATTTTTGATCATGGGAAAGTTGTGTGCCTGCTCTAGGGGATGTGACATCATCCCTGTACCCAGTGATGTCAGGGCAGCGTCTCATAACACTTTACCCTGGCACCACTACTATATAAAGAGCAATAGGCAGACTTTTTTTTTATAATCTCAGTGGTACTAATGCACATTTAGTCAATCAAACAATGCAAGTCTTCTGACCAAGTGAAAAGGTCTGTTTAGCAAATGTATCACAAAGACATCTCCCCCTATCAGAAGAGGTAATGAAGGCACCTAAACTATAGCAGCTAGCAGTGATGAGTCACTATGTACATAAAGTTATCACTGTATGTTTCCACATTAGTGTATAACACCCTCTTCTCCTCCAGCCCTGTATTTTAATAATTACATTCCTGTCAGCACCTCTGTTTACATAGTTACTGATTAGTCACTAAAGGTAGCCAGATCTTTCTCTGCACAGGTCACACCTACTACAGTATTTCTGAGCTGAGCCAAAGTTATACAGTCTGTTCCCTCTCCTCCCCCACCTCATAAAATAAAATAAAAAATGTTGTGGGGTGAACAGGAAAAAAATGCAATTGTGCCTTTTGTTTTATGAGTTTAGTTGTTGTTGGAGTTTATGCTGAACAGTTTAATGACTTATCTGTATTCTGCGGGTCAATATCTATACAAGGGCCACATCATAAGTACTATATAGAGACTAATATCACCATAATGTTACTGAGCAAACCAGTATAGCAAGATCAATAATACCAATAACAATAATACACAAAGTCCAAAGAATATCCCACATACCACTGCCATATGGTGACTAATTCCATCATACTGTCACTGACCAAATCTATATACCAAGACCAATAACAGCAATATACATGGACCAATCAATACCAGCATGCTCTGACCACATATCACCACCATAAAGAGACTAAATAAAACCATTGTACTGTAACTGAATGTAAACCATTACACTAAGACCACTATTACCACCATAGAGTGACCATATAGTGGTAGATAGCAGTTGTACACAGGCTCTGCAGATATATAAGTGATTACAGGGCAGGTACATTTAGTGACTCACAGGTGACGTCTTTTCTCTTTTTTCTTTCTTCATCCAATCCAGAACATCATGATTTCTTCTCCAGACCACAACTCATCCCTTCAGAATTTACCACACAAACATGTTAGACTCCAAACAGGGAAAGTTCGCCCAACCAACTATAGGGCCCTCATTTGTGCCACCAATAGGTAGGAACACACTCCGTATAGTATACAGACCCCCCAGATTAGATAGGCGGAAAGGAAGATGCTTCTTTTAGATAGGTTAGACCTTGAAAATTAGATAAGTGGCAGACTCTTCCTATTAAGCAGGTAAAGTCCCCCTTCAGTATAGTGCCCCTTCTAGTAGCTAAGTAGATAGGGCCACTTAGAGGAGGCAGATAGGGCCACTAGATAAGCAGGTAATAGGCTCCCAGTATATAGATAGGCAGGTAATTGGGCCCCCAGTATACACATAGGCAGGTAATTGGGCATCCAGTATACAGATAGGCAGGCAATTGGGCCCCCAGTATGTATATAGGCAAGTAATTGGGCCCCAAGTATAGCTTGCCAGGTAATATTGCCCCCAGTTTATTGATAGCAGGTAATATAGACCCCAGTATATTGATAGCCATGCAATATGGCCCCCAGTAAATAGATAAGTAGATAATATGGCCCCTAGCATATTGATAGCCAGGTAATATGCCCCCCAGTATATTGATAGCCAGGTAGTATGGCCTCCAGTATAGAGATAGGCAGGTAATTTGGCCCCCAGCAGAAAATAAAAAATAAAAAAAACACACCAGTATTCACCTTTCCCTGCTCCCTGAAGCTCCTGCCCATTTCCATCTTCTTCCCGGCACAGGCAGGGTGATAACGTTCTCACGCTGCCTGTGCTGGAGTGCTCCGTGGAGCAGGGAGTGCTCGCTCTTTGCTCCGCCGAAGCATTCAAAAGTATGTGTGTTTAAAGAACCACAACTGCAACCGCTGCAACCCCTGTAGCTACGCTACTGGGTGTAAGGTTACACTAGACACTTGTAATATATGCTAGATTTATCAACATTCTGATGTCAAACCTTTCACTGTTTAAGAGTTAGATGCTATTGGTAAATCTGCCTCAACATTTTCAAAACTATAGAACAATCTCCTCAGCTCGTTCTTCTTTAACTTGTTGTTGGCAGATCAAATATCACATTAAATATGACAGGTTCCATTTAATGGGGATGATTGCACAAAATGAAGCTCATTGGTACTGTTCCTACAACACGTACAGCTTATGGGAGATGAACATGTAGCAGGTCAAGCTTACAGAAGAGATGGTCATACAACATGTCGAGCTCACCACAGATACTCATGCAATGTATCAAGCCTATGGGAAATGCATATAGAGTGGGGAACTGAAGGTGTTGAGTGCTGAATTTGAATCATAGTAAAAAAAAGATTTATATTTTTGTTTATTTCCCTTTTCCATTCACAGGGGTAAACATGCTTAAAAGTGAAAGATATAGCACTGTAGACCAGGAGAGAATTGCATTATAAATCTCTATCTTTTTATTGTAACTAAAGGCTAAGACTCTAAAGAATAGAGTTAATCTTTGTGATGACCCTAAATCTATAGATTTTCTACCTGAGTGGATTTCTATTGCCCCCACTGATCTCTGTCTATGAGATAAAAATAAACTGGCATGCAATTCTTATTTCTGTACATAAAGCCTTCACTTGTCTTCTGCTAAAGCTCTTCTGTCCCTGTCAAGAAAAAAAGAGAGAGAAGCAGAAGCCATTTGAAGCCTTACATACATTTCCATATATTGTGGAAACAAAGCATTGGATGCACATTCTGAAATACACATTTTGTAAGTCTTTTTGTTATTTAATATCAATTTGAATGAAGAAAAACAAAAGTAAAAAACCAAATATAAACAGATATATATATATATATATATATATAATATATATATTATATATATATATATATATATATATATATATATATATATATATATATATATATATATATATATATATTTACATATATAGGGGTAAACACTCTCCGGATTATAGTCCGTTTGGAGTTGGAATCCGCATGTAGGAGCCTCTCTGCACAGTGCACTGGGGAGGTGAATATCCGGCTATAGAAATCCTAACAGTGAAAAGTGCAAATCCAAGAATAGCTCCGGCACAACTGCTCAGGTAATCCAAATAGTATTTATAAAAGACGCATCTATATTGTAAACAAGTTAAAAAACATTGTTTAAAAGCATAAATCAATAGCCAAGTTTACGCGTTTCGAGCCCAATGGCTGGCTCTTAGTCGTAACAGTTTTTTTGCATTTCGAGCCCAATGGCTGGCTCTTAGTCGTAACAAACACATAACAGACTGAGCTAACAATAAATACACTTTCTCAATCTCATTAGACACAACACCTGAAAATTAACCTATTCCTCCTCACAGATCTAGGAGTTAACTGGTTGTGTCCGTGTGACGAATACAAAAGCTGATAAATATAGACTATCCCTACAAGCATGAATCTAAAAAATGTATGTCAAGATGATACATGTTATATATTAATATAAATACATTAAATCTGATTTATAATTTAATCCGTTAGGATAACGTGTATCCAAAGTAAGGATCCAATACGCTTCCCTATGTGTAAGTAATTTTCTTCAATCACCACCTCTTATTGATTTCGAGACTCCCTCGAAATTATCTAAATTACCCGAATGAAACTCCTTAGGCCGTGTTCACACGGCTTATTCCCGACGGATTTGTGAGCCGTATTGAGCTCACAAATCCGCCGTGACTAAGGGGCGGGATGGGGGCGGGGCCGGAGCGCGGCGGGGGCGCCGCTCCCGGCCCCATAGACCATGCATTGTTTACGGCGCGTACGCGCCGTAAATAATGTGCATGTCAGTTTCTCCCCGCCATTGTGCTCGAAACGCGTAAACTTGGCTATGGATTTATGCTTTTAAACAGTGTTTTTTTAACTTGTTTACAATAAAGATGCGTCTTTTATAAATACTATTTGGATTACCTGGGCACGAGTGCTGGAGCTATTCTTAGATTTGCACTAAAAAACCAAATAGGTCTACTTTGTGGCCTTGTTGTACAAACTCCAAGTGTGTGTGTGTTGGGGGTGGGATATACATATAATTAAATTAGACAGTGTCTCTCCATATGTAAATTATATAGTAGATGTAACTATGGCAGTTGAAGCCAAACAAGCTGGTACGGGGACCACTCAAAGGCAAGAACTAGGTACCTTATTTAATAAGGCAATGGCTTTCTGCTATCTAGTGTGGGTTTACTGATATGTGGTGCTGTTGTCCAAACTTTATTACTACTTATGCAGATGTTTCTATTTCCTATACTTAGGTTTTGGGGGCGCAATCTCATTTTGAAATGGTCCCATTCATTTAAATTACACATTTCAATGATGTGTAATAATATATTACATAAAATGTTAGATAAAAACTCACTTTATTGTAAGAGGAAGAAGGGATAAGGGACCGAATAACAGTATTATTTGACCTGTAGTAAAAGTGCCAATGTCAGCATGCTGTAGAACTACAGAATGGAGACCACCATATTGGAGAGTACTAAATGTAGTCTGAAGTGCACTATAAAATTCTTCTTTATTTGCTAGGGACATGGAAACATTTTGAAGCCATATATTACTTAGGATGCAGCCTACTCTATGGGCATAGTCCTACAGATGTATTAAAGACTAACTCAAGCCTTAACACTAGTGTTGTGCTAATCTGTACCTGTTTGGTTCAAGAATGTAATGTAAAAGTTTAAGAGTTTTACTCTTTCCCTAGCCCTACCCATAACTAAAGCCGTAGCCCTGACCCTAAGTTAGAACTTGGGTTTTTAGGCCTTTTCATACTTTACTTACCTCTCCCTGGTGTTTCTGGGTCCACTGGTGCCATCGTTCTGACGTCACTTCCCCCACAACCAGAAGTGATGTTGGAGCAGTAGTGCCACTTGACCAGTAAGTGCCACAGAGATAGGTTAACCCTTAAAGGTCTAAAAAACCCTAACCTTTACCATCACTACAATATAGGATGAGGGTTATGGCAAAGGAGGATTTTTTGATGATTTATGCCAACTCAATCACCTCGGATTTGAGCTGAATTTGACACAAACCCAAAGTGAAACACTACTTATCACATTAAAGACCATAAAACAGCAAACATTAAGCTGACTCCTAACAGTACATCCTATTGAAATTAAGGGCCACATGTATGAACCTGTTTTAGGTCTAAAACTCACTTTTTTGCCCATAGTAACCTATGGGCAAAAGAGTGAGTTTTAGACCTAAACAGGTTCATACATGTGGCCCTAAAATTTAAAGTTTTCTGCATCACAGTCTGTAACAGGTTAATATGTACCTGAACATGCTCATGTGAGTCTACAGACTTTTTAAATTGTGCAGATGATTATCCAATTCCAGTGTGCATCTACCAAACATATATATAAAATAAGATACTAGGTACAGTGCCTTGCGAAAGTATTCGGCCCTCTTGAACTTTTCAACCTTTTGCCACATTTCAGGCTTCAAATATAAAGATATAACATTTACATTTTTTTTGTGAAGCATCAACAACAAGTGGGACACAATTGTGAAGTGGAACAAAATGTATTGGATATTTTAAACTTTTGTAAAAAAAAAAAAAAAAAAAGTGGGAAGTGCAATATTATTCAGCCCCCTTAAGTTAATACTTTGTAGCGCTACCTTTTGCTGCGATTACAGCTGCAAGTCGCTTGGGGAATGTCTCTATTGAGAGACAAATTCTTGCCCATTCTTCCTTTGAAAACAGCTTGAGCTCAGTGAGGTTGGATGGAGAGCGTTTGTGAACAGCAGTTTTCAGCTCTTTCCACAGATTCTCGATTAGATTCAGGTCTGGACTTTGACTTGGCCATCCTAACACCTGGATACGGTTATTTGTGAACCATTCCTTTGTAAATTTTGCTTTATGTTTGGGATAAATCTCCGTCCCAGTCTCAGGTCTTTTGCAGACTCCAACAGGTTTTCTTCCAGAATGGTCCTGTATTTGGCTCCATCCATCTTCCCATCAATTTTAACCATCTTTCCTGTCCATGCTGAAGTAAAGCAGGCCCAAACCATGATGTTGCCACCACCATGTTTGACAGTGGGGATGGTGTGTTCAGGGTGATGAGCTGTGTTGCTTTTATGCCAAACATATCGTTTTATATTGTGGCCAAACAGTTCGACTTTGGTTTCGTCTGACCAGAGCACCTTCTTCCACATGTTTGGTGTCTCCCAGGTGGATTGTGGCAAACTTTAAATGAGACTTTTTATGGATATCTTTGAGAAATTACTTTCTTCTTGCCACTCTTCCATAAAGGCCAGATATGTGCAGTGTATGTCTGATTGTTGTCCTATGGACAGACCCTCCCACCTCAGCTGTAGATCCATGCAGTTCATCCAGAGTGATCATGGGCCTCTTGGCTGCATCTCTGATCAATCTTCTCCTTGTTTGAGATGAAAGTTTAAAGGGACGGCTGGGTCTTGGTAGATTTGCAGTGGTCTGATACTCCTTCCATTTCAAAATGATCGCTTGCACACTGCTCCTTGTGATGTTTAAAGTTTGGGAAATATTTTTGTATCAAAATCCAGCTTTAAACTTCTCCACAACAGTATCACAGACATGCCTGGTGTGTTCCTTGGTCTTCATGATGCTCTCTGCGCTTTAAACAGATCCCTGAGACTATCACAGAGCAGGTGCATTTATACGGAGACTTGATTACACACTGGTGGATTATATTTATCATCATCAGTCATTTAGGACAACATTGGATCATTCAGAGATCCTCACTGAACTTCTGGAGTGAGTTTGCTGCACTGAAAGTAAAGGGGCCGAATAATATTGCACGCCCCACTTTTGAGTTTTTTATTTTTTACAAAAGTTTAAAATATCCAATAAATTTTGTTCCACTTCACAATTGAGTCCCACTTGTTGTTGATTCTTCACAAAAAATGTAAAAAATTAAAATCTTTATGTCTGAAGCCTGAAATGTGGCAAAAGGTTGAAAAGTTCAAGGGGGCCGAATCCTTTTGCAAGGCACTGTATGTAGCAACAATAATGTATGATACATTAAAAACAGCTAACTCCATCATTCTTTACAACGGATTCGCCACAAAAGGCTGGATCTGTGTGGATTAGACAATAGTTAGCGAGATGGTAATCAAAGGATTTAGTGAATCCTGAAAATGTACAATGTGTTCCGTAATCACAGAAGGAAATGTTATTTGAGTTCAACAAGGGCTCAAAAATATCTGACGAATGATCAACATTCTTACACTATGCATTTACATTACCATGTGTCCTGGAAGCAGGGATGAAGGAAAGCTCGTTTAATCATATAAAAGCTGTTATTTCCTTCTGCCATTTTCTTCCTAATGGTTATAATTTAGCTGGCCCAACTTTTTTTCTGCAAGTAATTATGCCAATGAGGCATTATTATTTAAAATGCTAGGTCTCCAAAATCATAAACACCAAACTTCACAAAGAGATCTCATAGAGGCAGATGTTCTGCATTAAACAAGCTGTTTCTTAACAGTTATTTCAGAGGAAATCTATTTTTTATGCTCTTCTGACAGTGTCGCGGCATGTTGATTGCAACATTGAACGGCGTTTTGAATTTTTTTCTCAACTCGCTTGCTAATTCTAAACACATACTTGAAATATGAAACAAGATAATTAGTTTAATTAAAGTCATGAGCATGTAAATTTACTATTCATGCACATATATATTTCATTGAGTAATAAACACAAGTTCAGTGTGGCCCAAGACTGTATCCCAAGCCTAAAATGTGACACTCACGGCTTACATGCTTTATAGATAAACTAAGTTCTGCAACATTTTAGACTTTTGGAAGTTTTTTTTTTTATATCAATGAGTTGCTTGGGATTTTTTTTATCTATAATGGTCAGACTTAAAACTAACCTTCCCAATCCTGTGCCGCTACCATTTAGACAATCTCTGAATTCATGCTGATCACCCCTACTTGGTCTCCTCTCCATACACAGGAAATGCCCGCTCAGCCAATCACTGGCCTCAGCCAGTGATTATGTTGAGATGGGACCAGGAAGGGATAATCAGAAGGATCTAGTGACCAGTGGAATAGTGGTTGCAGGAGATTAGGAAAGTGAGTGATCGGTTTTTTTCTTTGCCTACTCTGACTCTTTGTAAAATAAAATATTATCCTGGATGGTATAACACTTTGGATTTGGGTTTGGCCCAACCAAAGCATTTCGGAACATCATCATACCTGGCAGTGAATTAGTGGTCTGCCAGTCAGACTGGCAACGTAAGATCCATAATTCATCACCTGTGAGTAGAATTGCTATGGGACAACTCAGTGCATGATATGCCGTAGTTTGCTAGTTTTTCTGGTAGATTGGTGATTCATTGACAGGTATGATGATGTCTCAGCATGCTTCAGTTCCAGCCAAAATTTTAATTCAAAGGCAACAATAAATCTGGATAACCTCTTTTGAGGCAGCAGACTATGCTAAGAAACAGATAAAAATATTAAAAATACAATAAATGTAATATAACATGGAACAATATGTATACTGTCGTATAAGAAAATTGAGTCACTCAACTCAAGTTATATATTGATAGTAACACCTGGGTCCCACTAGTGATTTCCACTGTTTGGTAGGTTAACTCTGTACCCACAAGAGTTACAGTTAAAGTCCAACTCTCCAGCTGCATTAAAAAAGCACCAATCTTGCCTTTAGGCTATGTCTTATATTGCAGTTTGGCTTAAGGGATGTTCATGCCTTAACAACATGGCTATAACAACATCTGGTTGTTCTAATTCGCTTGTGAAAGTGGAACTAGGCCTAGTTAATCCAATCCTTTACAGGGTTTTCTCACTACAATGACTAACTTTAAACATGTAGGTAAATGAAGAATTTTACCAAATACATTGCCGTTCTGATTTTGCTTGTTTAAGAGATAGAGCGAATCTTATCATCTGCTTGTGCACACAAGCCTCCCTGGATTACTGACTATCTCTCTCTGCTCTTATTGCTTCAGAAGCCATTTCCAACCATGGTGATATCAGAAGCCTGTTTATCTAAGTTACTGATAAACCTGAACTCTTTAGAGCTTTGTAGCCTTCTGTTTTACTGCTTACACCCTTCTTTTAGCAATGTACCTGCTAAGATAAGTTCAAACAGTGTTTTTACGTGCAGAAATTATCATCGTCAAATCAGCGTTGTTTCCTTATCAGAAATTCCATGCTTGCAAGTGTGGAATTCAGATGAGGAAACAACGCTGAATGTCCAAGGCAGATTTTCTGCCTCCTATACTATAGGATGGGTGGCATGTAAAATGCCTCAAAGATTTAACATGTCAATTCTTTGTCGTTGCTTACAATTTGCGCCAAAAATAAAAAAGTATAATGGCAATTAATGGGAGGCATTTTACAGTTATTTTTGGTGCTTTTTTTGGGGAGCATTATAGGTGGAATCCACCCCCAAAAGAGTATAAAAAAATCGCTGTGTGAATGTACCAGAACAGCTAGGAACAGCAGAGCTGAAATGTCAGTCACTGCTGTAGAATCACCCGCTGATCAGGAAGTGTGAGCCTAAAGCTGACTGTGAAGAGCAGGCCTTGTGAAACAGCATGGTGAGAAAACCCCTGCTTCTTCTTGGTAAGAGGACTGTATTGGTAATAAACTTATGTGTAGGGAATTGCCCCAGGGGTTATGGAAACGTGCAATGTGCGAAACCCATTCACAAAATTTAAAACCATAATAAGAAGCCCATTTTCTTTGTTTGTTTTTTTACTTTATGGTGACACCTCTCTATTATTTACACCACTGTTTAAATGAATGGGACTGGACTGCAATAACGGATATAACCCATGAATAGGAGTGGCATTGATTCTGAAATAAAGAAACCCTTTTTTCTAATCATTAGTAACTCTTAATGTGTTCATCCTTGAGCTTTGTTTTTTTGTCCACACAAGAAGACATTCTCTTCTTAATAGGTATAATAAATAAAAGGAAATATACAGATTGTACAGAATACAGGAAAGGAATCATATCAGTAAATATTGAATCAAGATGATCCCGCAAACATAAGCAAGAGAACTGCAGCTTTTGGTGTTTTGTAAAAATATTGCACCCTACTGTGAGAAAAATTTACATGAACCTGATCCGCTAATACCTGGTGGAAAAGAAAACCTACAATATGCTAGCTTACTTTTCATTCTCTGTTGGCAGTAAAATAAATGTTTTGGATCAGCTAATTTGACTACATTGAGCATTATGTACTATGTTAGTTTATAGGATTTAATGTGCCTTTTTTGTGCAAGGAAAACACATTCACCCACACATTAACACTTCCTACACAGCGAACTATTAAAAGACTCTCAAAATCAAATGTATAACAAATTTCTGAAAGCTGTGCAAAAGTAGACACAGGATTCCATTTTAGATGTTGATATCAGTGTACGTGAAAATATAATGTAATATTCTGAACTATAGAGCCAGGACATGAAATGGAGAGGCCTCACAGGTCATACTGTTCTTAGTCCAGATTATATTTTACATACGGTGACTAAAGACATTGGCAAGGCAAAAAATTCATCCAGTAGAGGACCCAGTGTTGCACTGCGAATTATATTACAATCAGTTTCCATATTATAATAATAATAATAATAATCATTATATCTTTATTTATATAGCGCCAACATATTCTGCAGCACTTTACAAATTAGAATGAATAACTACAGACGAAAAAAAAAAATTCAACAGTAAAAGGCTACTTACAGATCAGACACTAAGGGAGATGTGTATGATCGGGTTTTTCACCCTTTCCTGGTGTAAAAGGTGCCAAAGTGAGACGGATACGATGTCTAATGCGCCAAATGAATGTTTTAGGTGCATTGTTCGTAATACGTAATACTCAACACTTTTTAAAGCGCCTAACATGAGGGGGTGTTCTGGGGGCATTATGGAGGTGTGCCGCACCACACTAGTAATATTAGACACATATATGAATGTGGTTTGGCAAAACTAGGCGCGTTACTGCTTGGACAGGCAGATCTATTCCAATGTGGTCTGTCTGAGCCTGAGGAGTCGAAGTGGAGCTAGATTTGCTGTTACGGAAAAAAGTGTCCAATATTTCTCAACTTCCACCAGTACAATAATAAAAAGTGATTTCTGATAATTATCAAACAATATAAAATTAAATTATTTAAATTTAACAAAATATGTTATCATATAAAATTAATATAAAAATATATAATATCCAAAATATAAAAATATCTCCTATAAAATGTATATCAAATTAATAGAATCTAAAACTAAATTTTATATTAAATAACCCAAAAAACTTTATTTGACTCTGCACATCCAAAAGCATTTGGAATAGATGTATATTAAATAACCCACTGATGTTGTTTTTCAGATTTTTTAATATTTTATTTTTACTACATTAAATTGGAAATTTGTTTTTGCTGCTCTCACCTTTTAGTCTACATACAGCAAGAGCCAGCACACCATAGTCTTGCTGGACCTGTGGTCCACCAAGCATGATCAGTACCATAGTTTCTATTCACTGACATGCTATTCTAATGATTTTTCTTTTATTTCCAGCCTATTTATAACCTTTATACATGTTAGGCGCATTACTTATGCGCCTAAGTTTCATAATGCGCCCAACACACAGGCGAGGCGCGATAAACTTTAGACTTCATTTATGAGTGCACAAAAACCACTTTCATACATTCAGGCGCATTTGACACTGAAAAATAGATGCAAAAATTCACTTCGATCCACTTCCATACATGTCTCCCAAGATGTGAGGGCCCTGCTCACAAGAACTTACATTCTATTAGGGTGTATGTGTGAGACAATGATTAAGAAGTGCTTGGTTTACACAATGGTCCAGCCATGTTTCATAAAAATGGGGTAATTTGCATAAAAAGTGGTTGAACCTGCCACCCATACATTACATCAATTCGGTGGATAACACATTATACAGGCATCAGCTTATACAAAAACACAATGTGCAACTCAATATACACTAAGTAAATTAAAACTTAGTAGTGCTGCACTTTAGATTCAGGTCAGTGTCAAATTAACAAAAAAATCAACCTTAACCTTAAGTTGAGATATAGGATTTTTTTTTTCTTACGGGTTCTTAACTTGTTCCACCACTCTTCTAGTCCAGCATCGCTTCTGCTGCAACATCACTTCGCATTGTTATGGTCCCCAGAGATGATATCGATGCCAGACTAGATGTGATGCTGCACCATGAGTGCCACAGAACAGTAACCTAAGTCCAAAAAACCTGTTAAAGATCCTAAAGGTGCGTTCCCACTGAACAGGATAAATACCGGTCGGTTAGCCGGCCGGTATTTGTCCTGTTTTGAGGCCGTCACCACGGCCACGGGGGAAGGGAGGGGCGCTTTTCTCCGTGACAGCCGAAAACCTGTTGCAGTGGGGACATGCCCTGTGTAACTCTAACGGTTAAGGTTGCAGTTAGGTTCATGGATAGGGTAGAAAAAAAATTTGTGTTCAGGACTTCCCAAGCCTATATTTTTTTACAAGTTCATTTGAACCATTGTTTAACTGAACAAGAACCTATTTGAGCAACATTACTTTGAGCACATTTATGTTTCTATAGATATGGCTTTCCATAATGTATCTGAAGCTACCATGTCAAAAAAAGGGAAGTTGAAGATTACTTATAATTTTTGTGGAATTTACTAATTTAAAAATATGTGCTGATTAATTTTTTTTAGTACATTTTTTTACAAAAATCAGAGCTTCTTTTCTTTTTATAGAGCCCTCACCGCCTTTCTATCAAACAGTGGTAGAGTAAATAAAAAAATAATGTCTTCCTGCTGTAGGGGAGTTTAGAAGCTTGAGAGGGGTGGTCCACCATATTAATGAACTGTTGCAAGAGCTCCAGAGCCCCCTGTAAAATAGAATTCAAAAATTATACTCACCTTCATTCGTTCCCTGGATCCAACGCCGCATCTTTTTCAACTTTCATACACTCACTTCTGAATGGGGACGTCACAGCTGTAGCCACTGATTGACTGCAGTGGTCATGTGCCACTAATTTACATCACCATTTGGAAGTGAGCGAATGAAAATAGAAGACCAGAGAGACGAGTGCCAATGGAACCTAGGGCCACAGGAGCTATTTTTTTTTAGGTGAATAATCCCTTTAATGAAGACAGATTTGTTGCTGACATCAATGGAAGATGTGCATATCTGACTAGGGCAAGCTTGTAAATCTCAGTCACCCCTCTTACAGGGATTTTTTAGTTCCCCTCTACTATTTGTTGCTGTCCCATACTGTACCTTAATACTGCTCCGCTATGTTAATGCATTTTGCATTTGTTATTTTGGGCAAGTCACTATATATATAGGAGCATCACCAATCCCTGAGAGTAATGCTGGACACCACGGAACTTGGTGACTGCCAGCCTGCGGGAGGAGTATGTGCTGTGTCAGTGTAGGCCCATGCTGAGCCCATTCCTGACATACTGGTAAATTTTGTGATCCCCAGTGATACATTTGGATATGGAATGGAGAGAGCAGGAGAGGCATTTATAGCAGAGATATTTTTATACACTGTGCAGTGGTGACCCTGCATAGTGATTTACTCTGAATATCATAGAGCAGCAGGCCTATAGTTAGCTGCCTTTGGGCTGGAGGAATACGGGATCCAATAGCTGACTATAGCGGAACTAAGTGCGCACCCGCTGGATTGAGTAGAAAGTGGCTGCTCACCCTGGGCCTACAATGCAGCCATCCTGGTGGGGCAAAGTAAATCAAGAGAGTACTCTTCCTCCTCCTGAGTGGCGAGAAGCAAGTTATGGTCTTACCAAAGCAATGCAACTAGAACTCTGTTTGGGTGTACAGCAGAGTTGCACAGAGTGTTATGTAAGGTGTTTGTAAGCAAATAGCAATCGGAATTATTTGAAAACTAGTCATGTTGCAGTATTGGGATCCCTCAGAGGTGCAGGACAAATCTTTTAGTCTGACGTGTCCCGATGCACGTTGATTGTTCTGCAGAAGTGTCTGTGTCGACCTGGGGATCCCATCTAACAAGCTCCCTCTGGGGATGGCTGCAGAAAGCAAAAATGTTACTGTCTTAAAGTGGTTTTGCCACAAAATAAAATTGACGTGGGAAGCTTGCAAATTAAATAATAAACATTTTAACCATTCATCATTATTAAAAATTCTGACCTTTTTAGTCTCATTTGCTCCTTTAGTGATCCATTGTTGACAGCTCATCTCCAGGGGATATGACCAGGGCTGAGAGCTCCTCAGTCCTGGTCAGACATGCTCAGACATCACCTCTCCTTTCAGGCAGCTACTGAGTGTTCAACCCCAGGTGCTGTCACTCTACTCCCATGCTCTGTTCTCCTCAGGTTTGGTTCCTGCAGAAATTTGAACCTAGGACCCTTGTGCTGTGAGGCAAAAACTTTACCTCTGAGCTACACAAACAGCTCTATACATAAACAGACCTTTCTTTGACTAGAGAGAGGAAAGGTCTGGTGATGTCATCCTACTGGGTCACATGATATGCAATTCAAACAAATAACACACACCCCCTTCTGAGCACACAGAGTTGAAGAGCTGGATGCAAAAGGTATGAAATGAGATTGTGGCAAAACCCCTTTACTCTAAATCCAAGTGAAAAGAAGCAGGGGATATGAAACTCCATGGATTAAAAAAAGCCAACTCCTATAAAGACGTGTTATTAAATCATGCACCCAAAATATCGTCCCTGTGTATTTTACAGAATTAGAAATAATGTTCAGCACACCACTCATGCACTTCTTATAGACTGTGTTAGTGTGATTCTGCTTGAAATGAATATTTATCTGCTGGCAGATATCCCTAATCCCTTTTCCCTTATCCGGACGCTGCTGGGGATACTAGACACCCCTGATTAAACACAACAACACTGTCTAACATCTCACACAGCAATGGGGAAATGCACAGTCTATTTATTAGGAAACTTCCCAGCCGTTTACGTCCCCAATGTCTTTTAAAATTCTTTTTTATATCTCCCCTTTCAAGTCGAAAATAAAATGACAAGCATGCCTTGTGGATACTTCATTAAAACAGGAGTAGGGATGTGTTTCTTCCATAATTGATTGAAAAGGTCATTCGTGACCTTAATATGGGTTATGCTCTTAATTGAACCAGTCACTGTAAGTGGAAATTGGAGTGGGGGGTAATCTGTGTTAAGGAGCGTAGAATGCACACTATCTAAACATGACAAATGGCTAGTCAGGGTGCAACCATGCATTCAGTTTGCTAATGCATTCATTTCCAATCAAGGAAAAAAACTTTTAATTTTCCTTCATTACATATCATCAGCTCAATTAACCTTTAAATTTGCAGTAAAATGCTCGCAAATTGCCATTTTCTCATTTTGTCTTGCTTTGAAATTCTTCAATGTTATTCGTCATTTGTTTATGGTATGTGCCATTGCTTTATTTAAAGGCTTGCATGTTACTGCTGAATATTTTTTGCTTATTTTCTTCACTTTGGTTAATGTATGCTTGCTTCCATTTTATTATTGCTTACTAACATTTTTTTATATTTTGCTTTTTTTTGCTATTATTTGCCTTCAAAAGTTGCATTGATGAAAGCTGACTTGCAAGGTAGACTGCACTGTGTGTTTAATCCAAGACTGAAAACCCAATGCACATCGAAGCCTTGAAATACCCTTATATTTGTGCATTAGAGTGTCTTCTAGAAACTTTTCCTTTTCTTCCTTTATGAAACATCTGAATATAATTGTTCCTAATTAGCATATAGTTTGCATAAGTGCTTTCAGTCTTGACAATATGTGTATAGTGACTGCTCTTTGACCATTCCCTTCTAATTTCTGTATTTTACGATGATCTAGTTATGAGGTAGCATAGAATTGTGTGTTCCTTTTATGTCACCATTGGGCATGCCAATATATTAATACATGGGAAAGCAAACAACACATGTGATCGGAAAAGCATGCAAATCAATACTTGCCAACATCCAATGAAAATATTTTTCTATTCATTATAAGAGTGTATGTTTCACAAATATATACACATTTCTTTAACACATGCTGATATTTTGTTTAAAGGGAGGCATCACAATTCCACTAAATAAAGATGCGGGGAGGGGATTGATAACATAAGCAGGCAAGCATTTATTGAGTCTAACCAAAGTCTTTGTAGAGAGAAAATTGTGAAAATGTACTTTTATATAATATCCAGATGGGTCACAAGTGCCCATTGACCCAGCCCGATCACCACAAATACACTCTCCCTTACCTATTCAATCTCAGTCCTGCAACGGCCCCTTTGACTTGACTGACAGCTTACCAATGTCAATCGTGGTTGGACTGAGAGTGGCTCCTCATTCAAGTCAAAGTGTGAGGTGCAGGGCTGGTACAGTAAAGAATAGAATGAGCACTTGCAGTAAATCATTATTAAATAAAAGGATGTTGTCTATCTACAAAGGCTTCGGTTCAGCTAAATAATAGTTTGTGCACTTACCTGGTGCAGTACGTAGCTTAATTGTGAAAACTGCTCTTAAAAAAAACTCCCTCTAAGCAAACCATCACCATCATTTGACTAAATTTGATAGAGATAAATATGAGTTCGACAGGAAACTGAATTATTTGTCTGTGTCCAGGTATAGCAATCCATACACATGAGATATTTGTCAGCTGAATGCTCATTCAGCCATTTTCCAATGACTTCACAATGGGAGAAGATAAATAAGCCTTGGCCAGACACAAATTTGGGCATCTACAGTATAAGTATGTAGCTCAACATGTGCCCTCGGGGACCAGTCAGCAGGCCCCTAAAAACACATCAGTTGTCTTTGCCAACTATTCACTCATGAGTATGACCAACTTAAAGGGGTTGTCCCATCTCTATTTAGAACCTCTGCAGCTGTCTCTTAGTGAGCTATCATCTATCAGTTAATAATGGAGAGATTGTTGGGCGTGTGCAATTTCACATTTTCTTTTTATGGAATTTTCAAATATGGCCAAGTTAGTGTGTCTCCTTGATAGGCCAGTTATTGACATTCGACAATCCATTTCAGACTCAGTCTTAAACCCTTCAAAGTCTTACCTACGTTCAGATTCCAGTATACAGTATGGAGATCTTGTGTTGGTTTACAAGGTTCAAGATACCGAACCTATATGTAGTATTATCCTGGTCCTCCTAAAAATTGACATATGTAGAACATTTTTGCTTAGGCCATAGGACATAGGTAATCGCAGCAGGTTCTGACACCTGCTAAGTTTTGCCGTATGCTGATGCGGGCAGTAATCCATCCACGTAAAAATACCCCATGCTTTCTATCATACACAAATGTACATGGTATCTCTTTATACAAACAATATGGAAAACTACAAATACCTGAGATCTCCACATCTTGGCACAAGTATGTAACATGTAGGGGTGTGAGATTGCTTTGTTTTTTTCCTTGTTTTCATACTACTGCAATTAAATTTTAGGTAAACGAAGCAAAGAAGAGGATGCATTAGACAACATTGCTAGATTTATTTTATACATGGTATCTTCATTGCAGATAATTACCACTTAGTAGCTGAACAATCTTCAAGGGGCAATGTAAAAACTGAATTGATTAGACAAGTAGATCAGGTTCCCGACCATTACACATCCAGAGTACACATCTTAGAAGTAGTACTGCTAGAATTGGGTAAATTGTTTTGGTTCAGTATTTTATAATCAGAGATGTTGGCAACTACTGTACGTGACCATGTGTTTCAAAGTTTTTGTGATACTCAAAGGGCAAGCCCAATTTTTTATTTTATTCACAGGTCCAAGCACAACCTGCCAAGAGGACTCCTGTGCAAACCAAGGCGTCTGCTTGCAACAATGGGATGGATTTAACTGCGACTGCAGCATGACCTCATTTAGTGGAACTCTGTGCAATGACCGTGAGTATGATGGTGGTCGATTATCTTGAGAGCATCAACGCTTAAGGCAAAATGTTAAGCTACTGTCTAGATTTGTGAGTTATAGTTATATAGTATTGTGCAGTAAATTAATAGTCCGTGTAGACTAGCAATTATATATCACTGGCAGCAGCACAAACCTGAGTCGTGTGACAAAATATACAGTAAAGTTATGAATAACAAATCAAAAATCCAGATTATTTGCAAATTCTTATAACTCAGGGCTTAATTGTGCTGCTTAGGTAAAATGACTCCAATTTATTATCCCTTCTTTTAATTTTTAGCATTTTAATTTAGAGGTTATAAATATTACACAAAAAAGTAATTGGCAAACCTTGTTCAAAGGTTCAGAGAGTATAGAGAGGACCTATTAAGAATATTTTCATATGCAATCATATGTCTGTGCTGTAGAATGTTTTTACTTTTCAAATTTTAGCTTAATTTTAAAACCATATGTCCAGAACCATTTTCCATTTCCCCAGGGGCACATTAAAATTTGAAAGAGAAGGTGGTGAAGGAAAATATTCACTTTATAGAGACGTGATCTGACTTTTTTAAAGATATTTTATGCTTCATTCTTAAATGAAAATGGTTTGGGACTATGGGATTTAAAATTAGAGTCATTTTTAGAATGCCAAAAATGATACAATATGTATTATGCACCACATACATGCTGCACCCATTTCTATGCTGTTTGAACTCGCTTTTATTATTGCTGTATGAGAACCTGCTGTATATGTCAAAAGAAGGCAAACTCCAAAGGTAAGTGCAATTTTATTTCCCTTGGAGTAGATCGTTCTAGAAGACGGTACATGGTATAGAACTGTGTGCATAGAGACTTTAGAGACTGTTGCTGATTTAGTTACATAATGTGAACATTAAAGCAGATATAAATGGTAAAAGTGCCTGAATAAGGTTAAAATAATCCAGTGGCTGCATTAAAGGGGTTGTCTCATTACATAGATTCATCTTACCTCAGTCCTGTTTTCTTGATTTCATTTTGAATTCAGGGGCATGTTTGCTGGCTTCTATTAGGCTGCAGTAGAAGCCAGGTCTGTAGCTATAGCAACCAGTGCTGGCAGCCTATCAGGAGAGATTGAACAGATCTGTAGCCATAGCGACCTGAGGAGCTGATGTATTCCATATAGGAGGGGATATCTCAGAATAGGTAGGATATTGTTAATGGACATATATTGTTTTTGCAAGATCTTTAACATAAAAAGCAATCCTTGTAGTGAGACAACCCCTTCAAGTATGCAAAGGAAGAAATGGGTGGCCGGGGGCGGGGCAGGCGCGGGGGAGGGAGCGGAGGGCCGGCACCTCGCCGGCCCATAGACATTCATTACCAGCGCCGCTGGTAATTCACTTGTCAATTATCTCTCCCTGCTCGGCGAATACGCCGAGGGGGGAGAGGAGACGCAATCCATAGTTCTCTATGAGAACTGTGGATTACCGTAGTTACTAGGACGTATTCAGCCCGTAATTTGCGCACTCCGGCATGTAATTACGGACTGAAATACGTCCAGGATTAAGCCGTGTGAACATAGCCTAACGCTCTCTGCAGTTGCCAGGCGCCCTATTAATACAGGGCCCCCATTCTAATCTATGCACATGTCTATGGAAAATGACTTAGAGCCAAATATAAAGAATTTCTCGTCAAAGACATTTTGTAAATGTTTGTGTTAAAAACCTGGTCAATAACAAATAATTCATAGTAATTCATACTGTGCATCGCAATCAGCATGATTAACCAATGAAGTATCATTTTCATGTTAAAATCTTTGATTTTTAAATTCAAAGCTTATGGTATAGTGTTCAAATGCTTGTATTTAACTTTAAGGTCCACATGTATGAAAACTGTCTTGGTCTAAGACTTTTCTTGTTGCCCACAGCAACCAATCAGAGTTCATAGTAACCAATCAGAGGTCCCCTTTAATTTTATATAGTGCACTGAATAAATGAAAGGAGAGCTCTGATTGGTTGCTATGGACAACAATAAAAGTCTTAGACCAAGACAGTTTTCATACATGTGGCCCTTAAAGTTTAATACAAGCATTTGAACACTATACCATAAGCTTTGACTTTAAAAATCAAAGATTTTAACATGAAAAATAATAAATATTTTATCAATAATTACAATTTGATTCCTGTGGTTGTGTAGGCAAGGCCCAGTGCACTACTGTACCTGGGGGTCCATAATGCTGATCAGACAGCCCTAATAGGACTTTGACTATTTTAGCCTAACTTCTTGGTGACAATTCTAAATAGTGAAATTTTGTGAGATTGGCTCTATTGTTTGAGATCATGGATGCCCTATGGAAAAAAATCAAAACTGCAAAAAATACATTGGTCAGGCATAGTTGACTTACATCACACATAGGAATTGTCACAAATCCTACAATAACATATCAATAAAGAAAGGCTGGGTCCACACAGCATTAATTGCTGCATTGGAGGTATTTGTCAGGGTAATGTGCAAAAAGTTACCAGCCCATAGATAATATTAGAACAAACATAGTCCTATTAGTGCGATTACATCAAGCTTTTATGTCAACATGTGGACGGCCGGCAAACAGAGCAAATGTAGTTCAAATAGGATTACGTTTGTTTTGTTAAAGGGGTTGTCTCACTACATTGATTCATCAGTCCTCAGTCCTGTTTTCTTGGTTTCACTTTGAATTCATGGGCGTTTACTGGCTTCTACTAGGCTGCGGTAGAAGCCAGGTCTGTAGCTATAGCAACCAGTGCTGGAAGTCTGGCACTATGCTTTTCCTTCCCACCATTATCTCTATCTCCACTTTCCTTGCACTAACTGCATATCCCCAAACACCCTCGCTGGGCAATGAGCTCTACATCTCTCCACGCATTCTACCCTCTCACCTGTCTGCTGCCACCAACCTCTTCCCCACTGTTAATGCCCTCCGCACCAAACAAACCCGGCTTAACCATTGTCTTTCCTACTCCCACCTGCTCACCCTCTCTCTACTGCTCCTGGCTGCCGGGGACATATCCCCTAACCCAGGACCCCCCCAGCGCATTCCCACCATTGTCTCTCCCTCTTCTAACCAATGCACCACTACTAATTCTGTTAACCCCATCAACCTGAAGCACATCCCTCTGACCCCTGCTCCCCCTATCCCTCTCCTTGGAGCTCTCTGGAACGCACGGTCTGTATGTAATAAACTTTCCTACATACATGACTTATTTATCTCAAGAAATTTACTCTTCCTTGGTCTGACTAAAACATGGCTGACCCCCTCTGACACAGCCTCCCCTGCTGCTCTCTCCTTTGGGGGCCTCCAACTTACCCATACCCCTCGCCCTGGTAACAAGCATGGCGGAGGTGTTGGCCTCCTCCTGTCTGACACTTGTTCCTTTGTCCCCTCTTCACCTCTGCCTTCCCTTACACTCTCCTCATTTGAGGTGCACTCTGTCCGCATCTATGCCCCTTCCAACCTTCAAGTGGCTGTTGTCAAACCGACCAAACAGGCCCTGTCAACCGCCTTCCTTGACCACTTTGCTTCCTGGCTCGTCCATTTTCTATCCAGTGACGTTCCTACTATTATCATGGGAGACTTCAATATCCCAATTGACACCCCCCGCTCTGCTTCTAACAAACTCCTTGCACTCTGTTCTTCCTTTGATCTCTCCCAGTGGACCTCTGGAGCCACTCACAAAGATGGACACACACTGGACCTCATCTTCACCCGCCTCTGCCCTCTATCTGACTTCTCAAACTCACCCAACCCCTTATCTGACCACAATCTGCTCACCTTCTCCACCATCTCCACCCCCCCAGCTCCTCCTGTCCCACATCTAGTGCACCCCCGCAGGAACTTACAAAACCTCAACCCTCACACTCTCTCTGATTCTCTTACACCTCTTTCTACCATATCCTCATTTAGTGACCCAGACGCAGCCACCACTTTCTACAACCACACAATCACCACCATCCTTGACTCAGTCGCTCCCCTCACACACAACAGAACCCGCAAAATCAACAGACAACCCTGGCACACACACTCCACTAAACAGCTGAGGCGAGCTTCCAGAATTGCAGAACGCCGCTGGAAGAAAACTCGCTCCACCGACGACTTTGCCTCATACAAACAATCACTACATACATTTAAATCTGCACTCACCCTAGCCAAACAGGATTACTTCTCCAATCTCATATCCTCTCTGTCTCATAACCCCAGGCAACTTTTCAACACCTTTAACTCTTTTCCTCCGCCCCGCCAGCACCTCCTCCACCCTCTCTCCTTTCAGCAGACGACTTTGCCATTCACTTCCTACACAAGATTAACCTTATCAGAGAAAGCTTCAGCCCCCAGTCCCCAGCGCCTTCCTCTATATCTGCACAATGGTCTTCCCCCTTAACTTGTTTTCCCACTCTTACATATGATGATCTTTCCTCTCTACTGTCCAAATCCAACCTCACCACCTGTAATCTTGACCCACTGCCATTCACCTTATCCCAGACCTTAGTGCTACTTTCATCCCAGCCCTCACCCATCTTTTCAACTTATCGCTCACATCAGGCATCTTCCCTTCTGCCTTTAAACATGCTACTGTCACTCCCATCCTTAAAAAACCATCCCTCGATCCTCCTCTCTGTCCAACTATCGCCCCATCTCACTGCTCCCTTTTGCCTCCAAACTCCTCGAGCAGCACGTCTATCTTCAGCTGTCCTCCCACCTCTCCTCCAACTCTCTTCTTGACCCACTACAATCTGGTTTCCGACCCAACCACTCTACCGAAACCGCCCTAACCAAAGTCACCAATGACCTAGCAACTGCCAAAGCCTCACGCCAGTACTCTGTCCTTCTCCTTCTAGACTTGTCCTCTGCCTTTGACACTGTCGACCATTCCCTCCTGCTACAAATCCTCTCCTCCCTTGGCATCACAGACTTGGCTCTTTCCTGGATCTCCTCGTACCTTTCTGATCGGACATTCAGCGTCTCTCATTCTCGCTCCACCTCCTCCCCCCGGCCTCTCTTTGTTGGTGTCCCCCAGGGGTCAGTCCTGGGTCCTTTACTCTTTTCTATCTACACCCTTGGTCTGGGTCAACTCATAGCTTCACATGGCTTTCATTACCACCTATATGCTGATGACACCCAGCTTTATATCTCCGGCCCAGATGTCACCTCTCTTCTCTCCAGGACCCCAGACTGTCTATCGTCCCATTTCCTCCTTCTTCTCCTCCCGTCCCTAAAACTAAATGTGGAGAAAACAGAATTCATCATCTTTCCGCCGTCCCCCTCCATCCCTCCACCTGATCTTTCTATCACTGTTTAATGGCTGCACACTCTCACCTGTTCCGCAAGTCCGCTGCCTTGGGGTAATCCTCGACTCCACTCTATCCTTCAAACCACACATTCAAACCCCCACCTCTGCCTGCCGCTTCCACCTGAAAAATATCTCTCGCATCCGTTCATTCCTCAACTTCGACACCACAAAAATGCTCGTTCATGCCCTTGTCATCTCCCGCCTTGACTACTGCAACATCCTTCTCTGTGGCCTCCCATCTAGCACTCTCGCTCCCCTCCAAACCATCCTTAACTCTGCTGCCGTCTTATCCACCTCCTCTCCTCGCTACTTCCTCTGCCTCTCCCCTCTGCCAATCCCTTCACTGGCTACCAATAGCTCAGTGAATTCATTCAAGTTGCTAACCATGACCTACAAGGCTCTCCATGACCTCTCCCCTCCATACATCTCTGCCCAAATCTCCAATATCTCCCCTCACGCAATCTCCGCTCCTCACAGGACCTTCTTTTTCTGTTCTCCTCTTATCAGTTCCTCACATAACCGTCTCCAAGACTTCTCTCGCGCTTCCTCCACACTCTGGAATGCACTGCCCCAACACATCAGACTCTCTGCCACTCTCACCAGCTTCAAAAGCAACCTGAAAACCCATTTCTTCAGGATTGCCTATAACCTACAATAACCCTGCTGCCACTGTACTACCCCACAAACATGTCTGCCCCTCTCCTCCTGTCTCTTTCCCCCTCCTGGTCGATTGTAAGCCTTCGCGGGGGAGGGTCCTCTCTCCCTCTGTACCAGTTATACGTCAGTCATTGTCATTATTGTACTCACTTGACATATCATGTATGTGAACCACCCCCCCCCCCTCAAATGTACAGCGCCATGGACTCCAAGGCGCTTTAAAATAAAAGTTAATAATAATAATCCTAAATGAAAAGGTCTGTAGCTATATGCAGCCTATACAAGAGGGGATATCTAGGAAAAGTCTATTGCAAAGTGACTTGTTTTTACAAGATCTTTAGCATAAATAGCAATCCTTGTAGTGAGACAACATCTTTAATGTCTATGTGTCAGTCGCTGCACTGTGGCAGTATCCATCAGGGTACCTTCTTTTAGGATACCCTGAGGGCTACATGCAATTCAGTGAATAACACACCTTGAACCCAGCTTTAGGTCCCATTCACGTTACATTTTCTGGCTCTATCCTGTGTATCCATGAAAGGCCGTTCACACGGCTTATTGCAGGGACGGATTTGAGCCGTATTGCACGCCGTACTTCGCTGCAATATGGCTGGAATCCGGTCCAACCATTACGGTAATCCACAGTTCTCATAGAGAACTACGGATTCCGTCTCTCCTGCCCGCTCGGCGAATCTGCCGGGCGGGGAGAAAGTGACATGTTCATTATCCCGGCGGGATACGCGACGTGGATAATGAAAGTCTATGGGGCCGGCGGGCGAAATCCGTGCCGCAATTACGGCTTAAATAAGCCGTATGAACCGGCCCTAAGGATAATTTTAAAAAGTCATGTTGGTAGAGCCACAGTGGAGATATAGGAAACATTAGGACAAAGCTAGTCTCTTTATGACTAATGTTGCTCAATTTCCTGTTCATATATGTTTGACTGCAGCACATGGTTAAATAGCCGGGATTAGATTTCTCTGAATCTGGTCACTGAGGGCAGATACCCACTGTAATTAAGAGCTGGCACCTGCTGGGAATGAAGCAGACTTTGCTTCCATACACCTATAATGCCATGAAGTACAGGTGTGTGAAGGTGCGTTTAGAGGTTCAAGAGCACATTAGATAAAACTACAGGTTGTATTGGAGCAAAATCATTATTTGAAGAGTATGCAGTGTCTCAAAAAGTAGAGTCAATTCAGCAACACTAATGTCATACATGGATATAGTGCCCCTAAAATTCTCTAAATTCATACAAATATTGTTGGCAATAAAACATTTTTATTTTTTTTATTTTTTGCTGGCCGAATCATTTTCCATAACATACATTTTTGTCAGTCTCCGAGATCCCCTTAAATATTCAAAATATTATAAATATAAAAATAATTACGTCTAAGTCTTCTTCTGAGGTAGCTGAAAAATATTATATATTCTAATGCAATGACCTTGATTTTTGGTATTGTAGCAATCTGTTAATGCTAGAGTGTAATAACAACTCTTCAGGATCGCCTTACTACGGTCACTTTCTATGTGTATTAAATACCTGATAACCTTCTTCTTCTCACAAGCTATTTAGTAAGTTCTTGTATACATTCTGTATACATTCTGTTTTTAAGGAAATTAGCTCTCAATGTACTGGAGAGTCCATGATAGACATGTGTTTATGCACAGCAGAGGGATAGGCAGTGCCGCAGGGGGAGGAGAGAGCAATAACTAGAACCAATGATGAGGCAGGAGGTTTGTCTCAGACTACCACAGACTCCCTGCAAGCACTGTAGCTAAACTGTAGTCACTGATCACAGCTCTGCTCTGATGGTGCAGAGATAAAAAAAAAAAAGCAAAGGAGCAAGCACTGTGCTAAATATATAACAGATAAGCATCCTATGCAGGTGCTGCCTTATATGTTGTTTTGAAACTCTTGACTGGACGGTTGCTTTTAAGCGTCACAGGATATTTAAAGCACCATAACTTGAGTTTGATGAATGAATATGACCTGCAAGGCCAATCTCAAAGATAATGTGATATACAATAGTCTTTAAATGTTACATTCTAGGTAACAAAATAAAGTATATGAAATCATACATTTTTTGATGAAGAATGAGAATGACATTTCTACCTGGGTCACTATAATGGTCAGTGATGGATGTGAATGGCAAAGGTCAACTCTTGCTACTTTTACAGATTTTAAAACATCTTGCTATTGGAAATATATTTAATTTCAAGAAAATAACTTCCTAATTTACAATTCAATACAGCAACACTTTGCAGATCTCTAAGACTGTACAAGCCGTGTCTTTTCTTCCTCTAGTATAATAGCGCTACAGGTTCTACAATTTTATCAGTAGCTTCTCCCACACCAGAAAGTATGTCATCTCCACGTTTATCACCTTTCTCTTTGGAGGTGTGACTTTTCAGGTGCTCACAAACATGTTCCTGCTAAATTCTGCCTAGGGTATGGATCTGATGCCTCATGTGTCAAATGATCATCAATTATCACAAGCTGTCATCACTGCTATTCCTGAAGGGGTGCATCAATATAACAGTCACAGCAGTTTCTCATTTAGGGTAGGCGAGTTTGCTGTTTTGTTAATAAACATCATTTGGCTTACAAGGCCAGCTCTTGTTTCTTAAGGATAAATTATCATAAAGATGCTAAGTAACACATGTATGTAAACATTTGGTAATCACTGTATTTATCCTGAATTATAAAATAAGATTAAGAATTGTAAAATAGGATTGAGATTTACAATGATAAAACCAGCAATGAACAACTGTCACTCTAAAGGACCAATCAGCAGGAACTAATGAGTCAAATACACACATACAGCACATAGCTCCAAATTAGACTCATTACAGCATAATATATATAAAATGCATATAAAATGTGTTTCACACTGACAGGGAATGCCAGCATAAGATATTCACTAATTGCTATTCACATAATATTATTAAATGGCTACACAAAAGATCACATAAAGAAAGACATGGCTGCACATACCAAAATATACTATGGCATAATGTTCCCTATAAAATAAACATAGTGATAACGCAAAGTCAATTCTAAAAAGTCTACAATAAAGTCATAGGGGTAATGGTAGCATTTCCTGTCAGTGTGTAACACTCCATTGTTTGGGTGTTTTATGTCATTTTATTACTACGTAATTAAATAAAGTCAATATATATTATGTTGTAATGAGTCTTATTTGGAGTTTTATGATATAGAATTATAATGCCACGGTCAACAGTCTACATTTTTACTAAATTAGGAACTCTGGACATTTGTGATATGTCCACTGTAAAATATACTTGTATTCCCTGTGAAATAACAACTCTGTGTTGTTATGTTCCTCTGTTATTCCTTCTAGATATGTATTACTGAATCTGTCAGCTGGGTGTTACCAATTAGAATGTGCCCTTTCAGTCTGACATTGTCAGACACATCCCCTATTGCTAACATCCAGCTGACAAATTCAGTTAAAGGGAATGTGTCATCAAAAATGTTTAACTCACATTTTTATGTTCAACACATTATTTACGAGTTTTCGGTTATATATTTTTTTAATTTTCCATATCACTTTCAATATTTTTTAATAATTTTTAAGTCCTGCAGTTTTCACTTTGGCCACTAAGCCTAATAATAGTCTGACACTTCCTGTTCTGTACAGAAAGAATGTCAGTTGTCTGCTCATTATCAGCACAAAGAGGGTCAAACTGAAAGGAGACACCAGTGTGAATAGATAACACAGGATCCACCAGTCACAAGAGGAAATAGTCACAGTTCACCCTTTCATCTCCCTGCACAGTGTCTTCTTCCCAGGTCACAGAGCATGCCTAGAAAACTCTCCTTTAGAAGTCAATGGGACTGAGTCAGTCTTAATACTCCTATGTGCATGAAGCTACTGTAAAGCATTTCTCTAACTGCTGTTAAATCAGTACAAACAAGGCCTAGTGGTCAAAGTGAAGACTGCAAGACTTAAGAATTATTAAAAAATATTAAAAGTGATATGAAAAATAAAAATAAAAAAACTCCTAAAATGTGTTTCACATAAAAATGGGACTTAAACAATGACTCATTTTTTAATGACACCTTCCCTTTAAACATTTTTAGAAGTAATAACAGAGGAACAGCACAACATGGAATTATAGAAGGCAACGGAATACAGGTATTCACTAAAAAATATATGTCAGAAGATGTCACTGGTTATCTTCAAAGGGTTTTCCTTATGAGACATTTATGGCAAATGATATAGCATGAATATTTGATGGACACCCTGGGACCTACACTTACCTTTAGAATAAGGGTCTCCATATCCCTAAGCCTTATTCATGCCTTGGCTGTACAGAACAGAGAGTTGTTCGGGTCAAATGTCTCTCTCCATTCATTACAGTTGGAGTTCTGAGTACAGTTGAGCACGACACAGAACTTTCATAAAAGAGAGCGAAGATAGCTGCACATGATACTTCTCCAGTTTGTACAGCTGAAACACAGACATTGACAGGGGATTAAGGGCGCCCTTGTTATCGAGATACTGTTACCTACATCTATCAGATATTTATGGCATGAAAGTCTCACATGGGAATACCATTGTAACTAAAACATTGCTTTAAACAGTGTTAACAAACTAGTACTGCTGCAGGTTCCATCTAGTAATAGCACCAGAACAAGAAAATAGGATGAAATTTGGTATTTTCCTAACTATACTGAAAAAAGCAAACAACCTAGACCAGACAGAGTATTTCTTACACAAGACCAGTGTGTGTGAGTCTATGTAAGCAGTCCCATCGTCTTTGTACTGCAGACATCATAGGGATTGGTCAAATTCCTCTATGGGGAGCTCTTTTAGAAGAACACCCTTGATCAGGATTACAAGCTTAGAGAAACTGTGTTTTCATAGTCTTCTTTACAAGGTTGCACATAAATATAGAATTTGTTGAAGTGGTTCTATAGTACTGCAAGACTATGACTTCCAAGGTTTTTTTTTATTTTTAAGAATAGTATGAATGTATAGTTACAGTATTTCATGACATAATGCTCTGGTCAATTGATCAATGTGGGTTTATTGTTTCTTTGTCTATGACATAATATAGTAATGAATGTTGGATGAAGTTACACAATTTTGAGTACATAAACATTATTGTAAAAACTCATCTGCCCTTCGTCACTCTGATAAGTGGAGCTTTTTGTCTCTATATGTCATGAGACTGGACTGTGGACATTAACCAGTGACTAAGATTAATCACTGAATGAGCTGAATGCAGGTGAATCTTGATGTTTTCATGAAATAGGAGCTGCATTTATCTCCATTAATGGACATAGCACATACTGTGAAGCAGGACCTTTCATGTTGTATAAGAAAAATGACATGAAGTATGTTCTGGGAAAATCTGCTGTAGGAAACAAGTCAATTGATTAAACTTCATGCTGACTTTTATTTAAATGTCACTTTTGAAAGACTGAGAAAGAGCACATCTGGAGTATGGTAACATGCTGTACTACCATAAACTGGTACTAGAAAACACCTGTAGGCATTATTTTTGTGCAAGACATCTGCCAGCATATGGCCAGTCATAACTGAATGTATCAAAGATTATTTTGCATAGATAAGTTACTGCAGTGGGATATCTTATCTTCGAAGCCACTGGAAGCATTGAAAAAGTTGAGATTATCTTCCGTGCCACAAGTATGATAATGTGTAAAAATGTCAAGTTAAACTTTGCTACATCTGTATAACCTTACTACAGGTGCCATCCGAGGAGTAATGGCTGTAAAGGATCAAATTCAATCCTATTTGTTGGCAACTAAGATATGTAATCTGAAAAAGTTTAACCCTGCCCAAAGCAAGCCCCTAGTCTACCTAAGAACATCTTAGAAACACCCAAGAATGTTCCTGAATGTTCCACCCACTTGTTTTGTTGTCCAGTGTCCATAGAATCCTGAAATAATTGGAACAGCTGGTAAATATTTTTACCCTGAAGAGCCCACTGGTAAAAAATAATAATTTACAGATGAAGCAAACATAAGCCAACAGATAACAGACCATGACACTCTGACACATAACCCTATCTGAACTTGTTCAATGCATTTTCTTGGTTTTTGTTATGAGTTAAGAGACTGCGATATCACTGTCAAGTTAAATCTTGCTTTCTATGTATCTCATGCATTGACCCCACCACCACTGTGAGTGTTATAGGTCTTACTGTTTCTGCCTCCTTGAAATCTCTTCACCAAAATCCTTGCAACCCTGGTTTAGAAACACTGGTCTACACTGACTAAACCATGAAAATGATGTATTTTCATGCAGAACAGGCCATTAATGAAGAGACAATATTATTCTATGGAATTATTTGTATATCTACAGTATATCTCTATATGGTTATGCTATGCATTAATTCTGTACAACATGATGCTCCATTGTGTATTGTAGAGTGCAGCTTATTGTAACCGCTGCAGACAAAATCTGGATGACCTGCTCCCTCGCGTTGTTGCTCTGACTTTACCTCTGACGTCTTTTCCAGCCCAATGCCACATTAGGGTTACGGTGTGTACCAGAAGTGACATCAGAAGAAAGTGAGGGCTAAGCGACAGTACCATGGGATCAGAAGCACCACGGAAGGGGTTAGTTAACCCATTCCAAAAACCCTAAACCCAATCCCAATTTAGTGTTAGAGTAATGGTTACGTATGATTTTTTGGTAAATATTGGCAATAACTGAGACTAGCTGAGCTGAATCGAAGCAATTCGATTCGGGCTGAATTTTAAGCTCATCACTATTGGTGAAGGCTCCAATACTATTGTACAGTGATAAAAGTGAACTATACCAAATACCCTCCCCATGCCAACCCTTGCATAGATGTTGCTTTCTCCCCATATTTATTGCAACCCAAAATATGAAATGCATATTTTACATGAAGTGTTGCCAATTACCGAAAACATTTTCACACATTAAAATAAATAAATAAATAAATAAAAACAAAAAAAGCAGATAAGTTAGAATATGCCAAGTAACATTATTTTCATTTTTTCTGCAATTTTTATTTTACATTGTAAAAAGGAACAGCTGGTTTATGTTAGCATGAAAATGACTATAGAAATGCAAATTGATTGGATTTTCTTAAATTATGTAGTTTTGTGTTTATAATCAATGTATTTGTTTAGTTTAATAATGCAGGAGGATGTGCTTTACCAGCACACAGGACATATGGGCAAAGTATGTGTTATTTAAAGCAAAGCTGCAGCTACAATCTGGTGCTGTGTCTTAAAGGGATTGTCTAATCCTGATGACTCCTTTTTTTAAAAAAACTTGGCCTGGTGATCAGTGGATGGTTGTGCAAAAAGCTTTCTGGCGCAAAGCTCATGTGTCTACAGGGAAAATTTAGTATTTCATTCTTACCATTAAAGGGGTTGTCTTGTTACAAGGATTGCTTTTTATGTTAAAGATCTTACAAATACAAGCCACTTTTCAATATGTGTCCATTAACAGTGTCCTACCTATTCCGAGATATCCTATCTTGTATGGACTGCATCAGCTCCTCATGTCGCTATAGCTACAGACCTGTTCAATTTCTCATGATAGGCTGCCAGCGCTGGCTGCTATAGCTACAGACCTGGCTTCTACTGCAGCCTAGTGGAAGCAGTAAACATGCCCCTGAATTCAAAATGAAACCAAGAAAATAGGACTGAGGTAAGATGAATCAATGTAGTTAGATAACCTCTTTAAGTAAAATACCCACCCATATAACATATATCACTGATTTCCCATCTACACTAGAGTATTAATCTTTCTCCTTTGGAAAATATAAAGTATCCTAAGTGCATAACTTTTTTTAATGAGTGATATAAGAATGAGTTGTATTCGAAGCTATGACCCAAATTTATATAATTATTCTACCTACTCTGACTAGATCCAGAATGATCATTGCAGTAATTATGGCATAGAGCAGTGGTGTCAAACTCATTTTTACTGAGGGCTATATCAGTATTATACTTGTCCTCCAACGGCTGTTGGAAAGCCTTAGAGGGTGGCTAGGGGCTATGCCATCACCAGTGAGTTGCTTACTAGAGTAGTGTGGAGGTGCAGACCAAGGCATGACTAAGTGGTTAATGGCTACGACTAAGGGTGCGGCGACGCCCGAAACATGTCAGTCTCTTTCCCCTGATTGTATGCCTGCCTTGCATTGCTTTGCATTGTTCACTATTTTTGTATCGGCTATACTCCAATAAAATATTGTTCCGCTTATTTTATATCCTGGTTTCAACCTTGGATCTTTTGTTTTCAGTTGGAGGCAGACCACCAATGAGTTGCTGTATAGAGTGGTGTGGAGGTACAGACCAGGACCCCAAATTCAAGTTTACTCCTTGTGCTAGCACCACTGGCTACATCCTCTGTGTAAACAGGAGAGCTGGTCCTTCTGTGTCCAGATCTTGTCCATCCCTGCTTGCTGTGTCTAAGCTCTTGCGGGCCACATTAAATGAAGTGGTAGGCTGAATGTGGCTGTGACGGCTGGGTAGTGGATCCGCCGGACCACCGCAAGCGATGATAGTTAAGCCACGCCAGGGAACAGAATCTAAGTAGCCCCCGATATTCACCAGAGCCCGCCGCAAAGCGGGATGGACTTGCTGCGGCGTGAGGCTACCAGGTCGTCCCCCCTGACGTGACTTGCTTGCGGTGGCGGCCGAGGTGCAGCGAGGTACAGAAGCGTAGTCCGGGAATCGTAGTCGTGGGCAGGCAGAAGGTCAGGGCAGGCGGCAATGGTTCGTGGTCGTGGACAGGCAGGAAGGTCAGGGCAGGCGGCAATGGTTCGTGGTCGTGGACAGGCAGGAAGGTCAGGGCAGGCGGCAGAGGTTCGGAGTCGGGAAAACGTAGCAAGAGGTCTGGTACACGGTAGGGCGAGAACACACTTAGGGAACGCTTTAGCTAAGGCACGAGGCAACATAGATCCAGCAGGGAAGTGACGTGGGTGCAAAACTTATATAGGGACAGCGCCCGGCAATTACCCAATTACCGGCGCACTGTCCCTTTAAATGTACGTGAACGCGCGCACGCGCTAGGGGGCGCGCACGCGCATTCCGGCCGGCAGGGGACGAGGACCGGACAGGAGCGAGGCCAGGTGAGTGAATGGGACGGGTGGCGCCACGACCGGCAGTGCGGTCCGGGGCCCCCCGTACCCGCCGGGAACCCGCCGCGGTGAACGCGGGTGCGACCGCGGTCCGAACCACAGACCGTGGCGCAACCCGTTACAGTGGCCCATCGTTCTTGTGTTTGACATCTATGGCATAGATCATAGAAAATATTTCTATCAAAAACTTTAACTTAACAATACATTCATAAATCAGAAGCTAGAGCATAAGTCAAAGTTTGGTTATTATGTTTTATTAATTTAAGAAATATTTTCAGTTTTGCTGTGGGGGCCTTTTTGAAGTCGACATTAAAACGTTCAACTATATTGTTTGTCAGTTTTACAGTTTTTTTCTTAAACTCTGGAAAAACTATTCCTTTTTACCTTTTGATTTTCTAAGGCCAATTGTGTTTTGTATGGAAACTTTTTTCTATTTTAGGAAAATGTACAATAGCAATTAAGGAATCAAATACATTATGTTCCAGCATTGCTAGAAGTACTTGACACAGGCTTTTTTTCAAAAACTGAAATGAAAAGTTGAAAAATGCAGTCTAATGGTGAACACATACTTTGAGATTGCATAGGGAGTGGTACAAACTTTGGTCTTTAGGAGCCTTTAGATATAATTCATGCATATTTTTTACATTTTTTCTATAGAAACTAGGTTCATTTGTTTCAATGTGTTCCTGTACTAACATTTCTAAAATTTAAAAAAAAGAGTCATCTATGGAGAGAACATAACTCAACCACCAAACCAAAAAGGTTATCAGTTCAAGATCCAAAGTCCTCTCTAAAGAACTATAACTAGAACTTTCTGGGCTCCAATGCACAATCCATAATAGATCCTCTACCTATCATGTGACATGTAGAATACATGTGTATCCTTATTTCTCTTTTAGGCTCCCTCTCCCACCAGGGCCTAGGTGTAGATGAATCCTCTGCACCTACTTTAGCTATATTCCTATCTTTGTCCTAAAAAGGGCAATGCATTAAATTGGTTAAAAAAAGAAATCTCACAATCACTACCCAATCACGCACATATGTTCTGCTTGAAAGCTCAGTGCACACACTTCAACTACAGTAAAAAGAAGTAAAGGCTATCACATGCATTGTAAAGACAAAGAAGAGATGTCATGGTTAAGTGGTCTGCTGTTTTATAGATCTTTACCAGTCTCTCAGCTTTCCACCGTCTGCCTCTTCTTCTCTTGTGTTAGCATGGGGTCAGTTGTGAGCAGCCCCTGGAGGTATTTTACAATCTATAATAAGTATATTAGTATAGATATAACTGATGGAGCTTCAGACATGATCAAATGCGAGTTGAAAAGGTCAGCAACTATAAATGGGCTGCATATATTATGCCGAAGTCCTGTGGGTCCAGAATGCTCTAAAGCTAAATTTACTAATCCATTCAATTGAAGAGAAGTTAAATAAATTGCTTATATATCGTACAGATGATACTCTAAGGCAAGGCCTTGGAGGAAAGTTATCAGACCGATCCTTAATTACTATTATAAGTTGAGATATCAAAATTGTGAAAGGACTTAAGTCGAATATCAAAATAGTTGAATGGAGTATAAAGTAAAGTGCTACCCTATTTACTTCCATCAACTGCCTTTGTGCACTGCACTATACACCGATGGTGATTTTAGACGAGAGGGCTATGTTTTCTGTCTTAATTCAAGGTTGTATGGAAGCTATTTTCCTGCAATTGAAGGCAACCAGTAAAACAGCAACCTGGGTATCCTTAGTATTAGTAACAGCAGGCTACAGAATGAAAGCTGTTTTCCTTAGCCTTTCAATTTGTATAATAGCAGTGCCGAAAACTATTTCACTGAATTTCAGGACATAATTTGTGTTCTTGTTGTATATTATACTACCCAGTTTTTTCTTTATCACATTTCATCAGCAGTTCGGTCCAGATGTAAAAAGGTGAAACGCGTTGTTTTCTCCAGTGTCATATTTACACAGATGAGTACTGCTGATGTGACATGGCAAATACGTAATATAATAGCATTGTCACATTAAATTAGTGTATACTGAGGTAATGCCAAATCCCAGTCCTCTGAACCACAATGTTTTACCTTAGGTGATATGTTTTACGTCTTTGCCTGTGAGAAATTTTATTAAGATTTTTTTTTTCTTAACAGAGATAGATGGTAAGCTTATACATTTATAACCTACATGTGTGCTTTGGCCTTAGGTCATATATTCACTTGGGGACATGGGTGCTTTTAGTAAAAGGGTATTTTACTTTACCTACCACAACATATAAAGTTTAATCAGACCTGCTAATAAAATAGCTCAGTTAAACCAATTTCTATTCCTTCTGCTGTCCTAGGAAGACCTTGTGTGAAAATCTCAATAAAAACATAATACATACAAACCAATTAAAGGGGTTTTATGGGTTAAACAAACATTTCAGCTTTCTTTAAGAAGCAGCAACACTCTTTACAATGGTGTGTTGAGATGGTGCTAACAAAAATGTTTTCCTCTTCTAATACAGAACAAATTTTCATATTTTTCGCATAAACTAGACTCCATACACAGCCGGTCTCCTTAAAGGGGTTGTCTCACCACCTTGTGTCAGAGACAAAAGCAGATTTAGATTCATGCATGCTTTCTCTGATCAGGCTGTGGCTGTTTCTATGGCAGTGTTTAGCATATAAGCTCGGCATTCAAAGCTCTTCTGAAAGCACTGACATGAGAGCAGGAGATGTTATCTGTAAGTGCAAAGAACTACAGAGCTCAAGGAAAACAAAGGAGACTAATAACTTGTGAGATAATACACTATTCTTAAACTCCAGCAGCCCGACCTGTCGTGACATCATCACTGCTACAAAATAAGAGCAGAGAGATCAGGGGAGAGCTGGTCGGTAACCTGGAGAAACCTGTGTGCACTCAGAGCTGATAACATCTATCTTATCTCCTCAACAAAGCCAAAACATAAAGCAATATATTAGGAAACAATCTTCAATTACTGTTCCCTACATGTTTAAAGCTAATATTTGTAGTGAGACAACCCTTGTAAGAAGAGCTAGTAACCTCCACCAAAGTTATATGTTTATGTAACCATACATTACTTGCATTTCTCATCTCTGTCCCCCATCAGTTTGACACTGGTTCAAGAAATCCTGTGTAAAAAATCTGGATTGGGACATGCAGACCCCACATTTTCACTCTAACCTTTATTACAATCCAAAGTCAGAGTTAGGGTTTTATACTGGTTTGTGTTATCTTACAGCTATACAGTGCTCAGTGTCCCGAGGTGCTCAGATCCAATTTCATTTCTGATCTGATGTAAACCCATAAAAAAAATCCTAACACAAACCCCCAACTTTGGATTATGGTTATGAATACAGTTCATGCATTTCGTGATTTAGAGCAAAAAAACAATTTGGGCCAACCCAAATTAAATTTCTCAGATTTAGGTTAAATTGGACTTTGACCCTAATTTAAAGAGCAACACTAAAGATTGCATATAATGATCTAACTAATATGGTCTCTATAAATTCTGCAGCAACAAATATTTTAGGATTCTATTATAGCGACTATGTATAATGCTAGTGAAATTTGTGACTATTTGATGTCCTAATTTCCATTTCTTGTATATTAATATTATACAGACATGCAAGTATTTGCATATCCACCTTTATTGTACCCTTCCCTATGTCCCTATCAATACAGGATGCAGACTGTAAACATCAAGCAAATTTTTTAAGACCCTGCCAAAAATTAACATGCACAATGGGTGACATGTATGAATGGGGCTACGCCAGAATTCTTGCCTCAAAAAGCTGTAGTAGACCAGTTCTATTGATGTATGAACAGGCGTACTCCAAAATTTGGCGCAATAAGTGCCTCGGTACCGTGCAAAAGACACATTTTAGCGCGGCCAAGTTTTGGGGCCTTCTGGGGGCTTCGCACCACATTAGTAGAAGTAGACACATTTATAATACTTTTACGGGAAAACTTTGGCGCAGAATAGTTAGAACAACCAGACCAGGTTACAGGTGGTGCCTGAGCCTGAGTTGTCATATTGGCACTAGACTGCGCCTGTATGTATGAAATGCAGAAGAACAGGATCATACATTCTGGCGCAGTCTATACTACCTTAAAGCGATTTAGAACTGGTCTATCAGCACCAGAATTCATACTTGTCGCCCTATGAGTATGCTGAGTCTCATGTATCAAAATGATTAAAATAAAATCTACTATTGTGGTCCATTGGCATCAGTAATAATAAATGCTTTATTTTCTTAATGCAGAATAAAAAAGCTGTAGTTTTTTTTTCTTTGTTTTTATATAGCTTCTGTTTTATACATATCTCATAATATTGAGGAACTTATTATTGTAAAGAATCCCATAAGCAACATTCGATTGTCTATTACAACATTTATCTCAGCAAAATATAGTGCAACATGTATGAATGGGCTGCACCATTTTTTTGCATGTTTTGAGCCAAATAAAATACTTTAGCCCTGTTCTATTGATGTATGAACCATCATGCACCAAAGCTTGGTACATTCTGCACCAGACACAACACTTTTGAAAGCGCCAAAGATGCCGGGGGCGTATTGTCTCTAAGAAGTTTCTGCACTTTTATATTTTCATTAGAAGCAGTGAGGGTGGGAGAGGTAGTAATTGGTCATGTCTTAGAGCGTCATGTGACTTACTTGTTTGGGAAGCTGGGGACCTTTCGGTTTTATAAGAGTTGTCATGCAGGGATTAAGATGGCTGCAACACCTAAAATTGCACCAAAGAGGAACATTGTTCTATCATATGCTTTTTGTGGACAGAAGATATGCCAGGAGCGCTTATTCATCTCTGTATGTATGCTCACTGTAGGCATAAAGCTCTCTCTCTCATTAAGTTATCCATGAGGGGATTGAAATGTTCAAAACTGGCTGTAATATTGTGATGGATTCAGAGTGTTTTGGAGATCCAGCTTCAGCCAGGACAATGAGGAATGAAGAAGGAACCCTGGAACTATTCACAAAAACAGGAGAATAAGGCTAGGTCTGCATAGCACAGGTTTTCAGTCAGATTTTTGGCAGATTCAATATTTTGAATCTGTCGAAAATCCGACGGTACCCAGTGCTGCATAAACAACAATAACAAATCTGTGCTGTAGTCTACACAGCTTGGAATTTTTACCGTTGGTTTTAAAATCCAGCAGAATATACAACAGGTTGTATATTCCGTAGGATTCCACCAGATTGCTGCCGGATTCCCGTACATTCAATTGTATGGGTCCAAGGCAAATCCGTAAACCGACTGTGACTTTTACGCAAATCCGCGCCATAAAATGTTAAAATGCCATCACATTTTGGACACCATTTGCTGTGTAAACCTAACCTAACAGTTAAAGGGATCTTCTCACCATGCTTTTCATCCACTCTGCCTCTTTAGGCTGTGGGTGATTCTGTAGCAGTTATTAGCATATTTAACTTTTCTGTAACTAGCTAAGACATTACAAAGACTTAAGTGCAGGAGATTTAATCTTCTGTAAACAAAATTACAAGTGCTCTGAAGAGTGAAAGCAATTGCTTATCTGTAAACAAAAGCTAATCTTGTTAGCGATAAAGGGCGACATGTATGATTTATGGTGCTTAGATGCCAATTTTAAAGCACATAAGGATAGTGTAGAATGCACTTGATTTATGAATCCGGTCTACCACAGGTCATAAATCAGGTGCATTCTAGCGCTAAGACGACAATTCTGGCTCACGTAAACCACTTTGAAAGTGGTTTACCTGTTCCAGCAGTAATGCTCCTGGAGTTGCCGTACTGAAGCTATAAATCTATAACTTTGTACGGTTCTAGTGAGCCCTGCCTCCTGAAATCAGGCGCATTACAAAGTGATGCGGGTGCTATGTAACGTACCTGATATTGGCGTGCAGGCGAATTAAAACTATAGCGAACGGGGCTGCTCTAGATGTTGGGCTGAAAAGACGCCAGACTTCTGGCGCAGCCCTGTTCATGCACGTTGCCCAAAGAGTCTTCTCAAAGAGTGAGCTGTGCCTATGGAGACATCACTTTTTGCTCTGTCTAATCAGGAAGGAAGATATGGACATAAACCTGTGTCCACTCAAAGGAGATAAAATCTCTCTTATCTCCTGTTCAAGGTAAAACCAAAAGACTAATGTACCTGTCCCTACGTGTTGAAAGCTAATCTTTGTATTGAGAAACCCCTTTAAGTGGTTGTAGAAAAGCTGAATGTGGATGTTGGAGTTTGCCTATGCTCTGATTCATGATAGCCATGAGATCAGAAAAGTGTGTGTCAGTTGCAATTACTACTCCTGCCCTTACCATTTCCAATGAAAATATAAAAGTGTGATAACTTTTTGGAGATCGCTTGTATATATGGTAAAGAGAAAGTGATTGTCAAGACGAAGCAACCCCTCTAAAGCCATAAAGCCTTTATGCTATTCCAGCTTAGACAATATGCACCAATATTTTGTCAATTGAAAAATTTGCCAAACAAACAGTGGTTTAAATGCCACAATAATATCTGTAACACCTACTGTCTAAAAAAGAAAAAAAAAAAAAAAATCAGATTTCTGTGACAACTTTAGCAACCTCTAACTCTAGAAACCACTAGATATTTTCTGGCAATCTAAGTCTAGTTTTCTTGATTAATGAGAGCTCATATCTATGCGTCTGCTATGACTTGCAGTACTTTATAGCTCTTGCATATCTTTAATAAGCTCCATTAGCCATCATTATGTACCAATGTGTGAAAAATCTCGCAATTAAAATGTCTAAAATGACTTTGTTCTTCGACTGCAATCAGATCACATCTCAATTCCTGTCACCGATTGCAGTGAGACAAAGACTTTAAAAAGAAAAAATCACATTTAGTGCATTTCCAAGGCTGATATACAAGACATTATTGGTTCAGAAATTAGTCACTGCCAAATCGTAGATTTTTTTCTTGCTACTTCGAATTTCTAATCACTTTAACAGAATGTGACAGGGGCTTTTTTCCTGATGCTCGCCTGAAGTGCATATTGTCAAATATTATTATAACATGGCTTCCATTTATAACACTAAGTCATTTCATGATTTCGAAACAGATTGTATCTTTTATGTGGTTACAGTATCCTTGTCTTGAAAACCAGAATAGTAATATTTATTTGATAACTGTTTCATGAGTTATCTTTCAGATTTTAAATATGACCACATGGCAATTAATAAATAGGGCTGAGAGAGCGTAAAAAAAAACTTCAAAATTATTTAAACTATGGTCTGTTGCTATTATATCAAGATGGTATGGCCCTCCTGTAATTACTTTACTATTACATGATCTCTCAGGACTGAGATAGTTAAAAACTTATCTGGGGTTTGATGGATGCAGAGCTCCTTACAGACCTCCACTGACTAAGGGTATGTATGGGATCCGTTTTTGAATCCATTTTGCATCCAAAAGCGCTGCATAAATTGCATCCAACATGCAGGTGCATGTTTGGATGTGTTTTTGCTGTAGCAGTTTCAAATAGGGCGTCTGCTGCATCTTTCAGATCAAGAATTGACATGACAATTCTTCGATCGGCTCCGAAAGACGCATCAGAAAGACGCATGTAAACACGCATTGGCAATCACTAGTCTTAAAGTAGTTGTCTCATTACAAAGATTGTTTTCGATGTTGAAGATCTTGCAAAAACAAGTCACTTTGCAATAGGTGTCCATTAACAGTTTCCTATCTATTCCTAGATATCCCCTCTTGTATGGGCTGCATCAGCTCCTCAGGTCACTATAGCTCCAGACCTGTTTGATCTCTCCTGATAGGCTGTCAGTGCCGGTCACTATAGCTACAGATCTGGTGTTCCCAGCAGCTCATCAGTGCAGGCCAGTAGAAGCCAGAAAACACACCTCTGAATTCAAAAATAAAACTCAGATTCATACCAATTGCCATTAGTATTCACTCTTTAAACTCTCCATAATGTTGCTAGAAGCACCTCACGCACTTGCTCTTGCACTTGTGAGTATCTGTTGTTATGCCAGCAGTAATCACACATCATGTTGGGGTTCAAACAACCTTGATATCTGGTCTCTATTGTAGATCTGTCCTAATGGAAACTCTCTCCATGTTCGTCACTGACATCTCCCAAATTGGGTGGAAAGTATATAAGAAATGCATTTTCATTCTGCAACTAAGTTAGTCATTGCTTTACACATCTTCTTAATTAATTCAGCATAGTTCTCTGCATGTTAGTTCCCAAGGAAGTTGTGCACTTCAGAAACAAAAGCATCCCAAGTGGCAAGTTCCAGTGGGTTGAGATTTGCCTTGAATGTATTGTCATGCATTAGTTTGACAGACCTGTCAGTGAACATGTCCATGTAGGTCTGGGCATGTCATTTAGGAATATTTTAGGAAATGCGTTATTAGACACAATTAGTTTTATTGTATAACACACAATCCGAGATCAGACTTAGGGCCACATGTATTAAACGGTTTGGGTCTAAAAGTCACTTTTTTGCCCATAGAAACCTATGAGGAAAAAGTGAGTTTTAGACCAAAACCGTTTCATACATGTGGTCCTTAGAGTCAACACATTTCGTTAAGTATGGAATGCTCTCACTAGTCAAATTTTTGTTGTACTGTGTAATAGAGGGAAAAATATAAATATAAGTGCTTACATTTACTTAGTTAATGTCAAATACAGATACATGATGAACAGATAGATAAGTATTTAGATAAACAGAGAGATAGGTAGATTTAGATATTTTTTCCTATGTTTTCAGTTTTTTTTTTATTTTAATCTATTATATTTCAGATGTATCTTCCTTCTACTTTGTTAATATAAAATCTGGAAAAAGGTAATTTAAAACAAGAATTTTTGTTCAAATGGAAGTAAAGGAATGGGGGGGATTTTTTTATTTATTTATCTTCTGGCGTCTCAAAAGATTTTGATCTGTTTCACGTTCGTTTTGCATGAGACTAAAGTAAACCACAGGAGTCTGTTTGGAGGATGAGAGCTTATTCACCACATCCAATTATTTGCCAACCACTGAGAAAGAAAACACAGCTCCAATTGTTAGAAAAAATTGAGCAGTAAATCCACCTTGATGTTAAAGCTCGCAGCTTTTATAACTCTCCGAATGTAAAATGTTTTTGAAAAGTACTTTATGTACTTTCAGAAAATAAAGGTACGGTACTTTTATAAATTTAGATTAATCCTCTATTTTTTTCAATCAATAAATAAATTTTTTATAAAACCACAAAGACACATACTGTAGAAACTCACAGTGTATTTATTGAAAGTCTGTAGCACTATATTATAACGGGTTTGTTCAATTCTTTGTTAGTTGTAAATTTCATGCTGAGTGTGTCTGTTTGATTTTGTGATCCTTCCAGCATTGAAACCACAACATAAATGCATCTACGAAGGATTTCAAAACAAAAATATATTTATTTTATCTCGTTTCATCTCCTTTTTTTCCAGGTTTGCTACTATGACTAGTTCAGTTAGATAAAATGTCTTTTCTCTGAGTGTAAAAAGGTGTTTAGTAAATAATAAAATACCAAACTTATGGACCAGTCTCTCAGATAGTGTGTAGAATTTCTGAATAAGAGTAATTGTAAAGTTGGATTGCTTAAACAAATGTTTAGGCTTGGTTCACATCTGTGTTGGGTCATCCGTTGTGACGGAAGCAACAGATACCCTCCTGAAAATGGAAATGAACTGACACAAACTGAAGACTTAAGCGGGCATGTATAAACGGAGGCATGTCGAAGTTCATGTTCTCATCTTTTGTTCACTGTAAAATGCACCTGATGTATGGAAGTGGTTTTTGTGCGTTCATAAATGGTGTAAAGTTCGACGCGACTCGCCTGTGTGTTGGGCGTATTACAGAACTTAGGCACATAAATAATGCGCCTAATATTTATTAAGGTTATAGACAGGCTGAAAATAAGAGACAAGCATTAGCATAGCATGTCAGTGAATAGAAATTTCCAATTTAATGTATTAAAAATGTAAAATATAAAAATATGAACATCATCATCAGTGGTTATTTAATGTAAAATTAGTTTAAGATTCAATGAATTATAAACATATTTTATAGCAGATTTTTCTATATTTTGGGACATTATATATTTTGAGATTTATTTTATATGATCACATTTTTCATCAAATTCTAATAACTCAATTTTATATAGTTTGATATTTATCCTAAATTCCTTGTTATTATTGTACTGGTGTAAGTGGAGAACTATTGCACATTTTGGCCCCTTAAAATAAATTCTAGATTCACTTAGACTCCTCAGACTCTGATAGACCACATTGAAATAGGTCTGCCTGTCGAGCTGTAATGCACCTAGTTTTGCTGAACTGCATTCATACATGCGTCAAAGTTTTCGAATGTGGTGCGACCCGCCCCCAGAACTCCCACAGAACGCCCCTTCTGGTTAGGCATATTTGAAAGTGGCGAGTTTTTCGACTAACACATAGGGGAGGTGCGTCCAACATCGGAGCTGGCACAGTGAGCCACATTATACGCCAGAAAAAGTGTGAAAAGCCCGATCATACATGTCCCCCAAAGTTTCAGTTTATTTGATGGATCTTTTAACCAGATCCATTACCAAAACAGATACTTTTATATCCATTTGCATGCATTTTCATCTATTCTAAACTGTAATCTGGCAAAAGAGGGACAAACTGATGCAAACTGAGAGCTTAACAGTTCCATAGAAATGAATGGGCATCTGTTCTTTTCTGTATTTCGGTCTCGGAAATGGAGAAGAACAATGAAAAGCACAACGCTGGTGTACTAGCTCATAGATGTAAAAACCGCTTTTCCTTATAAAACAAGCACCAAAAAAGAAAAAGTATAAATCTATATATTTTTGTATCATCTTGATCCTGGAATTATTCTAAGAAGCTGATGCAGCTTGTCAAACACCTTTGGCCATGTTCACATGGCTTATTTTGACGTGTTTTTGGACGAGGTTTTCGGACTGTTTCCGCTCCCAAAACCTCGCCTGAAGTACGCTTCTTCAGAAGAGGTTTTAGAGGCGTTTCTCAGTGAGGTTTTGGGCGAGGATTTGGATGAGGTTTTCGAGGAGGTTTTCACCCATACAAATTAATAGTCATGACAAAAACCGCGCCAAAAATGCGCCAAAAACTGCACTTAAAACGCGTCTAAAACACTCAAGAATTCAAGAATTTACATGACACTTCTTTTTCAGCGCTTCCAAAGAGGCGTGTGTGAACTACAATGAAGTTTTACATAGGAATCAATTAAATTAACCTGGCGCTTTTTGCACAAGGTTTTGGGCGAGGAAATGTTATGAAAACCTCGTCCAAAACCACGTCAAAATAAGCCGTGTTGGGTTGTCGATTCTTTATCAGTGTAGCTTTAGGGAACATTCACATGATGAGCAAAATTTACTCAGCGGATTCTGCCATTGAAAACCGCTTCATCTGAGTATTTCACATTGTATTGCATGAGGATTTGGGGTATTTTTTTTATTCACAGTTTACAGTCAGAAATGAGTCCCAGTAATTCATATGTGGTTTTGGACATGGATCAAAGTTTCAAAGTATTTTTTATGAAGTGTCAGTTTTTAAAACTGACTACCGAAATTACGCATTGTGTGAACTACAATGTGTATAGGAATACTTCCCCTTCAGTATAAAGTATTGCAAGGCGAAACCCACATGAATTCCAACTTGAAATACCTGTTAGGTGGACATAGCCTTATTGTATGTGTGCGGCAAGAAATATGGAAACCAAAATGATTGTCCTTTTTTTTGGTTTAGAACCATGATGATTTTTTTCAGGAAGGAAGATTTGTGAATTTTTGTCTTTACAACCTCAGCTTAGGATCGGTATTTTTTTTAACCTCCTGGAAATTACCTTGGGTAAAGACAAGGTCAGAAACTAACAAGATTCCATTCTGAAGGAGGGATTTATTTTTCTGAAAAGTGACGAATAAAACCTTCAACATTTGATATGCCAATGTTTTATTTTTCAAAAAAAGTTCTATAAAAGTGAGGCTTGAGCATGACCCCTGCTGTGATTACTTCATTCAATATCTCTTTGAGATCTTTTTAGACTTTTATTACTAAATAGAGCTGCTGTTAAGGAAAAGTGGAGCAGTTGCTCACAGCAACCAGTTGATTCCTCCTCCAAATCTTCCAAATTAAAGTGTTGACCTTTGGGTTGCAATGGGCAAACTTCATTTTTCCTTTAAGTATACCAGTTTGGATACAATATTCCCAATGTTTCTAACTACTAAATACCATCCAGATTTCCTTGAATTGACTCTAGTAAATTGTATTAAGCTGTCCGTGCACTTGAGATAGCTGTGTTTGGCAAGTATTAATGTCTTTTTGCCCCCAAAACACTTGCATGCTCAGCCAGACATCTCTAGCAGTGGCTTACGTCCTCTGAGATAAAAAACAAAGTTTGGACATGTTGAATTCAACTACCCAATACTTCTCAGAAACGCCCTGTACACATAAAATGGTCAGCCGCTCCTGAAAAAGCAGTGAGTTTGCCTAAAATTAATCTAATTTGGTCATCTTTACCCTCTTCCCCATTTATACTCTCAGTGATTTAATAAGCCTAAGCAATGGATATTCATCTCATTGGTCTACACCTCATGTATAACGGTTCTTAACGATTCTGAGACTGGCACAGTTACTTCACATTGAGAAAACTCTTCATCAGACTTGAGAATGCATGGATGGAACAAGATAGTAACAGACAAAAACTGCACAAAAATATTATCGACAGCTTGATCCTTAAAGGGGTGTTGACACAATCTCATTTAATACCTTCTGCATCCAGTTCTTCAGCTCTGTGTGCTCAGAAGGGGGCGTGTGTGATTTGTTTGAATTGCATATCATGTGACTTAGCAGGATGACATCACCAGCCCTTTCCTCTCTCTAGTGAAAGAAAGATTTGTTTATGTTTAGAATTTTAAGTAGCTACACTGTAGCTCAGAGGTAACATTTTTGATTTACAGCACAAGGGTCCTTGGTTCAAATCCCTGCAGGAACTTAACCTGTGATTTTTTTTATCTTTCTCAATGCACAGACCTCACTGAGGTTTCTTTTTTTTATTTGCACTGTTTGACTTATTACTTACTAGTCCAAAGGACAGGAGTAGAATAACAGCACCCGGCGTTTGAACACTCAGTAGTTACCTGAGAAGAGAGGTGATGTCTGAGCATGTGCGACCAGGACTGAGGAGCTCTCAGCCCTGGTCATATTCCCTGGAGATGAGCTGTAAACAATGGATCACTAAAGGAGCAGCTAAAACAAAAACAATGCAGAATTTTTAATAATGATGAATGGTGAAAATGTTTATTATTTAATTTTCAAACTTCCCACGTCAATTTTACTTTGTGGCAAAACCCCTTTTAAACTTCAGTGGAAGGATAAGTAAGCAAATGATACAGAAAGTGACTACACTGCTCCCACCATGTTAATTATGCAGGAACCTAAAGTCATATTTTATTGTTTTAATAGAGATTTATGAAGTTTGTACATTGTCTTGGAAAAGGGTTCAATCCTGTTACTAATAATAGATGTTTAACAAGGGCTTAAATGCTACTTTACACTGACACCTGTACAGCAGGAACTAAACTGAGAAAGCTGTAAATTGAGATAACAACATAAATATGCAAACACACAGGATTCCCTGTTGTTACATGAAATTTAACATAGATTTTATTCAACAGCCTGAGGTGACATGAAAGCCTATCATGTTCCCTTTCCTTTCAGACTAATTTAGCTGTTCCCCACAGCAGAAAATCAGCACACAAATGATGGGCTTCATAAAAAGGTTACTACTTGTCGCACCAAATCTAAAATTGATCTGAAACCATTACATATCAAATTGCTGATAGTATCTCTTGAAACTAATTCAACCAATGCAAAGCATAAATATTTTCCTTTCATTTGGTAGTTTTATCTGATTTACTGGAAGCCTAAAACTTGTCGGCTTCACAATAGAATTCATACCTTTTTCTTCACTGGCAGGAAAAATATTCCCATGGGAGATTTTCCAATGGCACATAGTAGACTAAGATATCCCAATGGGAGATCTTCCAATGAAACATAGTATAGAGGACAGAATGTGTACACTATCTTATTGCAGATATCATTCATGGATAAAACCATCACATGTAACCTGCAACAATCTGCATTATTTCTAAAGAAGTGAAAATCTATACTTCCTAGAAATAATGGTAATAGATGAAGAACATCCAACCATAAATAATAACCAAAAAAGTGCTCTGTCATTAAAAGAATTAAACAATGTATAAAACTTATATTTAACTATAAAAACATACATAAAACAGCACAGACATAAGATCCGAAAGAAATGGTGGATAAGCAGGATTAAAAAAAAGATAGGTAATAACTAGTGTTGATTGAGCTGTTCTAGAAAAGTTAAGTTGTAGTAGAAGTTCTCGAATTTTTTTAACTCAAACTGAACCAAACATTTTACTGTTCGTTCGAGTAAAGTTCTAGTTCGACACGCCATTTTCAGTTTTGTTTTCAGCGGCTTTCTGCACCTTTGGCGGACATCCAATCACCTTCCTGCACTTTTGGCGGCCATCCAATCAGAGAAGTGTCAAAGACATCATTGCTGAGGTGTAGGGATCTCATTGGCTGAAATTTAAAAATAATAACATATTTAGACTATCATGTTATATATATATATATATAAATTGCCTTGTGAACGCCATTTTCAGCTCACCCTCTGTATGGTACAGACTGGTCTTAGTTAGTTAGATAGCATTTTCCTCTCCATAGACATCAATAGTTAGGGAGTTTGGTGTTGCTAGCTGCATCTTTCCCACACCCAAAAGATGTTATTTGGTGAAATTTGCAGGCTCACATAATGCCTAACTCTCATATACATGGATGTCTATTATACAGAGAGCTTCGATTTGTTAAATCATACTCCGTGTCCAAATGTTCTGTTTTTGTAGGTTTGGGGGTTCATTGTATAATGTACCATCTCCAAAATTCCTATGTGTCAAAGGGGCTTTTGGGCCCCCTCAGGATGCAGGACCCCATAGCAGCTGCTACTATTGCACCTCCTATAGCTATGCCACTGCTTGCAAGCTGTCCCCATCTTTTCAGTTAGTCATTGAAAGGAATGAAGTATTTTAGCCTCTCAATTTGTTTCTGTCACTCTTAGAGCTAAATTGTCTTCATTAAGTTGTTCCACATCTCCAGTTTACTGTTATGGATGGTAATTCCAGCTTCTCCTCACCTGTATAGGTATAAAAATGAACCAGAAATCTTCTCCCATTGACTTTAATGGGGTTCGAAGTTTGAGTTTGAATAGAACTTCAAACCGAACTCACAAAAGTTCGAGCTTCTAATCGAACTAGAACTTTTTACTGTTCGCTCAAAACTAGTGATAACGGCAAAAAATACCAGAAATTTTGAAGATGCTGCAGTCATATATGTCAGTCCAAGAAAAGAGGGAAGTCCATATATAAAACACAAGCACATCGCTCAAATTCACAGGGAAAAAAACAAAAGTAATATAATACGTATAAGAAAGTGTAAAGCGCATTCATAACAAATAAAATAACACCACATGGTTATGACCCCGTTTACCCATCAAAACACCCGTTGCACATTTCACTTACTGCTCCGTCAGAGGGATAATGAGTTGTTGGTCAATGTGCCTTTTATTTAACCACATGTCAATAGAAAAGCATATACCAGAACAGTGCAGTGTTAATATAATCTCATTGGAAGACATTTGTGTGACTTTCGCACTGCTCTGGTTGATGTTTTCCTTTTGGCTAATGATTAAATAAAAAGCACAGTTACCAACAATTCATTATCCCCCTGACGAAGCAGTAAGCGACACACGCGTTGGGGGATCTGGTGGCTAAGTGGGATCATAATCATGTGATGTGGTTTTCTTAATAAATATATATTCTAAATAAATATTATATTACTTTTGGGTTTTCCCTGTAAATTTGAGCAGTGTGCGTGTTTTTTTATATATGCACTTCACTCTTTTTTCTGGGACTGATGTATGTAATTGGAGCATCATCACAATTTCTGGTATTGTAAATCTTGTGTGATCCTGATTACCCACCATTTCTTTAGGATCTTATTTCTGTGCTGTTTTATATATGTTTTTATATTTAATTACAAACTTCATTATATTTTATGCATGTACATCGTTTATTTCTTTTGATGAGAGAGCACTTTCTTTGGTTATTATTACTGAATTATTTCTAGTTTTCTGTTTCAAACACAACAGTAGTGTCAGATCTGTTATCTAGCAGACACTGACAGAGACTAGTGGACCCGATTCATTTAAACTGTTCCTGTCAGGTTTCCAGCACAGTGTCAGTCATTTTTAAACAGAATCTACATAGAATCCCAACAGAAAAAATCGAAGGATATTCTGTAGTAAAAATTCCTTCCTGATCTACTTCATTTTTACATTTCAGGTTCTGCAGGGGTTGGGCTTAGACAGGGGGAGATTTTTAGAAATTGTAGCCTCCAATTGAAAACAGAGCAGGAGGAAGAGACTTTTTCTACAGCCACTTACATTACAGCCCATTATAGGATTGTAAGAAGGAGAGAGATGGCTGATTTTCTGTAAAACAAATGGAAGAAAACTCTCAGTTTTGTTTAAAATGTGAGAAGGAATAGAATCAAAAGAAAGCAGGAGATTACAGAACCCTCTAAAGGTGTAAAATGTGTGATTTGTCTGATCATTTGCTCACAGACCATAGACTGTCAGCACAAGAACTCACCTGATTATATGAAAAGTTATCTGCCTCATCCAACACTGTATCTATTCAAAACACAAGGGAATACATTGGTGGCATCAGTCTCCCCTCCCACAACACATAGGGACCTTCGGGCAGCCTCCCTCTCTTTAGAGGAGGTCGAGTTGTCATCCTTCTCTATGACAGACCTCTAATTTCCAGGGCTGGATAGGCTGGCAGACATTTCCTCCACAAAATAAAAAAGGGGATTTTTACAGTAGTGATCTGTCAATGTGGTTGTAAAAAATATGCATATCATCGACTTAAATCACTAATAGATTTGTAACTGAAACTCCACAACCGCTGCTTCTCCTACTGTGTGGAGATTGTCAAGAATAGAAGGCATGGAGAAAAGAGTAGCACATGACTTAATTGCCCCATATAGGTAGTCTGAAACCATGGAAACACATACAACCAGGAAAAGTAAGGTACTCAGGTGCACTCCACTTGATAAGCTTAAATTGTAAGCCACTTTCAAGCAACAGACCCAAAATATAAGTATCCAAAAATCCAGTAGTTAAAGGCTTCTTCCAAATGTAAGAACTCAAGTTTATTCATATTAACTAAAGCACAGAATATTCATATCAGTAGCTGTACAATCACCAGCCCGACACTGACACGTTTCATTAACACCCTTAAGCATCGCATATTGGGAGTGAGGAATTAAATATGTTACCCAAAATGCTTAAAGGGGTTTTGCCACATTGTAATATTGATGTGGGATCCTCCAAAATGGGTAATCAATTTTCTAAATATATGTGATAAAAAAATTACAGCCTGAGAGAGCTACAGGCTGCCTTACCTGCCCTTCGTTACTTAAATGCTTGCATTAGATACGACCAGGCAGAGTGACACAAGCTGCTGCTGGCCGGGCTTGCACAGAGCACACTTCTTATCTGATGAAAGGGAGCTGAAGAAGCTTTCAAGGTACCGGGTATAAATATGTTGTGTTTTGTATACAGAATCCACTAGTTGTAGTGTGATTATCTGAGTAGATCCCTGAAGAACATGGAGAAGCTTTCAAGCTGCTGTGGAGAAAAGGTGTTGTCTTTTGTATACAGAATCCACTAGTTGTAGTTTGATTATTTGAGTGAACATTTGACACAATTCCTTATGCATGGCTCTGTGCTCTGGCTGTGTCTCTCTCAGCTCAGCTTGGCTTTGTTTACATTTCCTTCTTAGTAGATAAGGCACATCCTGGCAAAACTCCTTTAAGTGTCAGTCTGGTGATTATATCACTACCAATCTGTTTGTTTCCTGCTTTTAAGAATAAGAATAAAACTTGAGTTTTTACTTTTGGAAGAGGGCCTTTGCCTACTGGACTTTTGGATACCTATGGAAGCACTTAGGTTGACAAGTAGAAATTTTTCTGGCGTGATTTGCAGCCTAATACCTGTCGTAGCTGGGTTCTATAGATGTATGAACAGTCGCAAACCGAAACACCCAAACTTTGCGCATTCTGCTCCAGATATGACACTTTTGAATGTACCGAGTTTGCGGCGCAAGTCATACCACAAACATACGATTGCACCAAAGTTTGATACATAACTGTCATATAAATCCATACCAGTATCAAAGTGGCATGGCTGAGAAAAATTTTGCCGTAGAACAGGACACATGTTTAAAGTGCTGTAAGATACTTTCATACATACTGGCGCCTCCTTCACTACTCTAAAGCGATTTTAAACTGTCTTGTTGGTGCCCAGTTTCATACATGTCACACATAGTTTTGCACGGGAGCTGTATACACATAAAGGGACATATATGAACCTGGCGTGACTCACCAGTTCTATTTCCCTTTAAATAGTGTACAATCCCACAGTATGTATGAAAGTGTCTTACAGCACTTCATAAATGTTTCCCGTTCTATGCCAAAACCAGTCTCAGCCATGCCACTTTGAAACTGGTATGGATTTGTATGGCAGTTTTGTGCAAAACTTTGGCACATTTTTGGCGCATTGTATAATACTAGAGTGACACGCCCTCACATCTTTGACACATTCAAAAGTGTTGTGTTTGCTGCATATTTCACCAAGTTTTGTTGTACGATGGTTCATACATCAATAGAGCAGGGCTATGACCGTTTGTTTGGCTCAAAGCAGGCAAAAAAATGGCGCTTCCTCGTTCATACATTGTCCCCATAGAGTAGGTAATTTTTCATCCAGTCTATTTGCAGAATTGCTTTATTTTATTGATATAAGATACATTAGACAATTAAAAATATAGGGGGATATGTATGAAAACGGTCTAGGTCTAAGACTTTCTTTGCTGCCCATAGCAACCAATCAGGGCACCCTTTTCATTTTTTCAGAGCACTATATGAAATGGGAGCTCTGAGTGGTTGCTATGGGCAACAAAGAAAGTTTTAGACCTAACAGTTTTCATACATGAGGCTGACCATTTTTTCTCTTTCTAGTCTTGGTGGCAGCACATGTCATAGAAGTACAAACAGGGGCTAAATCTAGTTGTTTTGCTTTTTATATGTGAACTGTGATGGCCACAAATTACACGTGATGGCTGTGAGATAAGACGGCAGATTTACTGACCCCTCTGTCACGCCTCACAAGTTTCCAGATAGTTAATTGTTTGACCTGTTGTAAATGACTTGTTTGCTTATATTGCATTTTGTTATGTTTAAGAATTCTAAGTTTCTTTGAAGGTCCATGTCTTGTGTGTATAAAAAGCCTGTGAATTTTCAATTTCTTGTATATCATCATGTCTGAAGAAGGGAGCTAGTTCTCTCGAAAGCTTACCATCAAATATACTCAGTTAGCCTCTAAAAGGTATCGCCTGATTTCTTCACTCTTCTATTGCTTTTTATAGTGATTTATAGTGATTTTATAATTTTAGACGCTATTTTACTACCAAGGTTACGTTATAAGAAGTTATCAGATAGTTATGTCAATGTGACAATTTATCTGGTTCCCACTTGTCCTTCATTCTAGAAAAAAACGCTACATTTTTTCCTTGATGCCATATGACTTTGCTGCAGAGATTTTGTTCTAATTATCGAGATTTTATGCTGCCAAGGCACCACAGGTAATCAATTCTAATGATTTGTGAAAAGGTATCACATTATCTTCACATATGCTTTTTTGTACAGAATTATGCCTAACCATCACACTGGCAATAAAACTATTATAGCTGTAAAATATATGCATGTTACATTTTGCAAAACGCACAATAAAATTCAATTAAGAGTCAGAAGCTGCACTCCCACCAGCAGCCGTCAGACAGGCAGCCATGCAGTCATGTAATACCTGGCTATTTATATAGTCTCCAGTGCTTTGTTTTTAATGTACTGATACAGCTATAGTTTATTTTCTGATACAGTGTATGCTTTACATCATAATGTGTTGTACGTTTACAGCCTACAGCAAAAAGCATTCATATAATAGTGCAGCTATTTAATTCCAATAAATCATATCTATTACCTCCACCCACTGTAGGTAGACATTACCTAACTGCATTCATTGGAAACTTGTACTAATGCCCATGCTGCTATCACAGCTCGTGACTGTCTGACTTTCTGACACTGACCTACTTTATTTGCATGGAAATTACAGTTGATGAACACAGGCTTGCACAGTGCGCCTCTATCATTACATAAACCCTAATATATCACTCTAGTTTAACAAATGTACCAAAATGCTTATTAAAGAAGAGCTCTCAGAGGTTCATTTGGCCATAGAACAGGTTTTACATTTTGCAAATATCCATTTCAAGTGAGCCCAAAGAAAATCGCAGCAATTTTGCATTTTCTTTGCGTGTTAGAATTTTAGCTTGCATTTGTGGATTTGCACAACTCAGTCCTGCATTTTTTATTGTTGTGCCCCCTGGGGGCCCAGAGCATCACAAGCATAAAATGCACATAGCTTTCTCCAGACTCTGAATCTTTTTCATGATATTATGTACTGTACATGGTGGAATATGTTTAAGTTTTTGCAATTTTATTTTGAGAGAAAAAAATTCTTGTTCCACAATTGTTAGATGAAGTTGTTTTTTTTTTACTGAATCTCTAACCTTCTTTGCTTCTAGGACATTCAGCCTCTCTAATATACTTTTTGTATGCATAGTTGTGTGCTGGGGTTTAAAATTTACCATTCAGATTTTTTTTATTGAAAATATTTACTTTTCCAGCTTTTAGTTAATCCTGTTTAAACTTTTTTGAGATGGCTTGTTGCCATCAGTTTCTAAATAAGTTAAAGCAATTTTTTATGTTATAGAGCTCACAACTATATTGTATTCAGCTTTGTTATTCATACTTATTAAAAATTATTTCCCTGTCCTGCTGTGCAGAACCAAACAAAGAGCCCTGCCCTCCACTCCTCTCTATACCCTGCAAAACATGTGACGTTCATTGTTCACATGGTCTCACTGAACAGTACATCATATTCAGTAGGTGTGCTTCGAAGCCAGGCTTAGCTGAGGGACACTTTCCTGTAGTGGACGTGACCTGAGCAGAGAACACTGTGGTGAAATTCACTGTTGCCAGCCTATAGTTTGAAGGTGTATAGAAGTAATTACATTAGAGTAATTACAGGGGAGGAGGAACTATTTGTTTACCCCTGAGTCTTGATGGCAGTAATTGGACAGTATTTGGAGCAGGACAGCAGTTTAGAGCTGGGGAGTGTATTGCTGATGACTGGAGCTCTGTACAGTATACATATTGACTCCTGAATTCCAGCTATCATCATTATCATGACAGCAAGTATAGAGCTGGGGGGATTACACACTAATGTCAGCACATAGACTCTAACACTGTGGAGGGTAGTCCTAAATTGCAATGCAGTTTGAAAGTTATGGAAAAGTGCTGCTGGAGAACTATGGACATTCCCACAAGCAGAAAGTTTCACTGCAAAAAGTGGATCTTATGATAGATGGATAAAGAGGCAAAAGCAAAAAAAGAAGCACATGAAGGTAGTGGAATATCTTTACTTTTCAATATAATTTTTTCAAGTGAAATGGAAAAATGTCTAACTTTCAACTACTGATGTGTGTTCTATGTCTTGTTGTTAGTAAATTATAGCTATAACGGATTTCCAAATTCTTGTTTACCTTACATTTTACATAGCGTCCTGACTTTTTTTGGAATTGAGGTTATATAAAATGTTGTGTCTGTTTGCCATAAAGTAGCAGGATAGGCAATAAATTATTTTCCTTTTTTTGCCTTTATCTTTACTTCCGCCAAAATCCTTTAACAACACTGACATCAGTTTGCAGCATTCTGTGTTGTGAAAGCAATTATATCTATTTTATAGCTTACATGTAGAGTGTACCTGAACTTACTTATCTAAACAAAGTCAACATAAGTTTGTAGATTAAGATTGTCATCTTCTTTGAAAATCAAAATTTCCAAGTGAATGTGTCCACAGCTGCTGCTAAACATGTCACATTCATTTTGTGTTATTCCATTGTGTACTTCAGCAATTTGTGTTGAGACAAAATATTTCAAATTGGTAAAAAAAAATACTGTGTTTACAGGATTTATCGACAGCAACGCTTATACATGGAGACGAAGGGTGTCTTAACAAACATTGCATTTAAGTTTTTTTTTGCTGTCATGAAAGATACTCATAAATTATGTATGGGGGTTTTGTAATATTTTTTCGTTTGTGTGTGATCTCTTTCAACTTTATATTCTGTTATGAAAAAATGTAATGCAGCATCTAGAACAAAGTTTCTAAACATGTTCGTGAGGACTGCTTTAGAGGAATTAAAATCTGGATGTTCCTGTGCTGTTGTAAAAATAATTTATTCTTTAGAAAATGGTGAGTAGAAAACTAGCAGTTTTAACTTAAAAAGATACCTCCAGTTTTCCTGGTACTTCTGTTTTAGTAAAAAAAAATATATATTTCCCGTAAAATAATAGTGACTTTTCTGATAACGCTTGTAAGGAAAATGAGCCCCTGAAAGCAAATGATCAATAAGAGCAATGATAATATCATAACAGGGTATTTATAACTATCATAGGGATGTATATTATATATATGGTGTAATAGGAAAGTGTTATGTTATATTATACTTCAGAGCAGCTCTTGTTTTAGTGTATCCCCCACACTCACCAGTCAGTCAGTTGTATTCCACGGGTCTGCAATGATGTTTATACAAGCTCATTAACCTGGTCATAAAACTGGTTTCCTAAAGTTAATTAAGTCTGGTCTGGTCATAAAACATTAAAAACTTAATTAGGGGTAACAGGTTATCTCTAACATGATATAGAGCCTGGATTTTTTCTAATTTGAATGATGGATAGTGAGGACATATCCATCCCCATTGATACACCACAACCTACATTATAATGGGTCAATTAAGGGACACACATATTTAGATATGAATTGTCCTTCCCCTTTTATGATCTAGTCAGCCAGTCAGATACAACAAATTACTCTAAGTTGATGAGCAGCTCTGAAACCTGAACTGATTGTGCAGGTTATAAAATATGGTTTCCAGAGCAAACCTGCATTCACAGTGTAAGAGCTCAGCTGTTAGCTGAGTGAGTTCTATTTTTCTTTCCTTGCTCCCAGTAACTGAAAAGACTATCTATATATTGTGTAAGGTATATTCTGAGATTTTCTCCTTTTGTTTTATGACTGTAATTGCATGTATATCTGTCACATTATTGTTACATAGTACGGTTGAAAAAAGACAGATGTCCATCAAGTTCAACCAAGGGTTGTACCTTTCTTTTTGTACTTTAAGCACTTTACCTTGTTTCTATTAAATCTTAAAACTTTAATTAGTTTGGTCATTGTATGCTCTAGGAATCCATGGCCTTGATCAAAGTTTTAAAATCCTGTGAATGCTGGAGAGCAGTGTGTTAGTGTTTTACCCTGTGAGTGCCGATAAGTCGTGTTTGTGGGTGTTGGAGTCCTTCTTCAATTTCTTTTCTTTTGATTATTGAGGAAGCTGGTTGCAGCAGATATTTTGGGATAGCTGGACTATGTTGGAGTGTGATTTATGCTCAAATTGCCACGTGAGTGAACGGTGAGTGGAAATAAGATTGAGTGGAAATAAATCAACTCCTTTACAGTGGCCCCAACATCACATGTTACTAAGTGTGTACATGACAACGTTACTGTCATGGCTGGCCCCACAGCCCACGGGTCGGGCTGTGGGCGCACCCATGTCCCCTCTGTCCGCCCTGCTTTGGGGACGAGTGACGCCGCGGTCTGCATGTTGGGCCGTGGGCGCACTAGCTCCTCTGGGAACGAGAGATACCTAGCCGCACTCCAGTCTCCTCGCTTCTCTTGGCCGGCTGCTGTGCGCGCTACCGCGCTGTAGGGCACGCGCGCGGCAGCTCTCACAGATGTAAAGGGACAGCGCAGCAGTAATTGGCTCATTGCCGGCCCTGACCCTATAGAACTGTACCTCCCCCGGCACTTCCTTGCCGGATCTATGTGTGCCCAGTGCCACAGAGAAAGCGTTCCTAGTGCGTTCCTGACTTATCCATATTTCTGACCTACCGCTACGTCCTCTGACCACGAACCTTTGCCGCCAGCCCTGACCTGCCTGCCTGTCCCAGACTACAAGTTCCGTCTCTCTATTTGGTACCACGCTGCACCTCGGCCGCCATCGCAAGCCCGTCACGTCAGGGTAAGCGACCTGGTTGGACTCCCACCCCAGCAAGCCCATCCTGCCTTGCGGTGGGCTCTGGTGAAAACCGGGACCTACTTAGACGCCGCTCCCTGGCGTGGCTGTCACCATCGCTTGCGATTGTCCAGTGGATCCACTACTCCTGCCGTAACACTTACATTGTTCTGTTCCTTTATTACACTTTCTTGAAATGTATTAATAAATTGACACTCCTAGATTTTCCTGCTGAAAGGAGCTGAGTGGGAGAGGCTACTTGGCAATTAACCTTTTTGTCCCCACAAATAAACTAAAAAAGCAAAGCTATATCATTACACTTTTTGTAGCTAAAGAGAATATGTCACTTTAGAAGCTACTGGGTACCTCGTACAGAAGTGTCCTTCTTTGCTTTTGGCTTCAGATGAGTGGCATGGGATAACCAGCTTTGAAAATGAACATGATTTTGAAGTAGTTTTCTGGGAACTGTCTATTAACTAGTACTGTGCAAAAGTTTTAGATAGGGATGGAAAAGTTGCTGCAAAGTAAGAATGCTTTTAAAAATAGAAGTATAAATAACAAATTTTTATCAATAAAGAAAATTTAAAGTGGATGAACAGAAATTGAAATCAAATCAATATTTGATGTTATCACCCATTGCTTTAAAAACAGCATTAGTTTTTCTAGAAAACCTTAAGGCGATATATATGAACGTTGGTGCTGATAAGCCAGTTCTAAATAGCTTTCGGGCAGTGTAGAATGCACCAGAAAGTATGAACCTGTTCTTCTGCAGTTCACACATACAGGTGTATTGTAGTGCCAATACGACAAGTCTGGCTCAGGCAGATCACTTGGTCTGGCTGTTTTAACTGTTCTGCGCCTAGGTTTGGTGTCAAAGAATTATAAATGTGTCTAATCCTAGGAATGTGGTGTGACGCCCCCAGAAAGCCCCAAACCTCTGGCGCATTGGAAAAGTGTCTTTGGTGCATTACAGAGACATTTATTGCACCAAAATTTGGAGTGAACCTGTGCATGTATTCTTTTTGGCTCAAAGTACACCAGAAAACTGGTGCAGCCCTGTTCATACATGTCTCCCTTACAGTTTTAGAAGGAACACAGCAGGGAGGTTGTTGCAAACATCTTGAAGAAACAAGCACAGGTCTTTTGTGGATCTAGCTGCTAAAATATTGCCATCTCTTCATGTTATCTCAGATAAACCTTGATGATAATGAGATCAGGACTTTTGGTGGCCACATCATAATTTCCAGAACTCTGAAAGCAAAGGGTGGTCCCACCAAATATTAACTTAATTTTGATTTCTCTGTTCTTCATTTACATTTTGTTAGTTGATTCAAATAAACTTTTAACAGTTATATTTATTAAAGCATTTTTCCACACCTGTCTAAAACTTTTGCACAGGACTCTATGGGCCACATGTATGAAAACTGTTTAGATCTAAAACTCACTTTTTTGCCCATATGTTACTATGGGCAAAAAAGTGAGTTTTAGACCTAAGGAGTTTTCCTACATGTGGCCCTATGTATGTATTTATGTGACCATGCAGTGATTATGATGTGATCTGCAGCAAAGGTTTTGCTAGCATTTTCTGATCATTTATTCAATTTGCATTGTGGGTAATTGATGTTCTACAAAAATTATGGAAAGGTATTGGTGGACATATCTGAGTATTCAGATAAAACTTGACCTTAAGACATGTACGGCTACCAAATACAGTATGAACTCACTGCAGAGGTTCACAAAATGGATACTCAGTTCTCTATGGTGTATGGAGAGGTCCAGTGGTCAATTGTTTCTTATTATACAAAGGGAACAATGATGTCATCAAGACAGTCAAAGCTAGCCCTTTGGGGTTGCGCTGCCCATACATTCACAATTCATAGTCTAGGATCCTCGATTACTGCTACTGTACTGTACCTGTGGTGATTTGGGGATGGTACATGCTTACATTGCCCTGCACTATAGAGGGTGCCAATTTGAGTTTTCATGAGCTCCATATAAGCTTCAGGAGCTTTATGAGTGTCTGGCTGCAAGCAATTCCTCGCTGCGTGAACTACTGAAACTGTTTGTGTTTTTGTATTACTCATTTCACATAATCAGCACTGAGGAATAAGGAGATCAAAAAACTCCCAAAACCATCTCATTAATCTGTTTCATTAAACTAATTATTGTCAGATCAATGATCTTTTGTCCTCCTTTTTGCATGTCTAGAACTTTTACTGTCTTCTAATTTGCGGAAACTGTCTAGATCAACACCATGTGTCATTCATCAAACAAGCAATCTTCTACCATTAGCCGGGAATTCAGCAGGAAGGCAGGTGGCTTTCTGTTCTTACCTATTTATAATCCCCTTTTGCCCGATCTTTAACTCTTGCCCTTTTTGTTGCTTCGCTCACATTTGTTTCTAGAATGCTAGTTAGAAGGTGCCTTTTAGATGAGTTATGGGAAAAACTTCACAGCCCTCTACTCCAGCGTGTGAGCATATTCAGCGGATATGCAGCAGTCATCATGGAAATGTTAAGTATTGTCTGTGTTCATCCTGGCAAGGTGCCCTCTGCCTTTCTTTTATACAGCTGCCAATTCATTGCTTTTTGGAACTACACAGCAGCAGTATGTATGGAACAGATGCCGCACATTTTCTTTGGACTGTCCAGTGTAAGGAACCCTGCAAACAGACAGCATTGGCTTGTCAAAGAGGAGTCTGGGTGTCTGTCATTTGTTAATTGTAGAGGTGCGCTGGAGCAATGTTTCCATTCCTTTGTCCTGACTTATCTTCATTTCTTTTTACTCTGTAATAGAATTTTGCCATTTTACATAGTACTTGGCCAAGACATTCTTCAATTATCCATTTAGATGTTGATTGTGTTCACATTTCTTAGGTAGGCCTCCACTGCTAAAATACTATAAAATTGAATATCCTTTAGCATTGATGGTGGATACAGTCTAAACAATTGTTTTCACTAACAAAATTACAGCTCTATTATGTTCACAATCTAATTTTCCTAAGACGTCTTAAGATTTACCCAAGGTCATATGAGTATGGTAGAAACATTTCCAATAAGGCTTTTGGTCTTATAACACTGTACATTTAACCACTGAGTCACCTTTTTATCCCCAAGGGGTTTGTTTACTGGAAAATAATTCCAGTTGTCTAATTATGTAAGGAAATACAGAATCTTATGTTTACCTTACATTTATTGGCCCCATTGAGGAAATGCTGTTGTGACGTCCAGATGTAATCTTATCTGAGCTTTCCACACGGGACTTATACATGCACCAATCAATATTTAAACTAAAACAAAGTGTTAGATGCTGTATCCCAAGTGCAAAACATCTCGTAGACTTAAATTATTGTCTTGTAAGTAACAGTGAATAGCATTTATTTTGAATATTTGTTAACTAATCTATGGTAAAGATTTCATTGTTACTGTGGTTAAAAGTCTAGCAAATGAAGACAAGTTAATGAATGGTATTTTGTATGGAATTAACCCATTTAGTTAGGAGTTATGTCCCTCCCACCACCCAAGCAAGGGCCTCTCTATTTTACATAGCAAGGAATATGGAAATTTGTCATTAGTGACAAAAGTAGCTTAATTTTATTGTTGGCTGCCATGTGCATCAACTGCAATGGGGAATTGTGAACGGTCTTAGCGCAACAAAAACGCTAATTTTTATAAAAAGCCTTGAATAGCTGTTGATACTGGTTATACTGTATGCATATATTTTCAAAAACCTGACAAAGTACCTGCAGAAGTACAAAACACATTGTTTGAATTGAATGTTTATAAAACCTGAACAGTTTTGAAACCAGAGATTGTATTCTTACATTGCTCTTTAGCATCTGCACTTCAAGCTCTGAGGTCTATCTTGGAATGGGATAAAAAAAAAAAAAACTGAAGTCTATTATTTATTAGTATTTTATGCTTAGTGATTTTTTTTTTTTTTTTTTTTAGGCGGTGCAGTACTGTGCAAAATATGTAGGCTGGCATGACCTAAATGATGTACATCAAATCAATGCTTGGTGTGATCACCCTCTGCCTTTTGAATCCTGGAAGTGATAATGTGGCTCCACAGAGCCTTGATCTAAACATCATGGAGTCTGTCTGGGATTACATGAAGAGACCGAAGGATCTGAGCAGCTACATTCACAGATCTGTGCTTACTTCTCCAAGATGTTTGGTACAACCTCCCAGCTAAGATTCTTAAAAAATGGGTACATGAGTACCTAGAGGAACTGATGCTGTGTTAAAGGCAAAGGGCTGATCACACCAAATACAGATTTTGTTAACTGATGAAACAAACTCTTACTACACCCGCTTAAAGGTCTAGAATCCTAGAATGGGAGAGGTGCCCATATAGATCTAAAGCTTAAACTTTATTGCCATACGCAAGATTTAAAGTAAAAATCTTGGGAAAACTTGTCTATTTTATTATACTTAACACAGAGGCCAGGTTCTCACCATAGACTGCACCATGAAACAAGGTTGCCTGAAGTTTACTGCTCCAGGAAAGTTACCAATATATGTAATATCATAACCATATGCCTTCATTAACTGATGGAGGTAAATTTGACAATATATCATATACACATTTTTTTGCTATATGCATCATTCAAACAGTGGAATGCAGTAAACAACATAATACATTTTTATTTTTACTATATGACTAAGGGACGGTCCCCACGGCAAAGAGCAAATAACGGCCGGATTCTGCTCTGTTTTGCGGCCGTGCATGCTGTTTGAGGAGAAAAGCCGTCCCCCTTCGCATAGAAGGGGGAGGGCCGAAGAATGAACATGCTCTATGTTTTTCGGACTGCTGGCGGTATAAAAAACCGTCCGGCGGAAAATCCACGCAGTGGGGACCATTGCACGGATTTTCCATTAAGCTCAATGTTAAAAGTTGTCACCCGGTTTACAGACGGTTTTCAAAACCGATAACCGTCTGTAAAAAAGGGTGAAAACCCGTGCAGTGGGGACAAGCCCTAACACCATTCAGTGATATTTGTCAGTGTACATGTTGCAAAGGCCATTGTGAAAATAGTATATGTATTTCTAACAATTGGGTCTGTAGAAAAGTTTCTTATTTATACTACACAATCAAAACAGTTTTTTTTTTTTTCATAATATTAAAAAAAAAATCCTAGGAGAAATACTTTAACTTTAGGTAATATCCAATGTCGAAGAATAATATGAGTTGTTCTTAAAAAACATGAGCAAAAAGTATAAAAAGATAAACAAAAACCAGATGAGAAGATGTCTAAACGTATTCCAGGGCTCCAGAATGTTTGTCTTGACTTCCAGCAGTGCTAACCTTTAATTCAATTTTCATGTAAATTAAATTTTGCTGGACTCATTCTATGACAAATGTGGAGAAAACAAAGGTGCCCTGTATGTTAAAATGCTCACCGTTTTAGGCAATCATATGGAAGCCTCCCCCTTCAGGTGAGAGCCAATTATGCTTGTTATAATCAGATAAAGAGAATTGTAATCACAGATTTGAATGCAACAAAATACAGGTGCAAATTCAGAAAGAAAGTCGGCTCAACATGCTATTTCTTAATAGTGACTCTTTGTGAGAAAGCTGCTAATTGTTATTATTCGTTCAGAGGAAGAGTTTAAGACTGAAAAATAAAAAATGGAAAAAAAACTGATGAATGTTGTTAATGTAACTTCACAAAATATGCCCGTAGAGCAATATCTCCATTGTGTGCAAGACCCTTATCATAGACGGATGTGTTCTGTGTAATGCTTCATCCACTAATCCAGAGCCATTTACTGCAAGCAGCAAATTAAAATAAGCTATCATTTTAGCACAGTCATTGTGTGGGCAGCAATGAGATCACCGGATTTCAATTATATCAGTTGTACTTAAAAAATCAGCAGTCTCCTGACTCAACAGTCATTGGTGGGTGTTAAAAGAGAAAAGTCGCCTAGTTTCTGATCCCCCTAGAGCACGTCTTTTGGTTTGTTACATGAGAAGAGACTGGAGATGTAGAGAGTAGATATTGATGAGTGACAACACTAGCTTTGCTTGCTGCAATAACTTGAAGGGGTTTTCCCATCTCAGACATCGTTGGCATTATGATAGGATATGCCACAAGTGTCTGATGGTTGTGAGTCACTACTACTTAGCTGTACTCGGCACTACCTTAGAAGAGAATGAGAGGACCATGTAGGCTCAACCTCTTCTCTGTTTTTTGGAGTCCATCCTCAAAATTCACACAAAAGTCCAGTGTTCAATGCGGTTAAAAACTATGATAACAACATACAGCTGCCACATTTCAGGATGACTTTCGCCCCTAGTATTTCATTTTTTTTATTATATTTATATAGCGCCATCATACTCAGTGCTGTAGAGAGATTGCCATAATGCACAATGGTCCCTGTCCATTGGTCTCCGGGCTCACAGCCTAAATCAGGCTCACACTGGCAATCTAGTGAGCAGAGAAAACCCCCAGTGAGCCTCAGAAAAAGTTGAGCCCCCGGAAAGGGTAAACCTGGGGCTGATTTTCAGGAAGAAATCAGAAACACAAGGGGCAGAAAGCAAGAGTCATGTCCATAAATATAGGGTGGGTCCCGATAATCAGCTCCACTGGTGGACTCCAGGAACACCAACCAACACTGCCATATATCCAGCCTTGGATTGGCCCATAGAGGAGCAGGAGAAATCCCAGTGAGCTCCTGGATATAGAAGTCCTAGGGCTGCTTTTCAGAGAGAAAGAAAACCAGATAAAGTGAGAGGCAATAGTCATGTGCAAAAGCTGTATTTTTGTTCCCAAGAATCAACTCACTTGGTAGGCCCCAGGTACCTTAGTCCAACACTGATCTACATTCCAAACTAACATATTCATATGTTTTTTTGAGTGTAGGGGAAAGCGTAGTACCTGAAGAGAACCCATGAAAACATGAGAAGAACATACACCATCCCTGTAGATGTTGTCCTTGGTAAAATTTTAACCCAGGACCCCAGCACTACAAGGCACAATTGATAACCACTGAGCAACTGAGCTGCCCATGTACTATCATGTAACGTCATATTTGTTTGTAGTTGTATCTGGTTATTAGGAGTAGGAGTTAAAGTCAGCCTGAAATGCATCAGATGTTTGTATGTCACTGTAATGGATAAAGGACTTTTTAGTCCTTCAAAAAATATTAAAAATATTAGATAATTGCATGGAACTCTGGACTTTTCTATGTATCTTTTGAGTGAAAATTCTCGATAGTCTGTGCATTCTGGTTTTGAATGTCGGAGAGCTGATATGTTATGCTTTTTCTATTTTAATTCTCAGCAAGTCCCAGAAATAGGACCCACACCTATCAGACAGTTCTGGCATATCTATCAAGATGGCATAAGTATCTGAGATGGGTATACCCCTTTAAGTTATGCTGATGTATATAATGTGTCAGCATAGCCTCAAAGTATCAGTCCCACCATTTTGCCACTAAAAACAAGCGTGAGTCATTCGAGGGAAGATGAGAAAGCCTGTACCAGGCACCTCTAGTGGAGTTTGTCTGTATGTAATAAAAAAGAAACAGACTTTTGACAGATTATGTTGGGGTAGAATCAGGAGGTTCTATAAACATCTAAAAGTCAGCTGGGTCTACCAAAACTGGAGACTTTTTTCCTAATGTGTATGGGGGCCTTTATTCTACATATTGTCATGACTACTGCTAGGATTGCTCTGATGGCTATATCCAGTTAACATGGACCTTAACTTAATGCTGCTTTTCTCCAAAGGTGAACTTGCTGATACCACCCTTGAACTTCAGCCTTTATCACCAAAGAGAGCTGTCAGCACATCTGTATCTACTGCAGGGAAAATGCAATATCTGATGCATGGCCTTTTCACGTTGCCAAAATGTAGGTTTTTCTTTATTTTTTGCCCATGAAAAGGATGCCAAGTGGGAAAATTCCATTATGATCTTTAGGCCCAAGGTCGTCTTGAAAAAATGTCCTTTATTTTGGTATGAGCTTTTGTATCCTATTACAGAAGGGAAGAAAGGACCTAGCAACTCATAATCTTTTTCTTGATGGGAGATTATGGTGGTCAAATAGGTAATTTTCATACCTAGTGCATTATCTTTAAAAGGGTGTTCTCACCATGCCATTTCACAAAGCCTTCTTGTCACAGCCAGCTCCTACTTCCTCGTTAGGCTGTGGATGGTTCTACAGCAGTGATTGGCATATCAGCTCTGCTATTTCTAGATGAACTTGTTAGAGGAGTATTCCTACCAGAAGGTTGTAAGCAGTAGGGCAGAAGGCTACACAGGTCTAGATTGTTAATGTGAGTCAGTAATGTAGATAAACAAGTGACTTGACCATGCTGATAGCAGACCACAGGGAGTAACTTGACCATAATTGGACAAGGCTGCTGGAGCAATGAGAGCGGAAGTAGATGATTGGTAACCTTGAGAAGCTTGTGTTTACTATCAGGGGATAAGACATTTACTATTTCTGTAAGGAAGCAAATTCAGAATTCCAAATTTTGGTAATAGTCTTTATTTACCTTTACCTAAATGTTAACAGCTAATCATTGCAACGAGAAAGCCCACTTAAGTCTCACTGAAATTGGCACAATTTGCCAACCACTCTCAATTGTGTATGACCTAATATAAACCTTAGAAGTTATCAAAACATGAAATGTTTTCATTGTTTGTACAAGAAGTATAGAGGTTAGAAACGAAAACAAGTGTATCCATTGTGAAAGGGAAATGGACTCTTTTGACATTTTCTCCCATAGATTAGTTCATCAAGAATCATGACTTTCGATGACTTTGCAGGTTCTAGGAAATGCTGACCACTTGTTTCCTGGCCAGATGAAGATGTAAAGGATATAGCGGCTATTTTTTTTGTGGTTTAAATTTCACATCTCTGGTGTGAAATAATGAAGCCACTATAAAAGAGATTCTGAAAACATTTGTTTGAAAGAGAATTTTATGTATGTCCTCTCTGCCTCATATTATTGTAGATGTATAATTATTTTAATATGTTGTATTATGTTTTCATGTATATTTTTAAGGAAATATTATATTTATATATATATTTTTTTGCATTGATGCTTGATGGTTAAAAATGATCCCCTTATTGTGTTCACAATGGTTGCCACCAAGATCGAGGTCATTCGATGAGCAGAAATCAATTTCCTTCCGTCTGGGCAGTCTGCATTGAAACTTTGGAGGTGGCATTTTTGATGATACATGTCCATCTTTAAAATGTATTTATAACCCAGAGACATTTTTCCTGTGGTCACAATGACCTTTGTACCGCACACTGTGAAAGCACCAAATCTGAAATGTTTCAAATACTTTCCTTTAGCTACCGAAATATCAATAATTACTCTAGCTAGCAATTTCCTAAATGTAAAAGAACATTTTGGTATAAAGAGATACAGTTTCCACTTGGACCCCATTTAAAATTACATAATTAAAAAAAAATAATAACCACAAATCCGTGATTGTGTCACAACTACCATCAGCCATCCCTTGCTTTATTACCTCCAGTTTGTTAAAAGAGCCCAATTGTAAAACAGTAGCCCAAATATCTCATTGACTAGTTACACAAGGAAATTCATTTATAGCATTAAAATAATTGTTTCTCTTATTTTCGTTGTTAGTTTTATACAGCATTTTTCTACCGTATATGTGAGGAACATACCATTCGCCAATATTTCTAAAGAAAATAAAGAATCATTAAGTAAATAATAGCTGAATGTATAAAGTGGCCTTCAAAACTTGATATGTTAGAAAAAAAACAAGGCAACTCATATATGCGAGATTGAAAACGGCTTAGACACTTTACATCTCAAGAATCGAGAGGCCACAAACGATCAATGTAAAGGAAACAAAAGTGGCTGTAATTTCAAGACAATGGCAATAAAGGTCTGAAAAAATATGATTGAAATAAAATGTGGTGTTGAGAAAGTATTTAAAGAATTCAACACAAAAAAGTATGTTTGGGCCATTTAAAGACCTTCATAAAAGAGTTTAAAATCTTAGCAAAAACATATAAAACCCAAAGAGCTGCTATTATGTGATGGAATCATTCTGGAGGTTTAAAGGAGTTGTCTCACTGCAGGCTTTCAGCCTACTTCAAAAATCCTATGCTGCCAGACACACTGAATTCAGGGGCGTGCTTCTTGTCTGCCTCTTCTCCTCCCTCTTACCCTTCCCCTCAGCACACAGACAGCTCTCCTCCTAGGACTGCAGTAACTTCTATACAACAGGGGGAGGGCGAGGGGGTTTGCTGCCAGAGTTAACCCTGCGTGTGCCTGCCTAGATCTGCAGCTTACTGCTGAATCAGCTGCACTGTCAGCTCCACAGAGTCAGGAGACAGGAGAGGGCTGATCTATGAGTGTGGAGAGGTCTGTGAAGCTGTGTATGCTAATAGCAGAGCAGGGGGTGATGCACGTGTTCCTATACCCTCTGCTTAGCATACAAATCTCCATGGACTTCTCAAGCAACAACAAACAAACCCTGTCAGAACAGACACAGGGCAGCTGTGAAGTGAGTTACTATAATCACGAGGTGTCACTAATACAGCAGAGCAGGGAGGTATATGAACTGTTCACATGCCCCCCTGATCTGTTATATTAGTATAGTCAGAGCTCCACAGGCACATCATGATTATAGTAACACACTTCACTGCTATCACATCTACTGACCACAGATCAGCCTCATCTCTGCTCTCCTCAATCTGTGTAGAGAGCAGGAGAGAGCAGGCACACACAGGGTTAATCCACACAGACATAGAAGCCAGAGCCCTCCCCCTCCCTCCACTACAGAAGCATACTGTGTGGGAGGGGCTCTGTGCTCTGACCTGTATTCAGAAGGTGATGAGTCATCAGCACTGACAGCCAGTGAGATAAAAATCAACAGGTCGGCTGCTATAGTGATTTCAGGAGATGATGCACTCCTACTACCTGGGATAACTCAAAATCAGTAGGACATTTGTAATGAACATATATTGCAAAGCTGCTTGTTTTTTTAAAGATCTTTTAATTAAAACCCAATCAATGTAGCGATATCAATGTGTGGTATCAAATAATGGTCATGGGGGTATATTTTTCTAAACCTTATGTCGGTATTCTGACTAGAGGACACCACTGTGAGCCTCATTTTAACCTTAAATGGCTGATTTCACATTGTATGTAGATATAATTCAATTCATATTTGAGTATCTAATCAGACATGACAGATGTCTGTAGGCAGAGGTGGATGAAGACTGATCTGGGCATTAGAGGTCATTGGCCTTTTACCAATTACTATAGCCATGATACACTTACTGGAAACACTTTTTTTTTTTTGCAGACTCTACAATTAATGTCATCTCTAAAATTATAAGGAGCCATAGGTCCCCTTTGGCCATGAGCCTGTGTGCATCGCAATAATGCCCAAATGGTTAGTCTGCCCCTGGCTGTATGTGACATTGTTTTGACCCAATCATAAGAAACATTACATAATGTGAAGTTACACGGCTTATCTTCCCAAGAAACTTTACCTTTATTTGTAAAATGTTTCATTTCTTTAATTCAGATGTACATATCATTGTATAACACTATTATTATGAATTCCACTTTTCTCTATATGGCTACTTGATGAAGTTGCATTGTGATTTTAGTGGAACATAAGCCTGTATAAATTAGAGCATGCCTAAGTTCCTTCAGCTCTTGCCTATGTTCCACACCATAATAGGGACACAGCCTCAGTGTTATTAAACCATAACCTGCATTATTGCAAAGCAAATATTTTCACGTTGAGCAAATACAAAAATGTGCCGGTGACAATGCTCGTTTAAGTACAATTGATTGCCAAATCATTTTGGAATGATGAGCGACTCACTATCACCCCTGTGCCAATTATGTTGAATCAATGTTGCCTGAAAGATATGATTTTCATTAAAGTCCTATGAAAAGATGAGAAGGTATTTTGACAGGTGCACAGAGTGTAACGGAACAAGCTGAGCAAAACACAATTCTGAAAGCAGAGAAATATTTCTTGTTGTTGGTCTTATTGTGCTGTATATTGGCTAGCTGCTGTATTCTGTGCACCAATGTTCAATTTAATTAGTTGTTTATTAAAACATATTTTATTTCTTAATTTTGAAATTGCTATTTCGCAAATTAAGGGTAGGATCCCAATATGAGCAAATTCTACATCTCCTGCATACATCTTAGCACCTACTGAAAAGATTGTCCGGTTCCTATAAAAAATAAATAGCAAAGCTGCAGGACCCTAATTCAAAGAACAACCTATACTCACTTACCTCCACTTCTTCATTCTAGTGTTTGGTCTCCTCGGTCGTCTTCTTCTGAATTGGGCTGTGATGTGCTTTTACCTACATCACCGCTCTAAACTGTTTACTACCGAAAGGTGATGAAAAGGATTGTCACATTACTGTGAAAGCCAAACAGTGGCTACAGGGGTGACGTCCCTTTACGTTCATTGTGGATCCAGCACTGTTCCCTCTGAAAAGCACATGACCATTGCGGCCAATCAATGGCTTTAGTGGTAAAATGTTATTCTATTGACATCACCATTAAGGAAATGAACACTGGAGGGACTGGAAGTAAACAGGTATCAGAGAGAGTGGATTGATGGTAAGTACAAAAGTGAGTACCTACAAATATATATAGCCCGCGAACTGAAAAGTATGTGATACCTCTGGGTTCATTTTATATAAGTTTACATACACGATATAAAAAGACACATATGCATGTTTTTCTCACTATCTGATATGAAATCCGAATAAACCTTACCCGTTTAGGTTAATTAGGATTACCAAAATTATTTATATTTGCCAAATGCCAGAATAATGAGAGATAATTTTTAAAGCATTATTACTTTCTGCAAAGTCAAAAGTTTACATACAATAGGATTAAAATACCTTTAAACAATTTGGGACAGCCCATATGATAATGTAATGTCTTTGGAAGCTTCTGATTTAGCAACATCTAAGTTAATTAGAGACACACCTGTGGATGTATTTTAATTCACATGAGAAACACCCTGCTTCTGTATGTAACATCATGGGAAAGTCTAAAGAAATCAGAAAAGATGTCAGGAAGAGATTTGTCGACTTGCACAAGTCTGGTTCATCCTTGGGTGCAATTTCCAGATACCTAAAGGTGCCTCGTTCATCCGTACAAACAATTATACACAAGTACAAACAAAATGGAAATGTTCAGCCATTATACCGCTCAGAAAGGAGATGGGTTCTGTGTCTCAGAGATGAACGTGTTTTGGTCCAACATGTGCATATCAATCCAAGAACAAAAGCAAAAGACCTTTTGAAGATACTGGCGGAAGCTGGTAAGATTGTGTCATTATCTACAGTGAAACGAGTACTGTATCAACATGGGCTGAAAGGCCACTCTGCCAGGATGAAGCCAATCCTCCAAAAGAAACATATAAAAGCCAGATTAATGTTTGAAAATGCACACAGGAACAAAGACCTACATTTTGGAGACATGTCCTGTGGTCTGACAAAAGTAAAATTTAACTGTTTGGCTGTAATATCCATCGTTACATTTGGAGGAGAAAGGGAGAAGCTTGGAAGCTTAAGAATACCATCCCAACTCTGAAACACAGCATCAGGTTGTGGGGTTGTTTTGCTTCAGGAGGGACTGGTGCACTTCATAAAATAGATGGCATCATGAGGAAAGAAGATTATATGGCAATACTGAAGCAACATCCGCCAGGAAGTTAAAGCTTGGGCGGAAATATGTTTTTCAAATGGACAATGATCCAATGCATACTGCCAAACTGGTTACAAAGGGGCTTAAAGATAACCAAGTCAATGTTTTGGAGTGGCCATCACAAAGTCATGATCTCAGTCCTATTGAACGTTTATGGGCAAAGCTGCAAAGGCAGGTGCCAGCAAGACGACCAACAAACAGTTACACCAATGGCAATGCTACCAAATACTAATGAAATGTATGTAAACTTTTGACTTTGTAGAAAGTAATAAAATGCATTAAAAATTATCTTTCATTATTCTCCCATTTTTCAAATATAAATAATTTTGCTAATCCCAATTGACCTAAAACGGGTAAGGATTATTTGGATTTTATGTCAGATAGTGAGGAAAGCAAGCATACATGTCTTTTTATATAGTACATGTAAACCTCTAATTTCAGATATGTTTTATATTTATTTTATATATATATTTTATATATATAGATATATATATATATATATATATATATATATATATATATATATATAATATTATATATATATATTATATATATTTATATATATATATATCATAGTTGCCTGAAAAAGCAGGAGATATTAGTGGGAAAAATTTGCATGGCCACGCCCATCTTGGCGGTATGCCACGCCCCTTCAAAAAGCCACGCCTACTCCACCTAACTGCATAACGGCTTTGGAAGAAAGCCAGGTAGATGCCCTTATAGCCAGGTAGTAGCCCCCCATAACCAGGTAGTGCCCCTTACAGGCAGGTAGATGCCCTCTCTGTAGCCAGGTAGGGCCAAATTTGTAGCCAGGTAGATTTCCCCCTTTGTTAGCCAGGTAGAGGCCCCCCATTGGAGCCAGGTAGTGCCCCCCATTGTAGCCCGGTAGTGGCCCCATTGTTAGCCAGGTATTGCCCCCATTGTAGCTAGGTAGCCCCCATTGTAGCCAGGTAGAGCCCCCCATTGTACCAGGTAGTGCCCCCATTGTTTGCCTTGTAGTCCCCCCTTGTTTGCCAGGTAGTGCCCCCTTGTTCCAGGTAGATGCCCCCTCTGTTGACAGGTAGATGCCCCCATTGTTTGCCGGGTAGTGCCCCCTGTGTTGCCAGGTAGTCCCCCAAATCGTTACCAGGTAGTGCCCCCATCTGTTAGCCAGTTAGTCCCCCCATCTTAGCCAGGTAGTGCCCCCATTTTTAAACCCAAAGGTATTTGCCTCCATTGTTGCCAGGTAGACCCCCCACTGTAGCCGGGGTAGTGCCCCCATTTTTGCAGGTTTAGTACCCCCTTTAGTAGCCAGTAGTGCCCCCATTAGTAGCCAGGTAGTGCCTCCATTGTTGCCAGGTAGTGCCACATTGTAGCCAGGTAGTGCCCCCCTTGTAGCCAGGTAGTGTCCCCCATTGTAGCCAGGTAGTGCCCCCATTGTTAGCAGGTAGTGCCCCCATTGTTAGCCAGGTAGTGCCCCCATTGTTAGCCAGGTATTGCCCCCATTGTAGCTAGGTAGACCCCCCATTGTACCCAGGTAAAACCCCCCCATTTAGCTGGGTAAAACCCCCCATTGTAGCCGGGTTTTAGACCCCCCATTGTAGCCAGACAGTGCCCAACTAAAACTAATAAAAATAAAATAATAAAATCCATTTACCTGACCAGGCTCCTGCGGAGCGGCCGCTCCTGGACATCCCCCTCGCAGTGTCACAGGGGAAGTGAGTGCAGCCGCGCGTCACTTCCTCTGTGACGCTGACATGTGTGTACGGCGCCCCAGGGCGCCGGAATCAGGGGGAGGAGGCAGGAGGAGCGCTCCCTCCTGCCTCCTCCCTGCTCAGGAGGGCTCCGGGCGGGGTGAGCGGACCCGCGCCCGCTTCACCCGCCGTGGGAACGGACCGGCGGCGCCGGAATAGCGCACCAGCGCTACTCGGCCGCGGTCATTTAAAGGACCCCCGCAACTGCTGGGGGCGGGAGAAATGCCAACTCCCCACGGGGGGGGAAAAAGCGGGACCCCCGCCAAAAACGGGAGAGTTGGAATTGTATGATAATATATATATATTTATATATATTTATATATATATATATACACTCACGGCCACTTTATTAGTTACACCTTTCTAGTAACGGGTTTGACACCTATTTGACTTCAGAACTGCATCAATTCTTCGTTGCATAGATTCCACAAGGTGTTACAATGATGCTCAATTGGTACCAAGGGCCCAAAGAGTGCCAAAAAAATTCCCCACACCATGACACCCCCAAACCACCAGCCTGAACCGTTGATACAAGGCGGATGGATCCATGCTTTCATGTTGTGACGCCAAATTCTAAACCCTACCATCCAAATGTCGCAGCAGAAATTCGAGACTCCTCAGACCAGGCAACGTTTTTCCAATCTTCTACTGTCCAATTTCGATGAGCTTGGGCAAATTGGAGCCTCAGTTTCCTGTTCTTAGCTGAAAGGAGTGGCACCCGGTGTGGTTTTCTGCTGCTGTAGCCTTCTGCCTCAAAGTTCGCCGTACTGGGGCGTTCTGCGATGCTTTTCTGCCTCCCTTGGTTTTAACGGTTGGCTATTTGAGTCACTGTTGCCTTTCTATAGCTCGAACCAGTTGCCCATTCTCCTTTGACCTCTGGCATCAACAAGGCATTTCCGCCCACAGGACTGCCGCTCACTGGATTTTTTTTTCTTTTTGGGACCATTCTCTGTAAACCCTGAGATGGTTGTGCGTGAAAATCCCAGGAGTTCAGCAGTTTCTGAAATACTCAGACCAGCCCTTCTGGCACCAACAACCATGCCACGTTCAAAAGGCACTCAAATCACCTTTCTTCCCCATACTGATGCTCGGTTTGAACTGCAGGAGATTGTTTTTGACCATGTCTACATGCCTAAATGCACTGAGTTGTCGTATTGTGATTGGCTGATTAGAAATTAAGTTTTAAACGAGCAGTTGGACAGGTGTATCTAATAAAGTGGCCGGTGAGTGTTATATATTATATATATATATATATATATATATATATTTATATATTTTATATATATTTTTATATTTATTTATTTATATATATATATATATATATATTTTTATATATATATATTTTTTACATATATTTTATATACATATATATATAAGTATATATATATATATATTAAATATATTTATTTATATATATATATAAAAAATATTTATATATTTATATATTTATATATATATATATTTTATATATTATTATATATATATTTAAATCTTGCATTGAGAGTACTAGATTTTTTTCTTACTATAGCAACACTGGGCTTTTGTTGCTTGAAGCTTTTGTGTTTCTATTTTTTCTATATTTTGCCTATTCATTTACTAGTAGCTATGTTTTTTTAAATCTATGAATACATATTTAGGGCATGGCTAGGTTAAAACATAGGGTTCATATTATTTAGGTGTAATCATTCCTAGGGTCTGCAATCAGTCATTTTTGGCACAAATTAAGAAGCATTCATTCATAGTCTACATGTTACCTTTATTAGGAGAGAACATTATTTATGTTTCATTTGCCTCACTGAGTCATTGTATTATGTGCACTTAGCACGGCTACCAAATACTAAAGCATTGTATAAACAGAACTAAGCTACAAGAGAAAAAATAACCTTTACAGATGTAGCAAAGGTTGGCTTAACTATGATACCATGCCTTTCTATGTTACCTGTTGTTAAATCACAACAAAGATCAATGAAAACAGTTGAGAACATTTTCTGTTTTATGATATCAAGGTGTGTTATCTGTCAAGTTTAGCTTTGCTATTTCTGTATATGCAGGGTTGAGGTTAAATTACCCCACTGCACCTCAAAATCTTGATGCAGAGGTGTCCATATCACCATAACACCAATTTCACCTGGTCAGAGTGGTTTTATCATTGATACTAATCTTTATTTAATAATAATCATCTTTATTTATATAGCGGCAACATATTCCACATCACTTTAGAATTTAGGGGACATGTATAAAGATCGGCACGTCGAAGCGCCTGTTTTCACGTTTTTCTCCGTGAAATCTGCGCCTGATGGTTATGAGGCACACTTCGACGCCTGCGCCAGACAGACCACATTGAAATAGGTCTGCCTGTCGGAGCTTTAACGCGCCTCACTTTGCCGACCCGCATTCATACATGCGTCGTTGATTTTGAATGTGGTGCATCCCGCCCCAGAACGCCCACAACACGCCCCTTCATGTTATGCGCATTAGAAATTGGCAAAGCTTTCGCCTAATGCGCCTAACACATAGGGGAGGTGCATCCGACAGTGGAGCGGGCACACAGAGGCGCATTATACGCTAGAAAACCGACCAAAACGCCGATCATACATGTCCCCCTTAGAGGGTATAAGTACAGACAAACCAGACATTACATTATAAAAAAGCAACTTACAAATCAGACACAAGATGCGAGGGCCCTGCTCCCAAGAGCTTACAATCTATTAGGTTGTCTATTATTATTGTCATGATCATGACTATTTGGATGTCATTATAATGAAAAGAATAATAAAGAAACCCCTGAGAACATAAAAACTTCAGTGTAATAAGAATTTTGAGGTAAAAAAAATCAACAAACACTACATACTATACTTCCAGTTATAGAAAACTTCAAATATATCACCGAGATGTAGAAATGTGTCAGATGTTCTCCTCAGCTGGTGTCTTCTAAGCCCCACCAAAAGCTATTTCTAAAAATTACATAAAACATATCAGTCAGATGTTTCCCAGTCACCTTTCTGAAAAGCTTTTGACAGAATTGTCAAAACAACATACAACTTGTCTACAACTAGTAGCTGGGACCTTGGAAACTTTGGTGACTGTTGGTAACCAAGGGGTCTCAAGGGTGAAGACCCAACTGCACAAATTGCCATATGCCAGATGTCTAGAACCCTAGGAGTGAGATGTTTGTGTGGGCGTTGATGTGTTCAACCACATTCACGCCTGCAATTCACATTTTTGAGAGCATCCTAATACATGTCTTGGCAGTAATAAATAAACCTGCATCAATACAGTTTAATAGTAGAGGAGGAAGATTTATAGGAAGAGGCCATTTCACTGACATAAATTGTCAGTTGTCAAGGAGAAAAAATATGTATTTTTTAAATCAAGAATTGAAATCATTAGGAATTCATTACCGGTGTGTAATTGCATCTCAGACCTGAAGATTGCTGCCGTGGCTTGAAAATATTCCGGCGTAGTACTCTAGGAGGTGAGCTAAAGTAGGACAGATGCTGTTTTCAGAAGCAATGCAGAATATTAATATCTTAATCAGCATGAATAAAACTGTAACACTTCAGTCATCGCTTTGAAATCAGAGCAGCTGTTCCGATGGACTTTTGACTTTGTGTTACTTACATTTGATCTCTTGGTCCCTCTTGCCTCATCCCAAGGTGGCGAAGGCTGTATCTACATGGGAAATTTGATGGCATTGACCTGAAGTAATTTAAATGTTTCCTCTAGGGAAGTCAATGCTAAACTCATCATTATGATTCTCCGGGAAATAGACATTCAATTAAGTATGTTCTTTAACCTGTTTCACTGTCTGGGTTTCTTGCTGTTAGGACAGTTTTGTTTTCTTAATCATGATGTCATCCAGACTGTCTGTACTAAAGAAAACCGATCAACTCCATATGGGCCTGAAAAAAAAAATGAACAGAGAGAAGTCACAAAATACATTCTCAAGTGTAACAGGTCCTACATTATAGAGGTTTGTATGAGAGTAGAAACAACAGGGATGATTCCTTCCACCAAAAAGGCTCCACTCCTGACCATACATTGCTCTGTCTGGCATTACAGATCAGCCTTTTCCAAAATACCAGACATATTTACATAGTTAATAAGGTTGGAAAAAGACACATGAGCCACTAAAAAGGGAGAGCGAGAATAATATAATCTATCATCTAATCAGTTATTCAATTAACATAGAGCAGATACAAAATTAAAATGAAATGTTAGTGTCCCTTGCCCCCCAAAACGGTGTAAAGTACACCAGCCAGAAATGCCAGAATATTAATACAAAATATAATAAACTAATAAAAAGACACATGACCATCGAGTCCAACCTGGAACCCCACTGTGTTGATCCAGAATGATTAATGCACATTAATGAATAATTATTGCATTTTAAACAGAATCCATCACATTTAACAGGAAATCTTCCAGTATCTGAGGGTAGCTTGCTATAAAGCGGTTGCTATAGAATATTGAGCAGAGTGACATTTAGGGCGACATGTATAAAAGGGTTTTTCACCTAACTGAGCCGGCTATTGTTCGTAAGACTCGACACTTTAGAATGCGCCTAACATGAAGGGGTGTTCTGGGGGCATTATGGAGGCGTTGCACCACATTCGTAAGATTGGACACATACATGAATGTAGTTTGGCAAAACTAGGCACATTACTGCTCCGACGGGCAGACCTATCTCAATGTGGTCTGCCTGAGCCTGAGGAGTCGAAGTGGAGCTAGATCTGCTGTAAGAGGCAAAATGTCCAATATTTCTCAACTTCCACCAGTACAATAATAAAAAGTAATTTATTATGATTATCAAACTGTATACATTTATTATAAATTATTTAAATTTAATGAAAAATCATATAAAATTAATATAAAAATATATAATATCCCAAAAATATAGAAATATCTCCTATAAAATGCATTTAAAATTCATAGAATATTTCTAATTTTACATTAAATAACCCACTGATGATGTTCAGATTTTTATGTTTTACATTTTTGCTACACTAAATTTGAAATTTAGTTTTGCTGCTCTCACCCTTTATTCTATTTACAGCGAGAGCCAGCACACAACAGGTATTGCTGGGACCTTTGGTCCTCCAAGCAGGATCAGTACCATAGTTTCTATTCACTGACATGCTGTTCTTATGACTTTCTTTTATCTCCAGCCTGTCTATAGCCTTTATACATGTTAGGTGCATGCATTACTAATGTGCCTAAGTTCCGTAATGCACCAAACACATAGGTGAGGCGCGTCGAACTTTACACCAGTTATGAACGCACAAAAACCACGTTCATACATTCAGGCGCATTATACACTGAAAATGAGACTCGACAATTTACTTCAAAGAACCTTCCTTCAATCATATCTCCCTAAGGGCATGTTCCCACGGCACGGGTTTTCAGCCGGTTTTTCAGCCGGTTTGCGATTTTTCAGACCGCCTGAAAAACCGGACGAAAATTAGCACACTTGAGCTCTATGGAATTCCCGTGCAGCAGTCCCCACTGCACGGGTTTCCCGTCCGGCGGTTTTGTCGCCGGTGGTCCGCGGCGAAAAAACATTGACATGAAACTATCTTCCGTCCGGTTTCCGGACGGAAGATGTGCTGCTCAATGGGAGGGCTGTTCTCCGCTCATCGCGGAGATAAGCCGTCCCCCCGTGGCCGTGGGGATGGGCGCAAAACAGGACAAATATCGGCCGGCACACCGGCCGGTATTTGTCCTGTGCCGTGTGAACGCGCCCTTAGTTTTGTGAAAAAAATCAGTATAACTTTTAGTTCATTCATTCACCATATTTCCAGTTTATTCCGGGCTTAGGAGTCCAGGGGGTGACCTTCCATGTATGTTTATTCAGAGATGCAGTACCTGTCAGTCTGTGAGTAAGACCACCCACTGGCCTCTGAAACATTGCATTACTGCATTACAAGTTAAACTGGGGGGGAATAGCATGGGGGAATAAACCACCATTTTGCTTGAATTCTACCTGGGGTGCTGCGAATTTTTTCTATATATATATTTTTATATATTTTATATATTTATATAATATAATATATACTATATTATATTATATATATATACATATAAAATATATATAGTATATATATTATTATTAAAAATATATATATATATATATATATACAGACTTCAGTTACCAGTCCCATAAATATCCAAGGGAAATCACAGCACTCCTGTATAAAATAACTCTATTCCAGCATGTCCAAAGGCGAAGTTTCGGCTACAAGAGTCTTTGTCTTGAAGCCGAAAAGTCGCCTTTGGACATGCTGGAATAAAGTTATTTTATATCTTTTTGAAAGACGAGTGCTGCGATTTCCTTTGGATTTTTATGGGACTGGTAGCTGAAGTCATAGTATATAAGTCAGAACAGGTATATTTATTAAATGTAACTCCAGCACAAAGGGTTTTTGTTTCCGTTTTGGATAGTGCACAGAAGGGTTTTTACATTTGTTTTGCTGTCTCTGCCCTTATTAAGAAAATTTCAGCTCATTTTATGTTCTGCTGTGGCATGATGGAACTTGTTGTTCCACAGCCATTATCTGCTGTGGAACATGGAATTACAAGTGCCAGCATGCCCCATACGTCTCTGTTTGTAACTAGGGAACAGATGTAAGTCGGAACATTGTAAGTCAGGTACTGCCTGTATATGCTTTGCTCTTCCTGGTCTATAAGATGATATTGGAAGATAGAATTGAATTTTCAGTTGTTCAATGTGACAGGTTCCCCTTAGTATTGATTAATTACATCTAATAGATTTACTACTAGCAAATAGAATATACTGTACATCAATTTCCTAGGATTTGCTAAAATCATACTAAACTGTTTCCTCGAAATAGAGCACATTTGCCTTCACATTCCCTCTCAGCTCATCAGGAGAATATAGGTTGCAAGGCATATGACATGATAGATAGGGTGCTCCTTAATTAGTTACAGTGTAATGCCTCTCCCTAAAAGTAGCAGAGGTAGACTTTGTCTATCCATGTATTAGGTGGTAAGCCATTGATTGAAATCAACTATATCTAATACTAATAATAGGGAATGCATAATTGGTTATAGCATCTCCTGATGATCAGTTGTTTTTTTTTTTTCAAGGTGTTTGCAGCCGCATTGTGCAAGACAGGTCAAGTGTAAAAATGTGGTCATTTTTTTTCCTGTAGCACCAAAAGTTCCAAAGATCCTTATCTCTAGATAGAGAGCACTGTCAGTAGCAGAAGGTAGTAGGGCAACATATTGTACTTCTGTATAAGAAGTGGATGTTTTATTGAACCAGCATCAATTTTGCTTTGTGCAAGGATAACCTTTGCCCGATCTGTGATAAATCCACTTGTCTAATGATAGTATCTAAAAATTATTTTTTTCTTCTAACTTTTCTAGCTTGTAAGTAATTTCTTTAAAATGTGGCTCCTCGTAAAGCAGAAAAAAACATCTCTCTGTTATTTAAAGGGGAAAGTGAGGCTTTACCTGTGAAGAAACATATAATCAGTAAATGCAGTGTCAATTTTGTGTGATAGGACATGTATACTTATTTTGTTCCAGAAACCGATGTTTTAGAGCAATAAGCTGTTTTCCATTGCCAGTAAATGATTTTTGACATGGTGTGGTCTGAGATAAATACACCAGCCTCTATGCTGACAGCAAAGAGATAGAAAGTGTGGACACAGGAGCTTTGCTAGAAACCCAATGAAAAATGAGGAGTGGGGATGATTAATCACATACTGTGTACAAGAAAATGGGATATTAGTCAAACACAAGTTAATTGTATAAAAGGACAGCTATGCATTCTTATTCTTGTGGCACCAGTTCTTTGGTGGCATTGTTCCTTCAGAGCAATATCGACATGGAGTTTGAATGCTCTCTCCATCAACTACGTATTCATCTCTCTCATTATTTCAGTGTCATCCATGAATTTATATACATGTTTCAAAAGTGAAATTTAAAGAGAATCTATCACATAGGTTATGCCCCCCTTGCTGAGGACAGCACAAGCCAGTGTCAGACTTGCTGTTTCTAGCGCTGTGTCTCTTATTCTGTAAGAAGCTGGAGTTTTAGAGTATTTAATGCTTAAATCTGCAGTTTTCAGTCAGAAAAGTCATGAAAAGAGTTATTTTTTCCATGCCCCGCCCACCTCATACTAATTAACCTATTACTTTGAATAGGTAGAAACATGTGAATGACTGTCAGGTAGGCTAGCCTTGGGTGGGAGGGGCTAACACTTGCTTCTGAATAAGCTGGACTCTTTTCTGGCTGAAATCTGCCAGATTTAAAGAGTACCTATCACTTTCAGAGAAACCTCATGAAGTAACAGAAGACTAAATACAAACACTTTCTCAAATATGCTTCATTAGGAAAATCAAAGCATTTCACCTGTAATTTTGTGGGTTTTTTTATTTTGTTTTTAAAGCGCTGGCCCTTTAAGAAAGCTCTGAAGTCGGGCCAAGTCGGTATATGACAGCTTGATGTATGACAGTGTATCAACTCTCCTACTTCTGAACTAGGAGAGTCCACTGTACAGGGGGGGAGCCTGTAAGTCTACATCATGTGCACACCAGCAGCAGTATAATATAGAAACCTGTGTGCTATCGAAGAGAAGGCTGAAGCAACAGGCAAACTCTGTAACACTGTGTCCTCAGTGGGCTGTGCCTGCTGTACTGTATGTTGTCAGAGACTCAGATTACCCTGTACAAGCAGCTATGCCCTCAGATCGCCCAACACAGTTGGTATCCTCCACTGCATGATAAGATTCTCCGGAGTTACAAAGTGAAAGTAAAACCTTATCCCCTCTAATATTGAGGGAAATCCTCTGGATTGCTAATGACATGTATTTGAGAAAAGTCTTATAATTTCATCTACTATCAATTTTTGTGTGTTTGTGTGGAGGTGATAGGTACTCTTTAAGCATTAAATACTCAAAAGCTACTGCACATTACAGAATAAGGGACACATCGACGCTGGATATAGCATGTCTGACACTAACTTGTGCTGTCCTCACCAATGTGTATGCATCTTACCTAGTTAAGATCCATTAAAGGGTTTGTCTCACTACAAGGATTGCTTTTTATGTTAAAGATCTTGCAAAAACAAGTCACTTTGCAATATGTGTCCATTCACCGTGTCCTACCTATTCTGAGATATCCCCTCTTGTATGGCTGCATCAGCTCCTCAGATCGCTATAGCTACAGACGTGTTTGATCTCTCCTGATAGGCTGCCAGTGCAGGTCGTTATAGCTACAGACCTTGCTTCTACTGCATCCTAGTAGAAGCCAGTAAACACGCCCCTGAATTCAAAGTGAAACCAAGAAAATAGGATTGTGGTAACATGAATCAATGTAGTGAGACAACCCCTTTAATTAATATTGATACTTTTTAGATGTCTTTTAACAGGCTCCATGTTTTTAAGCCTTTTTCATCATTTCATTGCCTTTGATATAATGCCACATTCCACCTGCAGAGAAAAGTACTTCCAGTTAGTCTTGCAGCGAGCAGCTGATCGTTGGATCACCGTAAAAGTAAATAAGCAAAAATCAAGTGGCTCAATCCCCTTAGGTATCTGGGAGTATAATAGACGTGTTATAGTATGTAAATATTAATGTGCCTTGTGTTTTATATGTAAATAACTGTAAATATTACTACACTGCATGCATACATCCTAATTTCAAGGACATTGTTAAACATGCTGTTTACCACTCTGTATTGGGCCGTTTTATATTTCTCTGATTTGTGAGCCTTTTAATGACTCAAGAATTAGGGAATGCATATTGCTGTTGGGAACTGTGGTTGTCTAGAATAGTGTACAATACTATGGTTTTAGTGTTGGCGGCCATATTTTATCTTTATGATGTTTGTCATTTTTTATGTACTCTTTCCTTTTCTATATTTTTGTGTGCTGACAATAAAGTAGACAAGTGTGTCTCCTCTGAGAGAGATTTTCAAGTTCATCTCTGTCTATCTACTGCACTTAGCAGCCACAGAGGTGCAAGATGCCTGAGAACAAATTTGGCATATAAGCATTTACTTTTCTACTTCAGAGGCTGTTGTTGAAATGTACCTGGTTTATTTGATTTCTCTAGATTGGATCTTAATTTTTCTAAATATAAGGTCTTGGGGCATGAAGAAAGCCATAGCTTGAACAAAATGTACAGTGCGTTTTTATGTAGTTTGTTACAATGATAATCGAGTGGAGAAAAGCAATAGGATATTTTCAAATTAGCTGTTTCATTTTTTTACCTTAGAAACAGTATTTCACATCAGATTCAGGTCCATATGAATCAATTCCATCCGAGCAATTTCAGTAGGTGTAAGTTGAATATTGGAGAAAAAAGTGAACCATAATTGTAACCCTAACATGGATAATGCATCCTCTGCAGTGTCTTGGCCTAATATCACTTTAGAGTTTCTGGAAGAGAGCACGGACTGAGAGCATCGCTAGACCACAAACACCACAGAGCGGTAAGTCAACACTTACAAATCCCCCAAAAAAGCCGTCCGTACACCAGGGGCGACATGTATGAAGATCGGCGCGTCGGAGCGCCCGTTTTCGCTAGATTGAATGTGAAAGCTGCGCCTCATTTACTTCACCACCCGAGGTGCGCTCATACATGCGGTGAAAAGTTGCCTGCGCCTCGCCAGTGTGTGAGGTGCAGTGCGGGACTTAGGCGCAGAAGGACTGCGCCTAACGTTTTCCGATTCGAGACAGGCTGGAAAACAACGAGAAATCATTAAACATGTTAGTGAATAGCAAAAAGAGTTGTCTTTCAAATGAATGAATGAATAAAGTGAAAAATCAAAGCTGTCTAAAAGCGATTAAATGTATTGTAAAAGGTTGATCATTTAAGATCAAAGGGAAAATATATAAGATCGCTCAAGAAATAAATCTCAGCTCTCAGCGCCGTGAGGCATGGAGTATGAATTAAAAAAAAATCGTTTTTATTAGGTGTAAAACATTATCTGAAAAAGAGCTCAAAACTTCTAAAAAAATACCTAAATAAAATCACTTGCAAAAAATCAATAACGGTGCAACATCAGGAATTGGGATATAGAAAATTGCCGGAAATACAGTAATTCAAATTCTGTAAGCGCTTCTCATTGGTCGGCATAAACCAGCCAATCAGAATAGGAGCGACAGTGAACAATTATAACCTATGGAGAAGTATTGACCAATCACATGAAAAGGCGGGACAGTTCAAAATACAGTAAAAAAGGCAGAAAAGAGCTGATTGGTTGAGCTAGCGGGGGCTTGGCTATCCAGGCCAATCAGAGTGCGGGATACTTTGTTCCATTGTAGTCTAGGGAGAGATCGGGGCAATGAAATCTCGGCTCTCAGCGGCATGGAGTCTGATTAAAAAAATCTTTTTTATTAGGTGTAAAATATTATCTTAAAAAGAGCTGAAAACTTCTATAAACATAAATCAATCAAATCCCTAACAACGCGTTTGTCGCTGTCACCGGTGCAACATCAGGAACTGGGATATTGTAAATTGCCGGGAAATACAATATCTCAAATTCTGTAAGCGCTTCTCATTGGTCGGCATAAACCAGCCAATCAGAATAGGTAGACCTCATTCAACTAGGTCTGCCTGTCGGAGCTGCAATGCGCCGAACTTTGCCGACCAGCATTCATGCATGCCTCGGAGTATTCGAAAGTGCCGCGTCCCGCCCCAAAACGCCCACACCACGCCCATTGCACGCCCCTTCGTGTTAGCCGAAAGTGCCGAAGCTTGCGCCTAACATCGCATCCCTGCGTCCAACAGGGGATTCGGATCGGTGAGCCGCAGTTTTCGCCAGAAAACAGGCGCAACTCCCGATCATATATGTCGCCCCAGGTGTCAACCTTTTACACGGACCTCTATGGAAAACCCGTGCATCGGTCCCCACTACACGGTTTTTCTGCCAGACGGCTTTTTAGACCGCTGGTGGTGCGAAAAACATTGGACATGTTCATTCTTCTGTCCGGTTTTCAGGCGGAACATGAACAGCTCAATGCGAAGGGGGAGGGCTTTTCTCCGCAAATCACGGAGAAAAGCTGTCCCCCTGCGGCCGTGTAAATAGCCCCAAAACAGAGCAAATACCAGTCGGATAATCATGACCGGTATTTGCTCTGTGCCGTGTAAACAGCCCCTTATGGTTATCATTAGGATTAGGGTTTGGGTCAGAGTTAAAAAGTGGTATAAATTGGAATGAATTTGTTCACAAATTTGATCAAACTGAACAGGGAAAGGTCTAAGTAACACTACGTAAAACAATAAAGAAATTTAAAAATACTGAAAAGGTGAAAAATTTAATTTTAAACTCTTTTGTACATACACTGCATGATTTTTTAAAGTTTTGTATAACTATTTACATAAACAATACAGTGTTCTTAAAAGGGTTTTCTCAACATGCAGTTTCACAGAACCAAAGCTAGCTTCAAACTCACACATCCTGGTTAGGCTGTGGGCAGGTCTATAGCAGCTCTTCTATTCCTATCAGAGTCTGTTATATTGAAATGAGTGCAGGAGATGTAAGATCAGTAGCAAAAACAAAGTTTGGTCAGCTCACCTCTTGGATAGTGGAACGTATCTCCAGAGTGCACGGAGAGGCGGAAGCCAACCTCTAATGACAATCCATGCAAAACAGATGAGTCCAGCAAACATCCGGAGTACGAGTTAAAGGATAATCCAACTTTATTTCCAATATGTATAGACAATGAAGATTCTCATATGGTGAACACACCAAGAAAGACGCTTTCTTGGTGTGTTCACCATGTGTTTCACCATGTGAGAATCTTCATTGTTTATACATATTGGAAATAAAGTTGGATTATCCTTTAATCTCGTACTACGGATGTTTGCTGGACTCACCTGTTTTGCATGTAAGATCAGTAGTACACAAGACTACAGAGCTCTAAGGAGTAAAAAAAACATGTCCTTAGCTTGAACAAACAAAGCTCAGTATGTAAAAATTACACACAGCAGGAAGTGGCATTAGGATGCACAGACAGCATCTTACAGCTAATCAGATAAGAGAAACTTGTGTGCGCCCCAAAAATAAAAAAAATTTCTTATCTCTTCAAAAAAGAAAAAATAAAAAAGCAATGTTTTGATATCAGACTGAAATTTAAATTTTCCTTTTTATGTTAAAAAAACAAAATCTTTCTAGTGAGAAACCCTCTTTAAAACCCAAAATTTCCCTTTTTTCCATTAAAAGGGGAATCTGTCACTAGTAGTTTTTGGAGCGTTTATTACGACAAATTTTAAAATTTTTGGAAAGGGTTTTTATGGTGATCAAAATTTTTTTAGTTCATGGAAAAATTGGCTAAAATCTGTGCATCATTATTAAAAAAGCGCCATTATTTTTTTTCCTTTTTAAATTTTGGCGGCCAGCAAATCGGGGTTTTACAAAATTGGGGCAGGGTGAGATGTGTATGCGACGTCAGGGCCCTGGGATGGGGTAGGGTTGCAATTGGCGGGAAAAAAAATCACAGGGCCCCTCGTTTTACATAGAACAGGGGTTTCCTGTTCAGCCTCATTTTGTCTTCAGCGTCTCATGGTTAGGACGTGCGCTTCCCTTTGTGGCCAAACGGGCCGGGGAATGTTTACTATTTCTGCACAGAAAAGGTTTACTATTAGCTTTTATCCTTAAAATTTTAAAGTTAGATTAGAGTTTGGGGAAAAATTTTTATGTAGTTAGATAGAAAATTTTTAAAAGGGACCCTCTACCGCTTTAAAGCACGGAGGGAGGGGGGGGGGGGGGGGGGGGGCAAACCCAAAGACAAGTTTTTAAAAAAACATGGATAAATTTCCCCCAAGACTTGTGTAGACTTTGGGCACTGCAATATCATTATTTTTAAAACAGTTTGCAAATTAAATTTTTTTCCCCTGGTTATTGGGAAACCTGAAACTTTTATTAGGTTTACACATCTTTTAGAAAACTGCGGGTTCTCTGTGTTGGGTGAAAAAAACTCCACTTTTATTTTTCGTATACTTTTCAGATAGGTGTTAAATTTTCTTTTTCCCCTTTGCACCTTTTTTCTTTATACCCCCTTGGGAAACCCTTTAAAGCTGAAAAAAAATTTTTATAGTCACCACAGGTAAATTGAAAGGTGCAAAAAATCCCGGTTTTATTTTTGAAAACATAAAGATACGTGTTTTTTGATTTGGCCCCACTACATTTTTTCATTGACCAGTTGAAAGGGTCAATCTGAAAAACAGCAATTTTATAGTCCCCAAACATAAATTTAAAAGGGTGCAAAAAATACCGTGTTTTTAAAAAAAAAAACATGACAAAATACGTGTTTTTGATTTTTGGCGCATTTACAGTTTTGTTCATTGACGCGCTTGAAAGAAAAATTTTAAAAACAGCAATTTTATGTCACCACAGGTAAATTTGGGAAAGGGTGAAAAAAATTTACCGTTTTTTAAATACAAAAAACATAACAGATACGTGTTTTTTGATTTTTGGTCGACTACGCTTTTTTCATTGACGCAGCTTGCTGAAAAATCAAAACAGAAATTTTATAGTCACCACAGGTAAATTTAAAAAAGGTAAAAAAAAACCCAAATTTTTTATTACCCAAATTTACATTTCAGAAACGGGGTTTTTTGATTTTGGGCGCACTAAAGTTTTTTTCATTGACGCAGCGGGCACGAAATCGGGGGAAAAAAAGAAAATTTTATGGGTCCCACAGGTAAATTTTGGGAAAGGTGCAAAAAAAACTTTTATTATCCGAATACATTCAGATACGTTTTTTTTTGCCCTTTGGCGCCTCCCTTTGTTAAATTGAAGCAGTTTGAAAACGTAAATCGGGAAAAAAAGCAATTTTAAAGTCACCACATTTTAATTTAAAAGGTGAAAAAAAATTCCCCCGTTTGGGGGGGGGTATTATACGAAAACAAAACAATAGGGTTTTTTGACTTTGGCACATTTACAGTTTTTGTTAAATTGACGCAGCTTGCAGTAAATCTGAAAAAGCAATTTTATGGGTACCACGGGTAATTGAAAAGTGAAAAAAATTTCCCTTTGTATTTACGAAAAAATAACGTTACGTTTTTTTTTAATTTTGGGCGCATTTCAGTTTTTGTTCATTGCGCAGCTTGAACGTTTATCTTAAAAACAGAAAATTTTAAAAGTCACCACAGGTGAATTGAAAGGTGCAAAAAATACAGTTTTTTATACGAAAAAAATAACAAAAAATTTTTTTTGCCCTTTGGCGCACTACGCTTTGTTCTTTGACGCAGCTTGCACAAAAATTCTTAAAAAAAAGCAATTTTTTTTGGTCACCACGGGGGAATTTGGAAAGGTGCAAAAATACCGTTATTATAAGAAAAAATAACAGATACAGTTTTTTTTACTTTGGGCATTCACTTTGTTCATTGAGCAGCTTGCACGAAAAATTTTTAAAACAGCAATTTTATAGTCACCACAGGTAAAAATTGAAAGGTGAAAAAAATCCCGGGTTTTTTATACAAAAAAACATAACAGATACGTGTTTTTTTTATTTTGGCGCGCTACGCTTTGTTCTTTGCACACCCTTGCACTTTAAATCTAAAAAACAGAAATTTTATGGGTCACCACGGGGAATTAAAAGGTTTGAAAAAAAATACCTTTTATTAATACAAAAACATAACAGTTACGTTTTTTTTTAACTTTGGCGTTTTACCCCCTTTTTTCTTTACGCAGCTTGCAGGGGAAATTTTTAAACAGAAATTTTTTATAGTAAACCACGGGTAAAATTGGAAAGGTGCAAAAAAACCCGGTATTTTACAAAAAACATAACTTTTCGGTTTTTTGCATTTTTGCCCAGTCCAGATTTTTTTTGTTTAGAGAACCCCTTTGCATTTTAAATTTGAATCCAGAAATTTTTTGGTTTTGATTAGGGGATTTGAGAATAGTTTGGGGTTTTGGGCCGTTTTTAATAAGGGGATTTCCCAAAAACCTTTTCCCAAAACCCTTTTCTCAAATTTAAATTTCTGAATATGGAGCGAAATGCAGGTGGTAAGCAGAAAAGGGGGTTGGTACACAGGGAAAGGAAAGGGAAAGGGAGGGGAAGGTGCTTTTCCCCAGAATGGGCAACACCCCATGCCAGGGGGATCGTCATTTGAAAGGACCGTCGGGCCCTTTGGTCATCGCGGGGTCGGGGCCCTGTAAAATCTCAGTAACGAACAGCGTCCCCAAATTTTTCCCCTTCAGGGGGTTTAATGAAAACCTGCATTCCCCAGCCCTTACCTCCTCGCCCCTCCCAGTCACGGCCCCAAAATGTCGTCACCCAGCAAAAACAGCATCCGTCCAAAAAAAATTGAAGCAGCCCAAACCCCCAACTGGGTTTAAACCCACCACTGTGGTTTTTCCCATTGTCTGAAGACCTTTTTGTGAAAAAAATGGGGGGTTGGGGGTCAAAGGCATTTTAAAAAAAGATCAGGGGGATGTTTAAGTCTGCTCGCACCCAGTTACTAAACCATAAAGGGAGGAAAAAGGAAAGCCGGTCAATGGGCCCAAAAAACCCCCGGGCGGTGGGAAAAGGCCTTGCAGGCTCTTTTGCTTGTAGCCCGCCGGGCTTCTGGATCAGAAAGTAAAGGAGCCCAAAGTAAACCGTGTGATGATGTTGATGATGACGACATTGGGATCCATCCTGGTCTTTTCCCCCCGGGGAAATTTTTACTGCGAGCGCTTCATCCGTGGGCGAGGGGGAAAAAGCCAAGGGGGTTATTGCCCTTTAGGGGGCCCCCGCCAAAAAAAAGGTAGGGGGCGGTCGCAAAAGGGTCCGCTTTTATGTTCCGCTCCTCGCTTATCGCCGTAAAAAAAGGCCCAAGGCCCTCTAAGCCGGGGGCCTTCTTTGAGAAACCCTCTGATTCCCCCAGGAGTTCATAGGGCCACCTTTGCCGTAAAAGCATAAGTAAGGCAAAAACCAAAAAAGGGTTTAAACCACCCCCAAAACGGGATGCCCACTTTCCCGGGGGAAAGCATGAGTTAAATGGAGGGAACACTTGGCCAAAAAAGGCCGGGACCGACCCCGGGGGCCCCAACCACTGTCAACCCTCTGTCCCGCCTCCCCTTCCTCCCCCTCCGCCACCCCCAAAAGGGGTTCCTCACCCGCCCAGGGGCTCTCAGAGTCATGATGGGGAATCAGCCTCCCTTACCTCCACCGCCCCCAAAAGTCCCCCAACACCCCCAAAAGGACCCATCCTACCCCCCTTCCCCCCAGTTTGTTTTTTTTTCCTGCAGCCTTTTAACTCGGCCCCAAGTCTAGCAGCCAGCCTTCTGTTTTCCAGGTTTGGGGAGCAGAAGAAACATTTTAAACCCCCAAAACCTTCCCAAAGCCCAAAAGCCTGAATTTTCGGAAATTGCCAGGTTTTTGGGCCTTGGAAATGTTTGCCTTTCCTCTGGTGGCCCACAGAGGGGTTTCTGCCACGTCATGGCCCTTCCCCTTTGCCCCAATCCCAAATTGCCGGCAGGCATTTATTTCCCCAAAAAAAGGCCCATCTCTCCCCGGGGCCAGTTTCGTGTCATTAAAATTTAAAGCGCTTTTTGTCGGGAAATCTGGGGCCCCGGAAAAAAAGCCATCTGACCCCCGGCCCACATGGACAGTAAGCACGGCCAAGGCCGTTTATATCTCTGTGACAGCTAAATTCGGGGTGGCGGGGGTGGATGTCTCGGGGGGTTTACGGTGGCTCTCAGGCTCGGGCCCCGTACGCCCCTTCAAAATTGCGGGGAGGGGTCGGGGCCCTTTTCCCCCCCCAAAGGGTTCTCTGGGGGCATCACTTCCCCAAAGGGGAAACCCAACCCGTTTTAAAAAAAAAACCTGCCCTTGGAGACCGCCCCACCCCGGGGCGGGGCCTTGTGGCCCGGCCTCCGCAACGAAAAACCGAGCGCTGGCGGGGTGACAAGAACCTTGTGCCAGGCAAGGTGGTATGCGAAAAAGGGCGAAATCTGCGGCCCCCCCTTTAGATCTTTTGGGGCGGGGACACACCCCTTTCCCGGGCACTTTGGCATAAAACCGGGTTTCGTCCAGAAATTTCTAAAAGCTACCCCGGGTTAGTTTTGCCTGCTGAAGAAGGTCGAGGTCGAGTTCGCACTTCCGCCGTTCGCACCCTGTTTCTTCCCCCCTTTGGCTGCTTTTTGAAAAGGCATCACTCGGCCCCCCCCATCAACCGCTCTTTGGTTAAATTTTGGCAACACGCGGGAAAATTCCACCCCCCTACATGCTCCACGAATTTTTGGAAAGCAGCGCAATGCCTTTTACGCATAAAAAGGGGGACACATGGTTGAAAAAAGCGCGGTCCGGCCCTGGGGGGTTTTGAGCCCCGAGAGTGGGGGCCCAGGTGAAAGACCCTCTGCCCACCCTTGCCATTTTTTAAAAAGAACCCAAACCAAAAATTTGGTCGTGGGGAAACATGCCCTTGCAGCATGAGCATTGTGGTGATTTTAGTTCGGAACGATCTTTTGGGACCTTGAAACAACAGGTCCCCCAGCGACGGGGGAGGGAGGGGACACAGATCGGACACGGACCCTTTTTCTTTTTCATCAAATCCCCAAGGCCCGAAAGTTTCACAATTTTTTCGGTTTTCCCATTGGGCAGGGGTTGGGGGCCCAGAGCAAGTGAAAGGGTGGCGAATCGCTCTCAGGGTGCATCATCCCCAGGCAAGTCGGGCTGTGTTGAAGCTGGGGTGGGGGCCCAGCGAGGTAGGAGGAGGTTTTTCCTAAACACCGAGTTACCAACCGGCCCCGGGGCCTTTTGGAAAGAGGTTGGGCGAATTTGAGGGGAGGGGAAGAAGGAGGACCCTTTTTGTAGTGCCCCTCCCCCCCCCAAGGGGTTTTTGGGAAATAAAGGGCTCTCTCTCACTGAGTCTTGTTTGCCCCAAAATTTACCTCCAAAAATGATTTTCCTTTGGGGGCCATAAAAATGAAAAACATTTTTATGGGGGGCCCACCCTCCTTAAACCCCCCGGGTTTCAAAAAAAACCACCTTTTCCCTTTCCCAAACCCCCCCAAAAAAGGAGAGAAAAAATGCAGGAAATGAAAACCTTGCGATTGATAAAAAGGGGTTTTCTGTTGCGTCTGTTTTCACGTTCTTAAAATTTCCCACGGGGGAAAAACAACCCCAGCGACGTGACAGAAGAGGGTGCCGGGGGGGGGGCCCATAGGGGCCAGCAGCACAGCAGGAAAGGGGGAGAAGCCAAAAGGGGGGGAAACCTCGGGGAAAATTCTTTATTTCCCAAACCTTCCCCAACAAAAGCAATGCAGGGACACTTACAACCCCCGGCCCATTTTTAAGTTTCATGGTGCAGGACAATCTGCGTCTCAACCCCGATTTTTTTTGGTTTGTCAGGACCCTTTAACTTGGGGTATAAAAAAAGACAAAAGGGCCCAGTGGTTTCGCCACGCCATAAGGTTTTGGGCCCCTGCCCAGAAAGGCCAGCGTCATATCTGGGGGGACCTTCGCCAGCCGGTGGATTTTTTTTCCAGAAAACGCACCCGGCTTTCCACAGATAATGGGGATCTTTTTTGCTTTCATAAAGATGAATCAGGCGGGAAATCTCGATGATTTTTGGGGCCCCCAATTCCCCAGGGTAAAGGGTTTAGTTGCGGTCAAATTCACATTCCTCCCCAAAACCCCAGAAAGGGCCTTTTGAAAAATTTTTTTTTTAAAAAAATTACCCTTTTTCTTACGGGAAATTTTTTATTCTCATTCCCCAAACATTTCTTTTGGGCTGGTTTTGTGTGGGGAGCCCTGAAAAAGAAACCAAGGTTTCTGAAAACCATATTCCATTTATCCCTTCATCTTTAGAATTTTTCCCCCATTGTCAAGGGTTTTAAGGGGTCATGTTCCCTCACAATTTTTAACAGTGGCGGGAAAAGCCCTTTTTTTTTTTTTTTGGGGGTCATTTTTTCCCAAAGGGTTTAACAGCAAAAAAAGGGTCCTTTGAAAAAAAAATGGGGTTTTTAAGGGGAAATTTAAATCCCTAAAAAAATTTTTTAACAGGGGCTGGGGAAGGGTCATTTTTAATATTTTTTGGGGGTAAGTTCTGTGATTAAAACAGAAATTTAATTATGCCCCTTTTTTAAAAACAAAAAATGGGGCTTTTAAGGGGTTTTTCCCCCCCCCCCTCAAAATTTTTTAAACCCAGGGGGGCTGAAAAGTCTTTTTTAAATAATTTTTTGGGGTCATGTTGCGTGAATAAAGCTAAAAACAGGGCCCTTTTGGGAACAGAAATGTGGCTTTCTCCCCCCAAAATTTTTAAACAGGGGCCTGAGAAGTCATTTTTTAAATTTTTTTTGGGGTCATGTTTGCTTTAAAAATGAAAGCAATATTTACAGGTCCTATTCTAAAAAATGTTGTTTCTAATAAAAATTTGTTTTTCCCAAAATTTGCCCAAAAGGGGTTTCATGGGCCCATGTTTTAAATTTTTGGGGGGGAAATTTTGTTTGGACATGCAGCTATAAACGGGGTCCTTTTATAAAAAGGGTTGTTTTTTTAACGCCCTTTTGGGTTTTCAAAATTTGTCCAAAGTGGTTTCGGGTCATGCTTTAAATTTTTTTGGGGGCCATTTTGCTGTAACATGGCAATACAACGGGGTCCTATTATAAAAAAAAGGGGTTTCAAACCCAGAAAATTTTCTTCAAAATTTTCCAAAAGGGGGGGCCTCAGGGGGTCAATGTTTTTGAATTTTTTGGGGGCATTTTGCTTGACATGAAACTATAATACAGGTCCTATTATAAAAAATGTTGTTTCTAACAGTCCATTTGTTCTTCACAATTGTCAAGATTGGTTTAAGGGTTGATGGTGCGCAGAAACGGGAAATGGGGTAGGAAACTGTTAAGGGACACTTTTTTCAAAATGACTTGTTTTTGAAAGGGATCTTTAACATAGCTTCAACCCCTTTATTGGGGGAAAAACCCTTTTTTAAAAAAATTTAAAAAAAAGAGAAACAAAGACATGGGGGATTCCAACCTATTTTAAAAAATGTGTTTTAAGGGAATTTTAAAATACTAAAAAAACTTGCATGTACAAAATAGCTTTAAAAAAATTCCTCTGAATTGTACAAGGGGGGTACAGGGAAAAATTGGCCAGATTTAGGTTATTCAAAGGAAAATGGATATAGACACGAACAGAAACAAAGTACAGAGGGCCTTTTTCCCCCAGCCCTTGATAAAAAGAGAAAAAGAATGCCAAGGGAAAAAAGGGGAAGGGGGGTAACAGGGCGTTAAAAAAACCCGAAATTTCCCAATTTAAGCACAAATTTGGGCCCCACTTTACGGAGGGGCAAGGGGCTACCAGGTCTTGGGCTGTGTACTGGGAATGCTGGAGTTCTCAAACTTCCCCTTCCGCACCTGCTTCAAACCGCGTTTTCTTTCTGCGTTTATCAGGGCATTTTTAACCCCGCTGTTAATAGAAAAGCGGTGGGCCCGCCTGGGCTCTCACCCCACCCCTGTAACTTCGCCCCCGGGTCATGCTGTGGCCCCAGGACAGGTATAGGGCAATGTCCAGTTCAACTAAAAATGGTGGTTGGGAAAAACTCCTTTTTTCCGGGACTTTTTTTAAACTGGGGGTCAGACAGGGGCCCCAATGGTCATAAATTTCGGTCCCCCGGGGCAGGTAAGTCAAAAGTCCAGTTTTAACTTAAAAAGGTGGGGTTTAAAGACCCCCTTTTTTCCGGAAAATTTTAAAACTGGGGGTCAGACAGGTTTAAAAGGTCATAAATGCGGTCCAGGACAGGTATAGTCAATGTCCCTTCAACTAAAATGGGGGTTGAAAGAAAACCCCTTTTTTCCGGGACTTTTTAATTTTGGGGGTCAGACAGGTTTAATTTGGGCATAAACTGCGGTCCGGAAGGGATAAATCAAAGTCCCCTTTAACTAAAAAGGGGGGTTAAAAAACTCCTTTTTCCGGGAAATTTTTTAAATTTGGGTCAGACAGGTTTTAAAGGGCAGCCGCGGTCCAGGACAGGGGTTTTTTCAATGGGCCAGTTCAACAAAATGGTGGTTGAAAGCCTCCTTTTTTCCCGGGACTTTTTAAATTTTGGGGGCAGAAGGTTTTAATGTATACCCGCGGTCCAGGACGGTTTTTAGTCCCAAAGTCCAGTTTAAACTAATATGGTGGTTGAAAGACTCCTTTTCCGGGGATTTTTAATCTTGGGCGACAGGTTTTTTTTGGGGCATGCTTTCGTTCCAGTACGGGGTATTCAATTTTCCAGTTCAAGTAAAATTAAGGTTCAAATAATACTGCCTTTGGCAATTTTTTAATTTGTGGGTGATGCAGGGTTTAAAGGGGCATGCTGTGGTACAAGACAAGGGGTAGTGAATGGTGTTTTTGACTTTTTTTCTGTGGCTTTTATAGCCTAAAATGTTGTGCCAAAGATGAAACAGGCATCCATTTGACTGTTGTGGCCCGTTTTAAATTTCCCGCTTCCCCAGGGCCCTGTTTGGGTGTAAGAATGAAGGTGTTGTTGCTCTCCCATAGACATTAATGGTCATCGGAGATGATCGACTATCGACTATCGAAAAACCTTATCGATGGTGGCCGACTATCGACTATCGCCCGATGTCGATAGCCAACGTAATCGCTCAACACTAGTCACTAGGTTTCTGCTGCCCTAGTGATAGAGACTCTGATTCTAGGCAAGTATGACTTCTTTTCATCCAGTGTTTTTCAAAAAAATCAGTATTTATCTCTTGCACACCAAGCTGAGCGTCCTGCTGAAGCAGCAGCTCATGAATAACCTGGACTACTGAGCGCACACCCATAATTGGCAAGGCAAGCGCACTCCACCAGGTGTGTAAGACATAAACACTGATTTTATGAAAACTTTTGCATCAAATAGTAATACATGGCTGGAAAAAGGTAGCAGAAACCTATTAACAGATTTCCTTTAAGTCCTGGTTACACAATTGCTCCTTCCATTGACTGAAACTAGCCCACAATATCTCAGCCAGGCCAACTAGAACCAACAGGCAGGAGCACATCTTCTCATTGTAATCAGGTATTTCCCTCTCAGTGATTAGCTTTACACATGGAGGCAAAGGTACATAAAGACTATTAGCAAATAAACTACTGTGTTGATTTAGCTTCATTTCAGAAGTAAAGCAATTCATATCTCCTGCTTGTTTACACAAGCTTCCTAGGTTATCAACCACCTCTCTCTGCTCTAGCAGTGATCAAGATGGTAATGTTACTTCCTGCTGTGTCTTCTCAGCAGGACAACAGCTTGGGTCTCAGTCTTTGATCTTATCTTTCTACTGAGAAAAATTTTAACCCTTTAGTTACTGAACTTGTACCCTGCTGACAGGACTGCAAAATGGCATTTTTCTTATTATGTTAATACATAGGTAAGTGTCTATATAGAAGAATCTCTCAGCTTGTCTTGGCAGCTTCTCATCATGTTAAATACAGCTCTGCTTGCTAACATTTCTAGCCAGTAATCCTTTTTGGATAGTGTCATATTCTTTCAAAACCCCTCAAACAGGCACAACTAGTAATGGGATCAAGCAGAGCTGACATGTCGGTCACTGCTTGAAAACTGGCCACAGTCTGCACAGGAAGTGGGATCCTAAATCAGCTGTCTTTATAACAGCCAGATGGGAAAGCCCCTTTAACCCCTTCCAGCTGCATGGTTATAATAATCTGGCTCTAAGTTTTTTCCTCCTCGCCTTGCAAGAGCCATTGCTTTTTTATTTTTCACCCACATAGACATATGATGACTTTTATGTTGTGAAACTTTCTAACAGTGTCATTCACTGTATCCATACTGGGAAACCCATAAATAAAAAAAAATGCTTAGTGTGGCAAAATGTGGAAAAAAAGTACCAGCGCCCTGTTTGCGGGAGGTTTTTTATGACATTCATTCTTCAGTATAAATTATGTGTTTTCTCTATTCTGCCAGTTTATAACATTCTGTCAATACCAAATATGTAGGGTTTTTGTTATGTTATTATACCATTGTACCATTAAAAAAATTAAAACATTTTCTGTTGTTTAAATTTGCGTGGCAGAGCCATTTTCTGCGGCGAGTACTTTTTTGTACTTTCACCTGTGGACCTGAGTGATAGTGCCTTTTTTCCGGGCTGAGGTGCATTTTTTATTAGTACCATTTTGGGATAGATGTGACTTTTTTGATCACTTTAATTCTAATTTTTAGGAGACGGTGTTCAGTGTACAGAATACATAATGTTGTATGTTAATAGACTGGACTTTTACAGTGTTGACAATACCAATTATTTGAATCTTTTTTATTATTTTATTGTTTTTATTTGTAAAATGGTGAAAAGGGGGTGATTTGAACTTTTAATACTTTTTTATACTTTAAAAACTTTTTTTTTTACACTGTAACATCGAGTTCCCCTAGGGTATTTGACCACCAGGGGGTTTAATCCTTAGTACTGTACACCCTTTTGCATTGTCTAAACAGTGCGAGGGGTGTACAAAAGTGGCAGTTCTAGCACTTCCTGTCTGGAGCAGAAAGTGTTAGATTTGCATAAATGGAGGGAATGGAAGCCTTATAAGGTTTCCAGCTGTCATGTTAACTGATCGACACTTCACGATCTTGCCACAGAGATTCTAATGGGGGTGAGAAAAGGTGCTCATCTCTTTTAGACGCCACAACCTTGACCTCCACAGTGTCTAAACAGCAGGGAACGGAGCCACCACCACTCCCTGCTGTTACTGACAAATGTCAGCTGAAATTTGCAACTGACACCAACCTTCTATGTCGCAGAATTGTGGACGTACTCATACGTCAAATGTCAGGAAGGGGTTAAGGAAAGAAAATGTATTTCAGAAATACTCATTTCTAAAAAGTAATTACTAATCCATCTAATGTTTTATTAGAAGGGAAATAAAACTGAGCACGAAGTCACTAAAGCAATACAATGGATAGTTACAGTTTAGATTCATGGACAGTTTCTGTAAAGAACATGTGAAATATATTTCCTACATACGTCCCACTTGGGAACTTTTACTCTAAAACCTTCTTCTTACTTCCTAGAACAGTTTATAGACAGTGAGATAGGTCATAATGTATTTCTTAGAATTAGCATTGTATGATGTATTGGAGAATCATTACCTTTAAGGATCATTGAGAGCAAACCATAGCGATAGCTCAGATTAATTACCTTGCGTAGAAAAATAATGCAGGCTTGTCCATGTGTTACTGAGTTTGCTCTATGTCATCTTACAGGAACGGAAAATTATTTAACAATTATATGTCCCGGAAAGACAGGCTTGTCAGGGTGAACCCCTTCTTTGTCATTATGACTGCATTACATGTTATTGCACTTTATTTAAGATAACCTTTTCATGATATTTAAGTGTGATTGCTCGTCAATTTTCAGTTTTTCACTCCAGTGGTTTTTATTTCTAGAATATATGTTGTATCATTAAGGAACTTTTTATGCAGTCTAGCCATGCTTTGTTAAAATTAATAAAACAGAATAAAATGTTACTATTAATAAAATTCACTCAACAGTAAAATACCACTCAACAGTAACACTTTGCTCCTTCCGTTAAATAGTTGACTTAAACTGCAAAAGAATAGAAAAAGGAAAAAAAAAATAAGTCTTAAAAAATATTTTTTATTACTATATTATATCTTTTCATAACACAGATGAGTCTGTTTTACAGAACCTGCTCTTTACGGGCAGCTTCAGGCTCACACTTCCTGGTAAGGCTGCAGGCGGTTCTACAGCAATGATTGTTATATCAGCTCTGCTATTTCTAGCGTAGCTTGTTAGAGGGACATTGCTAACAGAAGGGTTCAAACAGTAAGGAAGATGACTATAGAGTTCTAAAGGGTTAAAGTTTGTCAGTAACATAGACAAACAAGTTCCTGTGCTTCTGGTAAGACACAGCAGGGTGTGAGCCACTATTCCCACAAGGACATCTGAAGCAATGAGAACAGAGAGAGGTAGTCAGTAACTAGAGAAACTTGTGAACATAAGCAGGAGATAAGATCTGCTAAGAAAGGAAGCAAAATAAGAACAGCAATATATTTGGTAATAGTCTTTATTTACCTTTGCCTATATGTTTAAAACTAATCATTGTGGTGAGAATACTCCTTTAAGGCAATGCGTTTACAGAGCATGACGCAATAAACGTCTAATATCATGTTAATGTTTGCTACATCTGTATTTTACACTCCAATTGTCAACAAGGTAATAATCAACATTTTTGCGGGGAACTCGGTCATTCAATTCAAATACAGATATTGTATTGGTTGTGAACTAAACCATGTTTCTATTGATTTGAACTTTACCACATTGAACTGTGAAATTCAATTCAATGAAATTGCTAAGGATATGTGTGTTACATCTGGAATAGTGTTGCTAGATTAGGTACTTGTTCAGTTTGACACAGGTTTGACCAAACTTGTGAAAAAATTTGTGCTGTGGACATCCTTTACTAGAATCTTTCACTTACGCAATCCTTAATCATAACTGTAACACTAACCCCATGTTAGAGTATTTTTAGGAAATTTAGGGATTAACTTACATGTCCAGTGATGCAACACTCCAGTTGCGCATTAACATCCAGTCCAAAGTCTAATTTAACATAATTTCTAGTTACTTTACCATGGGCCCAATCTTTTGATAACCAGGAGTGACATCAGATGCAACATCCGACATTTCTTCCGGCTACCATGACCTTGTGCCTATGTTGAAGTAATAGGAAACTATGTTGCATGGGACATCAGATTAGAAGTTAGGTTTCAACAGTTAACCCCTTAACACACCTTGAACAACCCTTGTTTAGGGTTAGGGTTACGATTACAGTAATTTTTTTTAAATTTTGATCTTGTCAAAATTTGGGCTGTCCTAAGACACTTAGCTTTAGATAAAATTTGATGTTGTCCCAAATTTAAAGCACATTACTAATCTAGAATATGATGGCTCATATATATATAAATATATTTATATATATATATATATATATATATATATATATATATATATATTTTTATATAATATAATATATTTTTTTTTTTAATAATTTCAAAATATACTAAACCTATTCTTTTTTATGAATGTTTATTTCTGCTATGTACTGATTGAATTTATATCCACTAAAAAAAACAAAAACATGAAGAATCCAAACCTGAAGAAAGCATCAATGTATTAAATGCAATACTTAATAGTATTAAATCTTGTCATAAAAACAAAAAGAAAAGAGGTGAAACAGGAGTATCCAATGGTAGATTCCTGCTCAACCTCTTTTTCTTTTTCTGTTTTTATGACATGGTTTTGTTTTCCATTTTTTAAATTATTTTTGCATTTATGTTGGGTGGTTATTAATTTTTCCATTTTTTAAAATACCATATCGGACATGTTTATGTTCAATATTATAAGTATTTAGTTAGCTGCAGTTATTTTTCCGGAGTGACTGCTTTTGTGATGCGATCAGTGGTTCCAACGATTTTCTTTACATGAGTCATTTAGACCTCAGACAGAAGTGATTCAAAGATCAAGGACTTCAATGGGAGAGTATTATGGGCATGCTCTGTGTTATGAGAGAGGTGGGAGAGGCGAGGGGCAGGTGACACTGAGCTGTTCCCAGGAAGCTCATTGTGAGTGGTCAGTTTAAAAAGCACAAGTAACAAAAAATATTTTTAAAAAAATCAGTTTTTCTAAAAATATATTCAACATGAAAATATTTAAACAGTAGGTAATTTCCCGTTGAAATATTCCCTTTAAACAAAAGTACAATACATTCATGTAAATGAGGCCTTACTCACAAGGTGGGACAAAAGAGCCAATTTGTGAATGTGAGTTACTATATGACTGAATAAAATCATCATTTTAGTACAGAAATAACAGCAAACTTGTCCTATTTGTTTAGAGGCTGTGTGAATCATGAGTGTTGTTGCTGTTGAACTCTCAACAATTGTGCCTTCAATTGTAAAAAGCAGCTGCTATATAAATGTTCAGAACTTAATATGAATGAGTTTATAGCATGAACCAATGAGGGCACCAATGAGTCTTTCTTAGCCTCTAAACATACAGAAGGCAATGGAAAAAGTTTGAAGGATTTAACAGCTGTGTTCTTGTCCTGTGGATATTTAAATAGCGTTTTATAAGATCTTGCTGTTTTATCAATCACCCGAGGGCCTTTATACATGAAATGAAAAAGAATCATTTATAAGAAATTGTAAAATATTTGATACAAAGTCATGGCTGATTGCATAATTAAGCAAAAAATGATGGTTGAGCCATATATTTTAGTTTGTTGGGTTTTTCTTTTAGTAAATAAATTATTTTGTTTTATTTTTGTTCTTTTTTTTAGTGTAGACATTTCCAAAATTGTAAACAACAACTTTTATAAATGATTTTTCATATGTTTGTTTTTCAAATCTCTTCAACTTCACATGATAAAGAAGGATGTTAATGTCCATACTGTTGGCAGAATGATAACATTTCTGTAAATAGCATGTAATTAGCTAATTACTTTGCTAGTGTATGTCAAAAAAAGGAGCAAACAGTATGAAAGGTAATATATTGCCATGGATTTCTTTTTTTTTTTTGAGGGTCTCTAGAGAACTGCAGTTGGACAAGGCTGATTTATATGTAGCTATAAAAAAGGCTTACAACTCACAAATCAACAACAGAAACATTATATCTATACTCATGAGTCAATAATTTGGTTCCCCGTGACACCTTCATCAGGTCAATGTCTTTCAAGGACTGCCAAGAAAAGATGTTGTATTTTTCCCTTCACTTTTCTATCTATCTATCTATCTATCTATCTATCTATCTATCTATTTGTTTGTATATATTTATACACAGTATCTTACAAAAGTGAGTACACCCCTTACATTTTTGTAAATATTGTATTATATCTTTTCATGGAACAACACTGAAGATATGACACTTTGTTCCAATGTAAAGATTATATAACAGTGTAAATTTGGTGTCCCCTCAAAATAACTCAACACACAACCATCAATGTCTAAACCGTTGGCAACAAAAGTGAGTACACCCCTAAGGGAAAATGGACAAATTATGCCCAAAGTATCAATATTTATTGTGGCCACCATTATTTTCCAGAACTGACTAAACTCTCTTGGGCATGGAGGTCACTAGAGCTTCACAGGTTGTAGCCACAGGGATCCTCTTCCATCCTACATGAGAACAACACAGAGCTGGTGGATGTTAGAGACCTTGCACTCCTCCAACTTCCATTTGAGAATGCCTCACAGATGCTCAATAGAATTTAGGTCTGTAGACAGTCCAGCACCTTTGCCCTCATTTTTTTTAGAAATGCAGTGATCATCTTGGAGGTGTGTTTGGGGACCTTATCATCTTGGAATACTGTCCTGTGGCCCAGTTTTCGATGGAAAGGGATCATGCTCTGCTTCAGTCACAGTACATGTTGGCATTCATGACTCGCTCAATAAACTGTAGCTCCCCACAGCCAGCAACTCTCATGCAGCCCCAAACCATGACACTCTCATCACCATGTTTGAATTTAAGCAAGACACACTTGTCTTTGTAGTCTTTACCTGGTTGTCTCCATGTCCTTAGTCTGCTTATCTTCAGCAAACCATTTGCGTGCTTTCTTTTGTATCATCTGTAGAAGAGGCTTTCTTCTGAGATGACAGCCATGCATCCTTCACTCCTTTAGCCTCTGCAGAAATGCGAGCACACTCATACGTCTACTTTGAAAAGACAATCTCTGAATATGATGTTAAACATATGCACTCAATTTCATTGGTCGACCACGGCGAGGCCTGCTCTTGTTAAACTGCTCTATGATCTTGGCCACCGTGCTGCAGCTCAGTTTCAGGGTGATGGCAATCTTCCTATAGCCTAGGCCATCTTTATGCAGAGCAACAATTATTTTCTTAAGATCCTCAGAGAGTTCTTTGGCATGGGATGCCATGTTAAACTTCCAGTCACCAGTATGAGAAAGTGTAAGATTGATAGCACCAAATTTAACACACCTGCTCCCCACTCACACCTGAGACCTTGCAATGAGTCACATGACACCATGGAGAGAGAATGTCAAATTGGGCACAATCTATCTACCTTTCTATATATCTTTCTATGTTTCTATCTATTTTTCTGTCTATCTATCTATCTATCTATCTATCTATCTATCTATTTATCTATCTGTCTATCTATCTGTCTATCTTTCTATAGCTATGTACTGTATCTATCTATCTATCTATCTATCTATCTATCTATCTATATATCTATCGATGCATATCTATCTATAGCTGCATATATTGATGCATACTGTTCAAACATGTATACATACATGTTGTTCATGTGTATTTAACAAATTATTGGAACACTTTTCACAGATGTCTGGTCTGCTACTGTATGGCCCTTCAGGGGCATACATTGATCAATTTTTTTGACAATATCTCAATTGTTTATAGAATGTGAGAGTATTTGTAAATTAAAATTAACCAGTGAATAAAAGACTATTTGAAATTATTAAATCCAGTTTCTAAATTCAGAATTACAGAAGGCAATGTGAATTTCTGTTTTTATGTGTTATTCCTTCACTGTGCTTTTAATCCAGTCCCAAAAGAATGTTGCACATTGATATTCATGAAAGTTTTGGTGTAAACTATGCTACAAAATATTTGTGTCTCCTGATGTTCTAGTTTTCCCCAAGCCAAGTGAAATCATTAATTTCATATAATTACATAATAACACTATGCTGATAGCCCAACCAGACCATACTGTAGGTCATCGTATCTTAATTAAATTTGTTACAGGGCATCACATTTCCAAATATTAATCAATGGAAGAAAACATACCAGATATATAATTGTTCATTAAAAAATTACTTTGAGACCGGTAACCTGAAATTCAAAGCATTCTTCTCAGATAATCTAGTAAATTTTATTTTTAATTATTTTATGCAGGTGATATTATTATGAAGGGATTATGAGACTTGGCACATGGCAGAATGCATTACCCGTTTTATTTAATAGGCTTTAAAAAATAGACAGTGACAAATTATTTAAATTGTTCAATAAAGTGTTACAAAATATAACGGCGCAGTAGGACACAAGTAAACTGATTAACTAACAAATTAATATCTGATAAAATGTATTCAACAAAATAAAATATAATATTTTGGCAGGGCACTGGAAGCTATTCCAGAATTTGGCACAAAATACAAGATTTTATCTCATTCCATCTGATCTTAGCAGATGCTGGTCTCTGGGCATTTTAGGATGCCATTCCAGGCCAATGGCCCCACATAAATATCCAAATCTCTACTACCCACTAAACTGTATCTAGCAAGGCCTCTTGTTTATGTGAAATTTTATTCTGTTTATCAACCTTTTAGAATCTTCCTCGCTGCTTGATGAGTTTGTAAGGTAGTTCAAAATGAAATGGGATAAAGGTAATGGGGTTATCAGAAATTGCTTCTGATAGGTAGTAATATGCAGTAATGCAAAGAGCATATGGATGTAGCAAAGTTTAGCTGGATGGAGATCACAGTTTCCCATGTTAACAGTTCTTAGATCACAACAAGACAATTGAAAGGCAATAAAAGTTGGGTTAGCTTTCTTTGTTGTTAATTCACGGCACATTATCTGTCAAGTTTATGTTTGCTACTTCTGTATACATCAAAAAGAACAATATGCAACTGGCACTAATAGTCAATAATACATTTCCTCTAACGACAAGATACATTAAAAGTCCTTTCTGGTTATAATTTCTTAGCTGTTTCTTAATTTTGGATCCCTTAAAGGGATTTTCTCACCACGTTGATTAGCTTTAAACATGTAGGCAAAGGTAAATAAAGAGTATTAACAAATACATTGCTGTTCTGAATTTGTATTGTTTAGAAGATAAAGGATATTTTATCTCCTGCTTATTTATACAAGCTTCCTTAGGTTACCGCCCATCTCTCTCTTTGCTCTTATTGCTTCAGTAGTCCTGTCTGAACATGGCAACTCACTCCCTGCTGTGTTTTATGTTCAGGACAGGAGATTATTTATCTATGTTACTGTAAAACTTGAGAGCCCTGTAGCCTTGTGCACTACAGTTTACAAACCTCCTGTACTCATGTCACTGTAAGGCCTCGTTCACACGGCTTATTCTGCGCTGCAGTACGGCTGAAATCCGTCTCTGTCATTACAGTAATCCATAGTTCTCATAGAGAACTATGGATTCCGTCTCCTCTCCCCGCTCGGCGACATGCACATTATTTACGGCGTGTACGTGCCGTGAATAATGAATGTCTATGTGGCTGCCGGCCCCCCGCCCACGCTGCACGGCTGCCGGCGTAATTGCGGGGCAAAATCCGTCTCCTCAATTACGTTGGCAATAAGCCGTGTGAACATTGCCTAACAGGATCAGCTAGGAATAGCAGAGATGATATGCCAAACACTTCTATAGAACCTCCCACAGTGAGATCCTGAAACTGCTTGTGGCTCTGTGAAACAGCATGGTGAGACAATCCATTTAAACATTGATTTTTAACTTTTTTATGTACGGTACCTGTATTTATTTGTTCTTAAAGTCAATGGAGTGGGGAATTCATGTGAGAAACATGTACTAACCAAACCAACTGCAATGAGGATCCCCTACTTTGGAGGATCCAGCAAAACATTTGATTTGTGTACTAGACAAATCTTTGATTTCTTGGAAAACTGTGTCTCAGAAAGGGGAACATCTCTCCTTGGGGAGAGCACAATATAGGTGTGTGGAATTTTGAATTGACTTTTTGACCTCCAAAAAGGCAATTCAAAACTCCATACATGGTGCTCTCCTGAAAGAGAAATGTTCCCCTTTCTGAGCCACTCATTGCCTCCCTCCCACCCAGCCAGCCAGCCAGTACACTCTGCTCTGCTCTTATTAGGTGCAGAACTCCTAAACAGCTGTCTGCAGATGAGTGAGACTGGCTGGGCTAATATCCCTTTTGTTCTCTAAAGATTAAGTGAGTCTTAAGCAAATTGAGAATTTGTTACATCCAATAGAGGGTGCTTGAGTTTCTCAGCTCCTTTCCCACAATGCCTTGTGATATTGGAAAACTGTGTAATATTCCTTTTTACCCTATGGTGGAACTATAGGAAAACAGGACACCTGCTACAAATTTTCTTACAGATCACTACTGATCCAAGCAGCAATGCCTAGTATTAGCATATTTTACAGCTAACTTTATGATTAGAAGATATAAACCATTTTAGAGAATATATTTTTGAAACTCATGGAGACTGAAAATTTAGACGTAATTTTTTTATTTTTTTAAAACAGTAATAATATTGAAAAGAAAATATAACTAACACCGTAAGTCAGTAATTGAATCATTACCCATAGCCTCCTTTGCATGCTGGGATTACTTGTTTTTAGAATTAGTACCACCTACCGTATTTTGTTCCTCATTTGTTGTCACCTATATCTAATAATTTATTTTTAAAAGAATATTAAATTCATGCGTTATTGTACCATTCCTTGCAAATTCATTAGAAAATCTGAAATTTCATATTTGTTAAAAAGCATTTAGTCAACTAACATACTCCTAATATTGTAAAATGATGTGCTGTAAAAGTAATGGTTGAGCACCTCTCAATTCGCATGCTTCATTAGCCACCATCAAACCCCACAGACGTGTTGCATGCAGGAATCCAAATGGTTTTCAGCTTGCAACTGCAGTGTAATTATGAGGTAATCAAAATGAAATTTGACAATTTTGAAGTTAAATTGAAAATCACTAATTATATTGCTTTTATGAAGGCATATATTAAAAGGCGACAACCGTATGCAAATGAGAACGACAAGGCAACTGCTAAATACAGTGTAAAATAGCTAGATTTCCTTTGGTAATAGGACATGGCTCTTTAAGGCTATTCCTAGGAACCTGACATATCATGATTTATGTACGATATATTGTAATACATTATTTGCTAAACAGATCAAACAGTAGGTTTCCATGTAATTTAGCAAAAAACTGAGTTGCAGATAAATGAAAAAAAAAAAGATCTGGGAGAAAAGAGATATAAATTACATGGTTGTGGAGAACAGGACAGTAAAATGAGAAAATTACTATTTTATCTGACAAGATAACAAGCTGCAGTTAGCCATCATCGATGACAACATGTAATGTAAAGAAAAAATAAATGCATAAAAATAAGCATACATGTAATATGGGAATATTCTTTACATACTGTGTTTTATGGAAAATGCTTTTACAGGTTGTGAAAAGAATAATCTCTCCGGTCTATACTGTAGTAGAAGAAGGTTATCAATACTTGATTGTTGGAGGTCCACCGTTCATTCTTTGTCCAGACAGTGATTTATTCATATACCATAAGTGGCTGTGCCAGCTACTGAGATAATTCTTCAAGTGCCGACTTGATGATTGGCATCTGCACCCACCAAACAGCCACCTCATCCCTTGATCAGGGGGAGCATTTATGTTGCATCACGGTATTCTTATTAACAAAATTAATATAGTCCACATTTCAGTCGTGTTCTCCCACGTTTCTGCCATTTTTGTGAACCTTTTTTTCTCTTGAATTCTATAGTTTCTAGAAGTCCACAGTAAGAAACTTCACCTTTCCATTGCGTTCTGTTTTGTTTACAGTCTACAGCTTATCTTTCTCCCATGTCTCCGCCATTTTTTGGGGGAAAAAATTACCCTTGAATTATACAATTTATACAAAGTCCACAGTTAGAAAGTCCACATGACTGTTGCGTTCTGTTGTTTTTGAAGTCTACAACTTACTTTATTCCTATTTTTTTTTTCTAAAAAAAAATTTCAGTTTCAATGGGATTACAATATGCCATAAAAATACCAAACATAGAAGACTGCATAGAAGTGCTTTTTGATAAAAGATACCTGGTCAATACTGAATGTGTTGATCTATTGTAAAATGTTAAAACAAATATACAGGCAGTCCTCGATTTACACCGTTCCGACTTACATCTGTTACCTAGTTACAAACGCAGACTTATGGCCGGTGCTGACACTTGTAGTTGGATGTTCCAAAGCAGACAGTAGCCGTGGAATGACAAGTTCCAGCAGGCCACAGCAGCACATGAGGTGAAAATGAGGTGAAACCTTCTTAACAGGGGCACAGACAGCAAAACAAATATCAAAACCCTTCCTTGCACTATCCAAAACTAATAAAAACCTTTTGTGCTGGAGTTACATTTAATAAATTTACCTGCTCCAACTTACATACAAAGTCAACTTAAGAACAAACCCACAGTCCCTATCCCATTCGTATCCCGGGGACTGCCTGTATAGAGATAATTTATGAGGTCCTACTGCTACTACTACTATCACTATTAGTACTTCCACTATTAATAGGGTTATCCAGCCTATTATAATTAGTGGTCCATCCTCCCAACTCCTGGCACACATCCCAACCAGCTGCATAAAGGGTCTGAAGTGCTTTTATGTACTTGCAGTCACCATATTTTTCATAGTGGTGGTGCATGCATTGTCCTGTTCACTTTGACCCACTGTTATGGAACGTACCGAAAATGCAAGTACTTAAGAATAGGCCTAAAACCAATGTAAACATTAAAGAGTTCTGCAGCCCCTTCATAGAACACCTATGAACGAAATTAACCCTTGGTATAATGAAACAAATGCAAAGGAATACATTCTAACCAAAGCAAAGAGACCACATATAGTATATATAAATAATAACAGAAAGTGATTAAAACATGATTGTAGGATAAAAAACACAATCAGAAAAGTCTACCGCAATCATTTTTATAAAATGTTTGCCTAATACATAATCTTGAGTACATGAGGTTCCAACACTATACCGAAGCACATTTATATACTGTATGGTCAATATTAAAGAACATGCTCCAAATTCATAAATGTAACCATACAGATAATATAGTTTAAAAAACCATAACTGGTCAAGTAATGGATAACACAAAAATAGAACAAAAGACAATTAAATAGGGGATACAAGTTAATACTGACCATGAAGCACCAAGCACTTTTCACCCAAACTTTATCAGGGGTAGAAAAGATCATAAAGCTGATCGATAGTAGTATCAGTAGTTAGAAACTAACATTGGTGGCCTATCCTAAAGATAGCCACACATTGACTGATGGTATCACAGGCTTATGTTACACGTTTTAACCTCCAATGTAAGAACAATCCTTTGTATCAGCTCACCATTCTGGCTAATAGATGGGGTCTTGGACAAGGGACTCCACTCTTTGCAGTTCATATGACCTATACTTTTCAGCGCAGTTTGCTATGCATGTGTTCTTTATGCTTTTTTCTACCTTTGCTTTTATTGTCCCTTCTTTATTGTTGATTTGTTGTTCTTATAGCCACTGTATTTCACATGGAATTTCTCATACACTTACTACCATAAAGTATAGCAGCTGTTCTGATATATTTGCCCACAAGCAATGATTTAGACGCCAGGGACACGTGAATATTATGACAGGTGTATATCAATTAAATTGTGGAGCGTTACCTGCAAAACACAGAGATCCTGCGTTTATTACATCATGTGCTTCCTAAAGGCAAAAATTGCTTGTCTCTAAAGAGAACAGAAACTGAACCTGATGCAGTTTATAATGCACGTTATTAGTAAGGTCACATGAATATAATAATTATTAATTGCTTGAGTTACAATTTTGGATTCAATTCACTGGACCCAGATGCTTAGATGCAGAAAACAATTTTCCATTAGGAGCAGCTGGCTTGCTAACATGTTCCTCCGGCTGTTGCGCTGATGTTTTGAATATCTGCTTGGGTCCTGGTCACATGTAGCTTTTCATCAGACATCGGACTTATGCTCTTGTTCCCCAGTTGATGTCAAGGAACCATTTGATTTGACAGCATTGACTATTTCTCTGTGAGGAGAGCACATCAGGAGGCATTTCGTACTCATCCATAGACACTAACCGACGGAAGAATTACTTTTTTTTTCAATCAATTAATCATAGCATGGTCCCATATGAGGACCTGTTTTAGAAACATGACATTTTACAGGGTAGACAGTCACTGGCACAAGAGGTTGTGATGGTGGAGTCTGGAGAAAGGACGTTGATCCATGACTTCTTCTGGTTACCTGCTTCTTGAGGCTTTTTGCCTTCCTCTGGAATAACACAGTAGGGTTCTTGGTTAGATGCGATGGACTTGGGTCTTTTTCCAATCTTATTTACTATGTTACTATTAAATAATTTGCTCAGATGTAGTTAGATTTGAACACCTAAAATCCATTTATTACAGACTTTGAGTTGGATTTAATTATCACAGTGGAGTCAATTTCTCTTCCAGGGCTAAATAATTTCAAAGAATAAGCATTTTTGTGTGTCTCTATTATCGAGAGGCAAATATAATATTGTTACTATATTCAAGAAACATTCAAGGCTGGTCAAATCCAGCTTAAGTAATGCCTATTTCATAAAATAACCCCCCTCCGATATTCAATGCCAACCGTTTCCACTTCCTCTATTTCAACACTGCAATGCACAATATGGAGACTACAGATTGCTTTAAAAAAATGAGATTGACCTTTGTGATTCTCCAATTCATAATTTTTTGCAATTGACTTACTGGTGCAGATAGTTTCATATTTTTCTATATTCATTACATTTAATTCTAATAATTCTGTAAGAGTATGTTCACACGGCGTATTGGATCCATTTTTGGATCTGTTTCGGATCCGAAAAACACATTAATAAGCGATGCGCAAATAACATCCAAAACACATCCCACATGCAGGAACGTGTTTGGATGCATTTTGGCTGCAGTAAAAACGCACTCTATAGTTTTAAATATGACACCTGCTGCATCAAACGGATCAAGAATTGACATGACAATTCTTTGAACGTTTCCAAAAGACGCATCGGCGATCACTCATCTGAACATCAATGCGTGTTTTACATTGAAAGCAATATAAATGACATTGCACATTGTGCACAGATGCGTGTTTGGGTCAGTTTAGGGTCCAAAACACGCAACTAAAAACATATCCCAACACGGAGTCAGTACGCTGTGTGAACATACCCTAAAATGCTGTAAATGTAGTGAGTTTGCCTTTTAACTCAGTACTAGTTGGTGGTCCTATCACAACTCCTTGGCCTGGTATTTCAGCCAAAATTTTGGATTGCTACAGAGACATATTTAAAAAAAAAACAAAAACAATAAACAATACAAAGAGGAAGGTAAATCTTGAAACTATGCAAATTATACTATGCAAATAAGCAACTTGCATTTAGGAGAACAGACTTCTGGGAAGCGCTGTTTACATGGCAACACTTTGAATCTGTATTTCCCCACTGGGTTTTTACAGCCTGACACATACTCATGTTAACTTAGAATTCCACCTACAGACAGGAAATTCTAGACAAATGGCATTATTTATCTGCATAATTCTGAAAATGATAAGCGTTGATGGAAAAATTACCATACAAATGGTAGAAACGTGTAAATGATTGTAATGTCACATACAGCTACTGGTTTTTAAGCATTGGAGTTTATTAGTACGTAGTGTTTAGTTCCATTTCATACATTTTAGCTAATGGTAAAGCTGGTTTGGCTGTAATCTTATATCAAGAATGAATTATATGCACAGATGAAGCACAGCTGAATGTGGCATTTGGCACGACGTATGATGATATGTATGGTTTTCTGTAGTACTGTAGCAGTGCTAGACTGATGTGTCTAGGTCCAACCATCATGCATATGTCCATTTTTTAATTACATCCTACATTTTGTTGTCACAATATCACTCAGTTTGTATTATTAACAAATTCTTCTAGTAATAAGTTGTTTGTTAAAAATTTATACTGGATGCCAATTTTGACCTTTAGATCAGCTTCAAATAGGATTATCTTCTGTTAGACCTTTAGGATCTTATTGTGTCAGAACCTTGGCCTAACATAGGATCATTGACACTCTGTCAAACTAGTCTGCACATGGACTGCAGATACGTCTATCAAGATACTAATATATAGTACAGAAGCATGACTTGAAATTAGAGAGTCTCAAAGCAAAATTAGATGGTCCTACCACTTTAATCACATGAAACTGGAACAATATAAGCAGCAATAATTAAAGGTCTAAAAATAGTGCCATATATCCAAGAACCACTATAGTGGTGCTAGAAAGCAGAGAGCAACCAACCTATTATTACCAACAAATCAGTACAATGTTGACCATCTAAGAGGGACCCATAACCTCTCTGCCTACTAATACGTAAGACTAAAGGTATGTTCACACAGCGTGTTGGATCCGATTTTCGGTCCAAAATGCATCCAACACGCGGGTGCTTGTATGGCTGTGTTTTGGCTGCAGCAGAAATGCACCTCATGGTTTTAAATAGGGCGTCTGCTGCGTCTTTCGGATCAAGAAATGGCATGACAATTCTTTGAAAGTGTCTGAAAGACGCATGTAAACACGCATCGGCGATCACTCATCTGAACGCCGATGCATATTTTACGATGTGATGCGTGTTGAAAGCAATGTAAAATCACACTGCTAGATGCGTGTTTGGGTCCGTTTAGGGCCTGAAACATGCATTCAAACACACATCTAAACATGGAGTCAACATGCCATGTGAACATACCCTAATACTCCTATGGCTATAGTTATACTCATAGAAGAAAGGTATACCTATCTGATGTTATAGTATGTTACTATGTAGTACCATAACATTATGATTAGTTGGGGCTCCAATCTTCTGCACTCTCTTCAATCCCAAGAACAAAGGAAAGGTCCTTTTGCTTTTCTTGTTAACAGCAGCACTCCTGGCCACCCACTGTGCTGTAGATTCACTTGCATGGCGCTGTGTGGCTGATACCATCACAGTGGGTGGTCAGCAACATTATATTCCAGTAGAACTCTGTAAGGAAGTCTAATTTTTCTAGCTATGCAATCCTTTCATTTTAAGGTTTCTAGAAGGTCCCAATAGTCGGATCTCCACTGATCCTGTCCCCACTTAATATAACCAGAACACCCTTCTGATTATCACAGTGCATAAAAGTCACAATATAGTTTACAAATTCAGCTCTGCTATATCTGAGAGCTAAATGGGAATTCATTATGTATGGGAGACATTTACAGCAATGTGGAATCTAAAGAAGAAAAATTCACTCAGAGTGTGAAAAGAGAAGAGAAAAAAATACTGATCTAAAAATCGAAATGTCTACTTTTTAATTTCCAAGTCATTGCAATACAAGTAATTATTCTACATTTGTATGCAGTACCAAACTTATCCTATTATAAAGCCAAAAATATACCTAACACTTCTGAATGAGTGGATGAATACATCCCGCATTTTATTGGAAAAAAATGTTGTGAAGGACGAAATTGCTGCATTATCATTCTGTTTTATCCATTACATGTAATTTTCTTTTTTGTGAGTTGTGTTTTTTTAGTAAAGTCCCAGAGCCGGGCCTATAATTACATTAATGTGACTAGCTAGCTGTGTATTACCACCACTGTGCCCTAATCACACGAACCATATAGTGCTCTCTTAAAGGTTTTTTGAACAGGGCAATGATCACCCGAATGATTGTTCATGCCAACATTTGTTCCTGATCATTGCCCAGTGTAAACATAACAAGCGATCAAACAACAAGCGATAAAATGCTCTTTTGTCGATGATTGCATTTTTTTATGTGAGCATTACAATTTTCATTTGTTGGCAGCACGTGGTGTAAGCAGGGATTGTGCTGCCGACAGTAATGTAAAGCTATTTGTGAAGTCACAGTGAAATCTAAAAAGTAAACAGTCACCAATTGACTTACTAAATTGTCAGTCAGAGCCTTTATAAAAGAACCCTTACAAGCCAAACTTTGATGAACTAAGTTACATAAAGACCTTGGACGACATCTGTGAATTCGCCTTTACAATTTTTTGTTGTATATTGCCAGTTCTATGGATGTATGAACAAGCGTAAGGCCAAACTTGCCGCAATGTGCGCCTGACAACGCATTTTAATGTGCCAAAGTTTGTCGCATAATACTCTATGCGCCAATTTTGAGTGTTATGCATAAAAAAATGTTTGGTACATAACACTTTCATTCATACTATCATATTATACACTCCTTTATATTTATTTAGAACTGGTGTGTCAGCGCCAAGTTAGAAAAATGGCGTGTGCAAATTCATAGATGTTGCACCTTGTCTCATTCCTTTTAAAGACGACAATATCTGGGGCTCGCTCCTATTTTTGGTCAGCCTATTTTTTACATGAACAGTTATTCATTAGAATGATTGCAATGTATTAATATATTTCCTATAATTTATCTCTGACTACTAATGGGCAAACTTCATTGTAAAAACGGATTGTCTTTGTCAGACAAACTTTTCAAAGAAATAATCTTTGGGAAATTTGTAATCATCTTCTCTGGAATATGCTACCGCGGGCGATCAGGCACACTCAGAACTCTCATAGCTTTAAGAGGGCCCTGAAAATACATCTTCTCAATCTGGCCTATCAGAATCCCTAATAGCTCCCCCTTCCCCCCTCACTCTGTAGCGCACTCATTTTCGGCACTTATCTGTATATAGATGTACTGTCAGGGTGGCAGGTCCATCCGAATTCTACATAAAGCAACCCCATATTTTTGTCACATGGCTGGACCATTGTAATTCTAGCATTTCTTACCCTACACCCTAATAGATTGTAAGCGCTTGCGAGCAGGGCCCTCATACCTTGTGTCTCATCTGTAAATAGCTTTTCATCGTGCAATGTATGTCTTTTTGTCCGTACCTACACCCTCCAAATTGTAAAGTGCTGCGGAATATGTTGGCGCTATATAAATAAAGATTATTATTATTACTGTTTCTACAGAATCAGTAACTGAACACAACATGTAAGCCATTGATGAAACATTTTTTACATCCAAGATAAACTTGGGAGACATACTAGATCTGAGGCTGCATTAACAAGCCTTATAAAGTCAAGTATAAATGTCTGAGTATCTGCTGATTCAATGGTATATCTTGTACTGTGTCATCTGTACACAGGTCATTGGCTAATTAGGGGATGAGCACCCAGTACAGTACATAGAAGCTGATTGCCATGGTACTCAATGTTGTCATTCAATAGTGCATTGCCTTGGGAATCTAGTGGTTAGTCACCTGCTTAAACTACTGCGCATCTACATATTTATGGTAGTCTTCTAAGGTCATTCCAGTACCACCTTACTAGTGTTAAACCATGTTATGTACTTTGCTTACATAATGTCTTTGGCTTTTATCTCATTATATTTACAAAGCAACTAGAATGACCTCAGTAAATATTTTCTTTCATTATGTACTATGGTAAAAAGATACATATTAAACTGAACTGTTGTAGTTGCTATGTCATTGTAGTTCCAGAGCAAGTTGCCATGGTGCTAATAGCAGGACATTCTCGTTTCTACTATAGAACACTGGTATGAGGAGAATTTACTGAAAGCATAAAAGCTACATAGCTATAGAATTATAACATTCAAACACTAAAAGGTCCTCTAGGTATAAAATATTTCAGATGCAAATAAAGTAGTACAAAAAATCCAGACTTCCGTATTGGTCTACATTTTAATAGATAACAGTAAACTTTTGTTAAATATATTATTTTATTTTAAAGCCTGTGGAGGGTGTGGAGGATATACTGGACAAATGTTTTCGAAAGTTTTGCTTCGTTTACAATTTGAGGTGATTATGATAAACCCATTCGAGCTAAGCGGAAATATACTTTCTGATAGTCTGTATCATATAGAACTTTTGAGAAACATGAGATTAAGTTTTACTGATTATGAAGCATTTAAATGTTACTCAGAGCATTAGTTCCCCTGGAACAAAAGTGTTTTGCTGCTGATTTTCGTTTGTCACCAAGCATTCATGGATTCCAATAGCCTTGATAATGCTTTTCCATTGAGCCAATATCTCGGTGAAACCAATCACCATGTTTGTCACTGACTGCCCCAAGATTTGCAGGGAAGAATTCCAAATGTGAATACAGAAAGTGAATTTTTTTATGACATGTTGCACTTCATCGATTCGTAAACTTCAAGAAGGTGGTGAACCAATTTGATGTAGTTTGGTGCTCAAAAATTCTTGCAAATGGCCTTGATTGATTTCCAAGCAATTTTCTCAGGCCCCAACAGCAATTCTTTTAAGTGCTTGTCATTCATGATGTATCAAATTTGTGAACCAACAAAAATTCCTTCTTTAATCTTGGCATTGGTTATGCTTGGGAACATTTGTCTCAAATAATGGAAAGGTTCTGTTTCTTTGTTCATTGCTTTCACAAAATGTTTAATCAGCCCAAGTTTTATGGGAAGTGGAGGCAGAAATATTATTGCTGGGTCCACGAGTGCTTTATGTGCAACATTTTTCTGCACAGGTTGTCAACCGGTTCAAAAAACTTTATTAAGTTATGTTGGTAGCTTAGATAAACAGAAACTTTTGTAGTGGGTGACAGCAAATGCCATCCTTGAAACCAGTAACTCTGCATTTGCTTCTGACAAATGTAAGTCCTGGACCAAGTCATTCATTTCAGTATCATTGTGACAGCAGATGGCATTAACTTGCGAGAACTTCTCAGCCAACCTCTAACATCAACAGCACATCTTGCACAACAGATGTGAGAAGCCCAGGATTTGTCTTGTTCACCAATTTTGCATCCAAAGTACAGCTTGTAGGCTTTCATGATGAGAGCTGTCACAGTGCGTTTTTGAGGCTTATAGGGGTTTTCTCGCTACAAAGATCATATCTGTAATGATGGGGACAGTAAAAATAAACATTTTTGCAATTAGTTTCCATTACCTAAATCATTTAGTATAGCAGATATGAGCTAATTTGTGTGTGTCTAGAGCTAAATCAGCAGCCTGAGGTTGGGCCACGCCTCCTTTTTTATGATTGGCTGCCTGACATTTAGTTAAGCCATGGTCAGGACATGTGTGATTGGCTGCCTTCACTCTGTGACTTCTCCACTCTGAGGAGGTAGAGGGGGGAGCAGAGTGCATTTCTCACATTTGTTTCATCAGTTCAGGCTGTATGTATATTTGTTTACAGCAATGCAGCTGTTTGGGTTGCAAGGAGCTCGTGGAGGGAGGTGACGATGATGTCAACATGATTCAGAGAGGAAAGACTCGCTTACTTGGAGGAGAGACACATCCCTGGATTTGAGGCTTTAAAAGACAGACTTAAGTCTGCAAAAGCCTGTACTGAGAAAACCCATTTAAGCGTGTACTCTCCATAAATGTAACAGAAGGTATCACAACTGTTCCAACACTGATGAGACATTTTAGCTGTATCAGATCATACTGTATTAGTTTATAGCTGCATAAATTTGAAATAACTTGCAGAATCTTTGCAAGCAGATTTTACAGCATTTTCAGAAAGCATCCAGACTAGGTGTGCCTAGTCCATACAATTCCACTGAAGTTTTGCAACTGCACTGAAATGCAAGAAATTATGCCTTGCTGCTTAGCATGCACGAGACAATACATGGACAGCCTGAAAACGTGAAAAAAAATGCTCAAACAGGAGATTTAAAAAAACAAAACAAAAAAAAAACCGGTACGTGACAAACAAATGTCAAGGTAATTTGCATGATCAGTGGCTCAAATTAGATAAGATACATATGGACATTCATACACTAAATAGTGAATATCAAATAATAACTATATACAAGCAAAAAACAATGTGCATCTATGAACAATAATAGCAATTTAGATGTGGCTCATATTAACTATATCACATTGGAGCATCAATATAAAGAACAATTATGCTTAGAGAAGTTAAAAATGACAGAAGAGAACAACTAGAAGAATATGCCAAAATTGTATCTTGTCTGCATTCTTCATTAGCCCAAACCACATTCTAAAATATATGATCGCATGTGTTATGACAAAGGAATTTCCCTTTGATTTTAATGCTCAGGGCAATAAAATGTTTATCCGGCAAATCTCTAGTAGGGTAGAAAATTGCAAATAGAACCTTTTGTCTTTCTATGTCAAAAAGGTGTTTTAGTTTTATTTAATTAATATTTATTCACTGTATAGTAAAAATCCGACAAACTTCTAGTGTTGCTTTTGTTTAGATTATTTATTATGTTCAAGACATATATTTGCTGTCACAAAATTAGATCAACTATTATTTACATCTAAGAGTTCAGAGCTATATCTACACTTTCTTTTACTTGGGGCATACTGTAGGTTCAGTTTGCTGCCCTAGCCAAGACCAAGACAAAATACCTTGTTGGTGCCATCCCTTGGACACATGCCCCGGTTGCTCCCTTTTAGCTAAATACTTGTCCTGATAATACACTGCTCGCACATATGAACATGACACCTTTCTTTACCTTAACAATAATGCAATAAGACATTTCCAGAATAAGTTTTCAGCCTTCGAACGTAAACAAGACAATGTTTCCATACACTGATAGAAAGCCAACAAATTGTTGAGGAATTAAAATATTTAGTGGCATATTGAAGCAAAGTACAGTCAAAAGTTACATAATATTTTAAAATACAATGAAAAAACCACTTTAAAGAAGTTCTCTCATAGCAGACAGTGGTGGCATGTAGCTAGGACAGGCTATTAATGCCCAATTTGTGAGGATCTGACTGCTGTGACTCTCACCGATTGCTAGAATGAAGTGACATTGGTACTCGCTTAGTTTTCCTTTCTTCAGTTTGCCAATTTGTTCTAGTGGTCAACAAGAGTCTCGGGATTATACTGTACTTTGGTTGCAACTCCCAGAGATATACCTCTAATGACTGTAGCATTATATATCTGGGACATGCAAACAAAGTTTGATCTGTGCCATTTTGTTGTGGCCGGGGCATTTAGAGACTCTGGGTAGCATGTATGATTTATGGTGCTTAGACACCAATTTTGAAGTGCATTATAATAGTGTAGAATGCGCCTCAATCTATGAACCTTCTCTACTGCGGGTAATAAATCAGGGGCATTCTAGAACAGAAATGACACTTCTGGCTCAGTTAAACTACTTTTAAAGTGGTTTACTTGTTCCAGCAGTAATGCGCATAGATTAGCTGTACTGAAGCTATAAATATGTAACTTCGTACGGTTCTAGTGTGTCCAGCCTCCCCCACGTCCCCTGAAATCAGGCGCATTACAAAGTGCTGCTTCTGCTCTGCAATACGCCTGATATTGGCATGCAGGAGTTTTAAAAATATAGCGAACGGAGCTGAAATGACGGCAGACTTCTGGTACAGCCCCTTTCATACATGTTGCCCTCTGTCTCTGTCAATTTGTTGCTCCAATGATAATATGACCTCATAAAAAATATCGTTATGAGAATCCTATATTTTTACTATACTTATATGCAATTTTGTAGGAGTTGTTTAGCAAACAACTTTGTTGTGCTTATTTTTCCTGTACTCTGTGTAGTCTCACTTATTTGCAGTCAAGCAGTAGAATTTTCTGTTGAAAAGCTGTTTTCCTTTGTCCTGTAAAACTACAAGCCCCATTATTCTTTGCTGTCCTTTGTCTATCTTTCGCTCTAGCAATCTCAGTTTCAGTATATGTTCCCTATCTCCTCCCTCATGTTGAAAGTTTTATGTGTGGCTTCAAAGGGTACACTGAGAAAAGCCAAATCCATTTGGTCACCTGATCCTGGACCATCTTATCTATTGGACAAACTAGGCAATTGCCCAATTGTTCCACAAGCATGAATATATGTCCCTGGAATTCAAGGTATATGCCCTAAACCCCTGGGTTAGTGCTGATTCTTTAACTGTTTCTTTTTTAGTAGATGAAAATGGTTTAAAGCAATGATGGACCAAAGCACCATCCGTTCTCTGCTCTGCCAATGAGCCTTATAGGATGCCTACAAATCATCAGCAAGATGCCAAAACGTAGGTGGCCGATAATTTAGGTGTTCTTGGGGGTTGTTAGAGACATGACCTCATGTGTTGTCATGTTAGGGCATGGTTAGAGACATGGCATGGTGTGATGTGTCATGTATTTTGGCAGGGCCAACTATACTGCTATGCCTCAGGGCCGATAATGTTGTAAAGACAACCGTGACCTGATCTCTTGGGCTTGACACAGAGTTGTTTCTCTTGTCGAGACACAGCTTCCTGTCATCAAACAGCTGATGTAGAACTGCAGGAAGCCCACAGAAAATTCCATAAAAGAGCATTACAAAAGCACCTTACTATGGTAAGGATATTTTTTGGAAAACATTTATTTGTGCAGAACAAATCTGTCATCATCAGCACAACACCTATATAATAAATATGTGAAGTATAAGATACATTGTCAGTCCTGATGTCAATCCCAGATATCAAGTCTATATGGGTCATAGAAAGCTGTTAGTTATCTCATGTTGATTTTTGTACGAGTGCCAACTGCTGAGCCTCTGAGCCATTTCTACAGGCCATAGATTGTCCATGCTGAATTGTAACGAGAAAATTGACAAATAATTCCTGTGTGCATGATTAATAAAATGTACGGCGATGTGCCCCATCTATATTTTCAAATTACACATTATACCGTATTGTGCAAGTGCTGCTGTAACCAGTAATTATAGGGGTATTCAGGCAGAGACTGTAAGTCCAGTAAACAGTTTAATGTCATCTAGAAGTAATAACGTAGCCGTTGCCAAGTCAGAGGCCGCATGTAGATGCATCAAACTGTATAAATCTGCTCAGTGCTAGGAATATGAGATCCTCTCCAGACAACTAATGGTTGACTGGTCATTATCTTAGCAGCTGTGACTGCAGAACTGGGAACTGCTCATCGGAGGACTCTAAAGCTAGCGTCTCTGCATACATTTCCAGTGGCTGTACACACTTCTCCATTAATGGAAATGATAAACTGAACAATATTTCTTTTGCATGGCACACAGTGGAAGAATAAAAGGTTACTGTGCGATAGAAATATGTAGAAAGAAATTCTGACTATTCACACATTGTAATCATGTGCGCTTGTTACTAGATGTTCGTTTCAACGGGCATCATTTCCATATGAATGTCTTTATCGGAGGCATTTATTAAACACATAAAACTAATTCTGCATATGCGGGTTGTGGATGCAGGCTCCGTGTAACTATCAAACAAATGGATGTCTAGAGTTGTTCTAAACAATCTTGATATTAAGCAACGGGGGTGCGGGATCTTAAAAATGCACAATAATCCTCGTCTGTAGATGAGATCTGTTTCACCCTTATGGTGACAAAACACTGAACAGTTCCAGAGTCAAAAGCATCTGTGCAGAGAAATGCTCATTTGATCTCTCCTTTCTCTATAATGTCAGTCCTAAAATAGAAAATTGAGCACAAAAGAAAAGGAAGAACACAGGGGAAAATACTGAAGGGAGTGAAGTGGGCAAGATGCATGAGGGACATCAAATGCTCCAAAATCAGGATGGAAAAGGAGAAGGAAAGTCAAAATCTCGCTACTTGAGGCATAAACTTACATTAAACTTTAAAAAGTGTAGGTTTACACATTTGGATTATACCACCTCTAGAGACACACACCTACACACATGTATTTTATTATATACACTCTAAACATTTTTGTTAGGCCATAGTCGATACTTGCAGCTATGAATTTTTTTCATGTTAAACGAAGAGTTGCTGAAGGCACAAATGCTATGCTGATGTTTAAGTAAACACTACTCACCACTGCCGGACCTCTGTGATGAAACAATCCCTTTACGTATTTAACAATTTGTTGCTGCATTATGACCATATAAAACTAAATTCTTAGGATAACCACATTTTCTTCCTCTACTAATATGCAATTTTGAAGCAGTTGTCTGACAAACCCACGTCTAAAAAAAAAAAAACAAATCTTAAATGATTTGCATGAGTCTGTATTCATTTTTCAGTGATGTTTTCTATGCTAATATTCCTATGCTGTAAGTAGTCTCTCCGTCTCTGCAGCCAAGCAGTAGCAGTTCCTGTTTGAATGCTTCCCTTTCCCTTATAAATCTATAAGCCACAGAATCCTTTGCTGTGCTTTTGTCTACCTTACTCCTTCACATTCTCAGACACAGTTGTAACACTGATATTCTACTCATAGATTTACTCATAAATGCTATGACTGCTATACCAATCTTAAAATCATAGGGCCACATGTATTAAAACTGTTTAGGTCTAAAACTCACTTTTTTGAAAGGGGCGCACTGATTGGTTGCTATGGGAAACAAAGTGAGTTTTAGACCTAGACAGTTTTCATACATGTGGCCCTTTGTCTTCTCTTATTTGAAAGATGTGAACCAGAAAAAAGAAGTCTTTCTTAGTGAGACGCCTCCCGTGCATGACCTGTGCGCTATGGAATAACTTATTAATTTTTATTATTGGAATTTAATTTAATGGCCACTGTGGCCAGTTTATTAACAAACAAACAGTTTATTGACAAACAAATAACATGTAATTAACATATTTATGTAAAATCCTCCGGCCCCTCCGCTCAGAGCCCGGATGCCCACTGTCTGTGACAACAGGGGCCAGAACTTGGGCCAAAATGCTGCTAATTTGCTCATGTAGCCATTCAGGGCCATGGGAGAATGCCGCTGCTTGAAGCTGCTCCAGCAGCTCAGGTATGGCAGCTGTAAGGATATAAATTCCCCAATCATACCAGTCTCTCAGGCGAGCAGCACAGCGCAGGACCGTTCTCACTCAGTCCTCCATGCCAACCATCACCCGTTTGCAACCGCCGGAAGTTTGGTGGGTAAGCCCCACCCCCTTAATGTCACAGCCACTCCCAATTGGCCGGGCCATATGAGCCTCCACTTACTCCGGGGGAGGAGCTTCACCTCCTGCTGGAAAGCAAGCAGCTTGTTGCAGATGATTTAGCCCCATTGAATTTGCATATTCTGCACTTGGGTCCACAGTTCTTCAGATTGCAAAATTTGTAAAAAATATCCATGAGATTCATGCTGCAGATTGTTTTGCAAATCAACTTTAGATCTTTGTCAAGAAAACCTCCATGTAATCATAACCTGAGAAGTGATTTTTGTTTTCTAAGGGTTTAATCATGTATTTCATGGAACATGATGAATTTTTTGAAATTATAGACCGCGACTAACCTCCATCACATTTAAAAACAACAATGGGTAAAACACAATTAAGTCACATTATTAATACCACCAGCTAATATTCAGAGTAACCCCTGTGTGCAGCACAGACAGCAGCTAGAGGGACTTACTAAGTCCTAGCAGGTTGTCACAGGTATCTGGAGCCACACTCACTGCATCCCACAGCTGCTAGAGAAAGCGTGGGGGAAATCCATAGAGCAAACATGACGATCAAAGTGATCCCACAGATGCTCAAGCTGGCTCCAGCCTGGAGAATTGCAACTCTTGTTCATGCTCTTCTAGCCAATTTTGGACATTTATAGCTGTGTGAAATTTCACATTGTCGTGCTGGAAGATCTGCTCTGGGAAAGACAGAGAAGACACTTCAGCATATATGGGTGAAGGTGATCTGAAAGGATGGATTCCTACCCAGATCAGTTGAGAGTGCCTTCCACATGGATGAGTGAAACAGAAAATGCCACAAAAACACTCCCCAGACCATAACACTAGCAACACCAGCTTGTGTTCATCCAGTAGTGGTTGTAGGGTGTTTGTTCTCTGATGTTTCTCACCTAAAACGCCAACTTCCATTCAATTTTATAAAGTAGAAAATATGACTCATCACAGAAGGCATCCACTTAGGTCAAATTCTGATATTGCTTCAAAAATGTGAGCCTTTTTTACCAATGCAACTTTGTTACTATGAAAAAGTGCTACGCGTGGCCGTATCTCAATCTCTCTCGGCATCTCTCTTTTTTTAAACTTAAACTTTACAGATAATGCACCATGACATTACAGCATATTATGTTATCTACCCTTTTTTTTAATGCTTTTCGTGATAAAAACACAACACAATATGTTAACACAATTTGGCTTTATTTTCATTTTGTAACCATGGCTTTTAAAGCAAATGACTTGGTTAGAGTGAGTAAGTCTTCAAGTAAATCAGCAATTAAGATCAATCTCGTGACTCAGGTAACTTTGTATAGCCTGAATGGTGTGAATGAGAATAGCGCTGCTACTAATGATCTGGGTGGATACAAAAGTAACAACAAATGGCTTCTCAGAGATAAATTAGTCTTCACAATATGTGCCATAATACGACTTTGATTCTGAGTCATACAAAGGTTGGAGTTAACTGCAGCTCTTGTGCAATTTGTGACAACCACATGCAGTGGTGAATGTCTCATGACGGAAAGAAAACCTGGGATGTCCTCTAAAAATCAGCTCCACTCTTTTGCCTGCTTTTTGTTTTCCCCCCGCCCTCCCTATCCACTGGTTATGATTACTATTAGTTTTGGTGCCTAATATGCCAACGAGCTTATTTACTGTCAAATGGGTAAAGTGCTCTGAATCACTAATCGTTGAGAAATGAACAGTGGCGACCATTACCTTGACAGTGCATACCTCAACAACGTCCAAAGACTGTCAAGAGGGTAGTCACCCTTGCTCAGTTCTCAGTGAGGCATGAACCCAAGTATTTCCCATGTTAAGAAGAAAGAAGTGGTGACTGTCCAGTTGAGAGTACATATACAATGTACAATAATGTACATACATGGTCACGACTGCTCTGTTCTCTACAAAATATGAACCTGTATGTCCTCTCCATTGTGGACTTAATAGTGGTGACCACCCAGTTGACAATCTAGTCACTCATTAGCATAACAGGCACTGGAACTAATCTAGGATTACAGGGGGACAATGGAAAAAAAAGAAAAAACTGAGGAATCCATAGATGCTGCTGGATGGACTTTTAAGAGGATGATAAGGTCCTTTTTAAGTTCTTGTTTAGGGTGCACTTACATGGCACATACCAAATGCTGGTCAGATTTTACGACCAGTATTTAGTCTTTTTTTGTCACCCAGAGGGATGGCTTTTGTCCGCGGTTTTGCAGTTTCAAGCTGTCCACCTTCGCACCCACATGTTCATGTTCTTCCCAAACCGGATGGAAGAATGAACATTTACTAAGTTTTTAGGAACGCCAGCGGTATAAAAAAACGTCCAGTGGAAAATCCGTGCAGTGGAGACTTTTGCACAGATTTTCTATTGAAGTCTATGGGGGAGCATTGCACGTCAGTTTCCAAATGGTTTGTAAAACCGCAAACTGTTTAAAAAACTGACCATAACTTCTGCCATGGGGACAAGCTCTTACACTCATACATTGAAGGTTGAGCTTAAAACAATATAGCTGCATACAAAAACAGCACTACCTTGCCTATGTGTGGAATTGAAGCTCATCCACATTCAAGTGAACAAGACTGAGCTGCAATACCAGACACGAACAATGTTTTTCTACTTAGGAATTGCCCCATAATGTCCAAGAAATCCAAGTGTAACCTAAGTTAGTACAAACCACACCCTTTTGTGGTCCAATTTGTGAATGGCTGTACTACCAAACATGGGGCTATTGTCACATATGTAAACATAAAAGGTCAAAGTTGTTGTTAGGTACATTGAAGACGTTATGTGTATTTACGGAGCACAGTTGTCTGTTGCATTTAATACATTCTAATAACGAGATCCCTGTCCCTAAAGCTTTTGCTTGTAGCATATTGTCTGTTGATAATTATATGTAAAGAAGTAAGAGAATAGATATGACAGAGAGTAAAAAGTCCATCTGTTTCAAACTTCTCCAGACTGCGTTATAGCCCTAAGTCACCGTGCAGTTTTTTTTGTGTTTTTTTTTAAAACTACAGTTCATCCGCCATGAGAAAATCACATTTGTTTGTATTAAACACAAGGGAAAATGTCATAGCATGCTGTATATTATGTATTGATCTACTAGGACTCTCAAATTAATAAATAGCGGAGGTTATCAGGAGGGAGCAGAGAAAGATTTGCTAAAACATTTAATACAAAATAAATGTTCTATTGAAAAGCTCATAGTGCAGGCTACTGAATAATATGTGCTGCTGGTGACAGCAAAAGGTCATTGAAATAATGTGGGAAGCTGGGCTCTCGTAAATGGATTTGGGCTGAAGGTTAGAAAGGCAGCAATTTTATTTTTTGGCTTAGCAGATGCACAAGAATAGAAATAGAATACAAATAATGGTAACTAACTATAGAAGAATCTGCAAAATACATGTAAAGAGAGACGTCCAAAATCTGTTTCCCTGTAAGTTACCCATTTAAGATACACTATTTACATGATTATACCAAGAACAGGAAGTCACCCACTACACAAACCTAAAATATATATACTAATATAAATTAATCATGTCCCCCCAGAGCTGTCTTTTCTCAAGACTAAATAAGTTTAACTCGTTTACCTCTCCTAATAACTAAGATGCTCCATTCCCCTTATTATTTTGTTTTCTCGTCTTTGTACTTTCTCAAGCTCCAGTACATCCTTTCTATAAACTGGAGCCCAAAACTGAACAGCATATTCCAAGTGAGACCGCACTAATGCTTTATATAGAGGTAATATTACATCCCTGTCCCGCGAGTCCATGCCTCTTTTAATACACGCCAATATCCTGGTGGCTTTAAAGGCAACTGATTGACATTACATGCTGTTCTGTAGATTATGATCTACAAGAACGCCCAGATCCTTCTGAACAAGCAATTCTAACAGTTTTTTACCCCCTAGGACATATGATGTCTGCAGTTTATTCGTACCTAGATGCAGAACCTTACATTTATCTACATTGAATCTTATTTGCAAAGTGAATGCCCAAATATTCAGTGTGTCCAGGTCTGCTTGCAATTTACAAACATCTTCCATAGATTGCACTACACAACATAGCTTGGTATAAGATGCTATATGTTATATAAAAAGAACATATCATTATTTTTTTTTTCCTTAGAAGGGTTGCATGAAAATAGAACAAATGGTCTTCTTTTACCCCGGGAACCTTAGTATTGCAGTTATTAATATTATTAGCACAGTGTTTGTGAATTTCTGGTATATTAGTTCATACAGTGTGTACACACTTTTAGCTCTCCACTCTTGGAGGTGGAGGAACTTATTTCTTCTTTCGCTAATTTAAGCTAATTATGCGATTGGCACCCCCTACCTTTATGTAAAAAAATAATTAAAATACCTGCACATTAGGTAAATACTATGAAAGGATTTACATAGTAACACAATTTGTAAGGGTGACAAAAATCCATCCATTTCAGACTATTATGCTACAGTGTTAATCTAGACGCAGGGAAAAGTCCTCATGTGACAAAAAACTATTTTCTTAGGGAAAAAATGTTTCCTGACTCTAAATATGGCCATCAGAATAAATCTCTGAATCAACTGACATCCAGTAATGTAATCATTATAACATGTAATATTATAACACTCTAGAAAGACATCCAGGTCACTTTAAATTATTTTACTAAATTCACTAAAACAACTTCCCTGGCAGAGCGGTCCATAATGTCACTGCTCTTACCGTAAAGAATCCCCTTCTTTGTTGGTGTAGAATCCTTCATTCCTCTAGATGTAGTGGGTTTTCTTACCCCCTTCATTAAATATGTAATAAATCAATGAGAGGAAATAGAAGCATGCCCTATGCTGACTTTATTAACTAGTCGCCTGGGGAATGCCTTTAAAAAAGGTCACATGGATTAGAATATTTAATAAGCCAAGCATTGCATGCTAAATTGAGTAATGTACATCATGTAAGGGGCTCCTGCTTTCAGGACGGTCATGATGCTTAAGGCAGCTGATGTCGCTATCGGGCCTTTGATAAACATAAAAATGAAGCAAATATAAACTTGACAGATAATGCACCATGATCTCACGGCACAGAACAGTATCTCAATTTTTCAGTGTTTTTTAAAATCAGATCACAAAAATTAAATAACTTTTCAGTATACTTTTTGTAGGGACCATTTATATACTAAAATAAATTAATCATGTCCTCCCGGACAAGTTTAACTCTTTTAATCTCTCCTCATAAGATGCTCCATTCCCCTTATTATTTTGTTTTCTCGTCTTTGCACTCTCTCTAGCTACATTACATCTTTTCTATAAATTGGAGCCCAAAACTGAACAGCATATTCCAAGTGAGGCCGCAATAATACTTTATACAGAGGTAATATTACATCCTTGTCCTGCGAGTCAATGCCTTTTTTAATACACGCCAATATCCTACTGGCATTAGAGGCTGCTGATTGACACTGTATGCTGTTCTGTAGTCTATGATCTACAAAACATCCAGATCATTCTAAATAAGCAATTCTAACAGTTTTTTACCCCCTAGGACATATGATGCCTGCAGTTTATTCGTACCCAGATGCAGAACTTTACATTCATCTACACTGAATCTAATTTGCCAAGTGGATGCCCAAATATTCAGTGTGTCTAGTTTTGCTTGCAATTTACGAACACCTTCCATAGATTGCACTACCCTGCATAGCTTGGTATAAGATGCTATATGTTATATAAAAAGAAAATGTCATTATATTTTTTTCCTTAGAAGGGTTGCATGAAAATAGAACAAATGGTCTTCTTTTACCCCAGGAACCAGGGACGGTTACATACATAACATATGTCAAACAAGTACAATGATGATGATAAATGACTAACAATTGGTGCAAAGGGAGAGAGGATCCTGCCCACAAAGGCTTACAATCTACAAGAGAGGAGGAAAGAGACAGACGGTGAGGGGCAGACATGTTTGTGGAGGGTGTAGTGGCAGCGGAGTTATTATAGGTGATAGACTATGCTGAATTTGTTTTGAAGCTGGTAAAAGTGGGGGAGAGTCTGATGTGTTGGGGCAGTGAGTTCCAGAGTATGGGGTAAGCACAAGAGAAGTCTTGGAGACAGTTGTGTGAGGAGCTGACAAGAGGAGAGCAGAGAAGAAGGTCCTGTGAGGAGCAGAGATTGCATGAGGGGAGACATCTGGAGATTAAGACGGAAATGTATGTAGGGGAGAGTCTTGTAGGTCATGGTTAGTAGCTTGAAATTAATTTGATGGGCAATGGGTAGCCAGTGAAGGGATTGACAGAGGGGATAGGCAGAGTAGTAGTGAGGAGAGAGGTAGATAAGAAGCACTAGAGTGCTAGACGGGATCCAACAGAGAACGATGTTTCAGTAGTCTAGGCGAGATCTGACCAAGGCATGGACCAGCATTTTTTGCAGTATCAGGTTTAAGGAATTAGCAGATTTGGGAATTATTTTTCAGCTGGAGGCGGCAGACATTGTTAAGGCTTTGGATGTGTGGTTTGAAGGACAAAGTGGAGTCAAGGGTTATCCTAAGACAGTGGACTCGTGGGACCGGTGACAGTGTGGAGCCGTTGATGGTGATAGAGAGATCAGGTGGAGAGATGGAGTGGGACGATGGAAAGATGATAAATTCAGTTTTCTCTATGTTTAGTTTTAGGAGACGGGAGGAGAAGAAGGAGAACTTGGACGATAGACAGTCAGGGATCCAGGAGAGTAGAAATTTAATGTCTGGTCTGGAGTTGTAGAGTTGCGTGCCATCAGCATACAGGTGGTATTGAAAGCCATGTGATGCTATGCGTTGACCCAGGCTAAGAGTGTAGATAGAGAAAAGTAGGGGATCCAGGACTGACCCCTGGGGTATAGCAACAGAGTGAGGGCAAGCGAAAGAGGTGATGCAGGAGTGAGAGATGCTGAATGTCCGATCAGAGAAGTATGAGGAAATTGAGGAAAGGGCCAAGTCCGTGATGCTGAGGAATGAGAGGATTTGTAGCCAGAGGGAATGATCGACAGTGTCAAAGCCCGAAGATAAGTATAAGAGGAGAAGCACAGAGTAGTGGCGTGAGGTTTTAACGGTTACTAGGTCATTGGTTAGAGCAGTTTCTGTAGAGTGATGGGATCGGAAACCAGATTGCAGTGGGTCAAGAAGAGAGCTGGAGGAAAGATGGGAGGACAGGTCAAGATAGACGTGCTGTTCAAGGATTTTAGGGGCAAATAGAAGCAGTGAGATGGGGTGATAGTTGGACAGAGAGGAGTGGTCAGGAGATGGTTTCTTAAGAACGGGTGTGATGGTAGCAAGTTAGGGGAAAGTGCATGGAGCAGGTATAGTGGTAGACAGTGGGGATTGTGCAGGGGGCTGGTGTTGGGAACTGTGCAGGTATAGAAGCTGGCAGTGGGGACTTTGCAGGTATAGAGGTGGGCTGTGGAGACTGTGCCGGTATAGAGGTGGGCAGTGAGGACTGTGCAGGTATAGAGGTGGGCAGTGAGGACTGTGCAGGTATAGAGGTCGGCGGTGGGGACTGTGCAGGTAAAGAGGTTGGCAGTGGGGGCTATGCAGGTATAGAGGCTGGTGGTGGGGACTGTGCAGGTATAGGGGCTGGCGGTGGGGACTGTGCAGGTATAGAGGTGGTTGGTGGGGACTGTGCACGCATAGAGGTGGGCGGTGGGGATTTTGCAGGTATAGGGGTTGGCAGTGGGGACTGTGCAGGTATTGTGGTGGACAGTGAGGACTATGGAGGTATGAAGGGGTTAATGGGGACAGTGAAGGTATAGGGGCTGGTGGTGGGGACTGTGCAGGTATGGAGGTGGGCACTGGGGAGCGTGGGGTGAAGTTTTCTCCGATGAGGTCGATCTTGTTTAGAAAGTGAGTGGAAAAATCATCTGCTGAGAGGAGAGATGGGGGGGAGGGAGTGCTGAGGGCAGAGGAGAGAGTTGAATGTGTTGAACAGTTGTCTAGGGTTGTGAGACATCGAAGATATGAGAGTGGTGACGTCATCCTGTGTGGCAGAGGTGAGAGCAGACTTGAATTTGAGGAGTGATTGTTTGTATGAGGCAAAATCGTTGGCAGAGCAGGTTTTCTTTCAGCAGCATTCAGCAATTCTGGAAGCTCGCCTCAGCTGTTCAGTGAAGTCTGTGTGCCAGAGTTGTCTCTAGATTCTGCAGGTTCTGTTGTGTGTGAGAGGGGCAACCAAATCAAAAGTGGAGGAGATTGTATGGTTGTGGAAAGCGGTGGCTGCATGAAAGATGTTCAAGAGAGTCAGGAAGAGTGTAAAGGTTAAACTTTTGTAGGTTCCTGCGGGGGTGTACTAGTTTCAACAAAGGAGAGACAGGTGCTTTTGAGAGTTCAGCCCCATTCACATTATGACAAAATCCCAGACAAGGTCCATGGACAGGAAGAAAGGCTTATGGAGAAAAATAATCATAATCTAATAACTGACTCTACTACAACTATCCAGATATCTTTGTGCTTAAAAACTGGAAGTGTGGGTAAAGTGTGGCCTGAGCGGGTCAAAATTTGTCACTAGCCTACAATCTTCTGTGTATTCCCCTGTAGGAGAGTCCCATATTCCCCAAGGTCAAAGAACTTCTCATTAGGGAATCCGGCTGCATCATAGATAATAATAAGATGTTTTATCTATTTTTCCTTTTACTTTTGTATCTTTTCACAGTATAATGATACTATACAATCAAGCACAAAGAAAGCATGACTCTTCCAGGGAAAATGTATAAATGAGTGGCTTAAGCTGTTTACTGGCAGCTAATGCCAGGGTAGAGAAAAGTACAGGTTACTAGTCTGGGATAATTTTATTTTAAATTGTAGCTAACTCGCCAAAATTATAGGATATCTCACTGTTACCTATAAACAAACTCATGCTTTCCTTATTGTATTTCTCCGTCTTTGCTTTGTGCGGTCAAAGAAAATTTTTGGATACTAACATTTGAAGCTTTTCCATATTTTTTATATTCTTTTTAGCTATTATTATTACAGATAATAGACATACATTACCTAAAAAGATCATCGCCCAACCAAGACTAGGTTCTGCAGTACCTTCTATTGATACCCACCCCTAATAATGTTTCTTATGGCACCTAAATAACATCACCCAATCAATAAACTAGGGAATGTAGTTGCATGCAGGGCTACTAGCTTATTGTAGGTAAAGACATCAAAGGTGAATTAGGTAGTTCAGTTTGTGGGTGCCCAAGCCATCAGAGCCACTAACACTCCCTTTATTGGTAGCAGGTGATTAACACAGATCATATGCCGCTAAGATCAGCTCTGCATCCAGCATTCCTAAAATACTGAAAATCTTCTCTGTCTCTTGCCTTCTTCTGCACTGTATGAATAGATCAATAGATGTATGGATAAATAGACAGATAGATAAATACTTTACTGGATCACTCAATGCATCATCAGAAGGATTTCATCAACAGATTGTCTTCCCATACACAATCCCTATGGGTCATAATACTGTACATGTGGTTACATTTGGCTACCGTGAGATACCATCTGCAAAGAATTTAAAATTTTCCAACATTTTTAAGACAATTTGAAGATTTGAGTGTTGAGTGTATTTGACTGGTAATCCTGCCAATTTATTCTGAGGATTTTTATTATGACCTACATTTTATCCCCAAGCAACAACATAAAGACTGATTAATGATTTTTATTGACCATTATCCATTTTGGCTAAATGTGAATAAGTAACAGGATCTTCAAAGGTGAATAACAGTCAGGTTATTGTGTCCTCGATGCTTCATATGTGCTGGCACAAATGTCACTTACTGGCAGGAGGCTGGTTCACATTGTTCTGAGAGTATGGTGTTTATCATAATTTAGGACATTTACTGATATTCTCTGCATCAAGGTTAAGCATATACTGTATATGACAGTTTAAAAGCATTCTGTTTTGTTATACATTAACATAGATAGCAGGACTGAGATACGTGTGGATGTAATACAGTTTAGTTTGTCAGATGTCACAATCCAATCCTATAGTTACTTATTCTGCTCTTGCCTAGGACTCCACTGTATTTTCTTAAATGTGTTTCCTGAAAATCAAACATTAGGGTCTTTAATATTTCATTGAGCTGGTTATCAGGCGGGAGCAGGTCTGGGCAGGTCTAGGCGTGTTCCACCCATAGAATCTGCCTTTTTAATTCATTGATTTAGCATCATCATATCCCACAGCGCTATTCAGAGATTGTCATCATTCACAGCAGTCCCTGTCACCTTTTGGGCTTTCAATTTAAATTAGAGATTATTCTATCTGGTATAGTGCCAGGAGACTTGCACAAGGCAAATGTAGCTCCCATCTTCAAAAAAAGCTCCAAGTCTTGCCCAGGTAATTGTAGACCAGTAAGTTTAACATCTATTGTGGGAAAACTGTTTGAGAGGTTCATAAGGGACTATATACAGGAATATGTGGCTGCATATAATATTATAATTGATTGCAAGCATGGTTTAACTAAGGGCAGAAGTTGTCAGTCCAACCTGATCTGTTTTTATGAAGAGATGAATGGAAGTCTGGATAGAGGGGCGGCTGTGGATATTGTGTTTTTAGATATTGTCCCTCATAAGTGCTTATTGAGTAAATTAAAATCTATTGGGTTAGAAATAATAGTGTTTAATTGGATTGAAAACTGGTATTGGATAATACTCAGTGTGGTGGTAAATGACTCCTACTCTGAGTGGTCCCCGGTTATCAGTGGTGTGCCGCAGAGCTCAGTATTGGGTCCTCTTTTAATTAATGTATTTACTAATGATATAGTGGATGCAATTAATAGCACTGTTTCTATTTTTGCAGATGACATCAAGCTATTTAGTGTAGTGCAATCTATGGAAGATGCTCATAAATTGCAAGCAGACCTGGATACACTGAGTGTTTGGGCATCCACTTGGCAAATGAGGTTCAATGTGGAAAAATGTAAAGTTCTGCATCTTGGTGCTAATAATCTGCAGGCATCATATGTCCTAGAGGGAGAAAAAACTTGGAGAATCGCTTGTTGAGAAAGATCTGGGCGTTCTTGTAGATCATAGACTACAGAACAGCATGCAGTGTCAATCAGCTGCCTCTAAGGCAAGTAAGATATTGGTGTGTATTAAAAGAGGCATGGACTCGTGGGACAAGGATGTAATATTACCACTGTACAAAGCATTGGTGCAGCCTCACTTGGAATATGCTGTTCAGTTCTGGGCTCCAGTTTATAGAAAAGATGTAATGGAGCTAGAACTTATAAGGGCATCTTAGTTATGAGGAGAAGTTAGAAAAATTTAACTTATTTAGTCTTGAGAAAAGACGGCTCCAGGGGGACATGATTAATTTATATAAGTATATAAATGGCCCCTACAAAGAGTATGCGGAAAAACTATTTCATGTAAAACTCCCTCAAAAGACAAGGGGACATTCCCTTCATCTGGAGAAAAAAAGGATTCAATCTCCAGAGGAGAAAAGCAGTCTTCACTATGAGAACTGTAAATCTGTGGAATAGTCTCCTGAGGAGCTGGTCACAGCAGGAACAGTTGTGGGTTTCAAGAAAGGCTTAGATAACTACCTGAATCTAAAGAATATTAGTATGTATGCAGCCATATAAAATTCTAGATCCAGTCTTATGGCAACTCTGGGATCAGAAATGAAATCTTCCTTAGAGCAGATTGGTGTCTGCCCTATGGGTTTCAAAGCATTCATCAGTAGGGGAAACTAGGCTTAAACTCCTTATCTCCTCCCTTCACCCACATTTTCCCCAGCCTTGGTTGAACTTGGTGAGCATATGTCTTTTTTCAACCGTGCTAACTATGTAACTATTACTTCTGGTGTCTTCAACATAAGCCCAATGTAATGGTTACTGGTAGTGATGTCAAATGCAACATTCAGTGTCATTACCAGTTACTACAACATTGGGCCTATATTGAAGTAACCAGAAATGGCTTTGGATTCGATAACTGACGTCACTTCTGGTTATATGGGAATATAATGAAGTAGCTGAAAGTGCTGTTGGATGGGATGTCAGACCAGAAAGACTAGTAAATTAACCCTCTATAATCACTTAAACAACCTTAATTTAAGCTGTGGATTAAGAATTTTTTTTTAAGTTTCGTCAAAAATGGATTTGATCTGAACCGAAGCACTCAGCTTCTGGTTGAATTTGACTTTAACCCAACGGAAACACTAGTGATATTACTACTAATTGTTACTTACTATTACTTCTTGTACAACCATTGCAAGGACTGCTGATACTACTACTCCATTACTTATACTGCTGACAATGTTACCACTTCTAGAACCAATCATTGCTGCTTTTACTTCTACAACTACTGTTGCTATAGTCTTATAAGCTGTAAGAGCAGCTTCAGGCATCTTATGGTCATTAGATGAATGGGACTACCTGATCTGAAGCTGCATTATTTTGTGACAGATGTTGCTACTAAAGCATTAAAGCATTAATTCGTATTATTTTCAGTATTTTAGCAAGATGTAAAAAATTAAACATCATGTAATAGTAAGAAGCCAGAATAACAGATGTATTGTTACATATACAGCTTGGAAGAGTGTATGAAGCCTGTGAAGGAAACAATCTCCCATATTGTATAGACTCTGCAGAAACCCATTTTTCGAGTACACATATTACATGGTGTAGTCCTGTATTTGCATTAATTGATGTAAAAAAAAAAGTGTGTTGACAGGAATGAAAAAGAAAGTGGAGAACTTTGTTTATTTAATTGTCTATGAAATTTGCCAAGGGCTATTAATGATAGAACATTAGAACAAAGCTAATTATATTATTAAAAAAAAAACTCGCTGGTAACATTAGATCATTAAAAGGATTTAATTGAACTGTCTCTTTATACGTTTATCTGGATTTTGTCAGTTGATATGTTTTTTTTTGTTTGTTTTTACATCAGGTGTTTCTATTTTTTTAATTAGCAAAATGTTTTATAGTACATCATAGAATTCTAACCTCCACATTTGTGAAACGTCCGACGTAGATTTTCATTTTTTTGGGGGTTTTATTAAATTTTATTGTGACACGCCATATGAAGATGAGTTGTAAATTATCACAAGCCATTACGCACATCTCATGATCAATTAACTTGAATTTGTAACCAACCAGGAATGGGAGAAGGATATCAGCTAAGAAAGGAACACCTACGAGATTACTTGTGTTGAAGAACGTCTGATAAACTGATAAAGAAATTTAATAGCTTGCCTCATTAGGTATCAGCAAGACTTAATCTTTGGAGACATTTACATGGAAGAAAGAAGTCAGTTGCTTTGTGCATATATTTTCCAATTATTGTAGCAAATATCTTATCAAAAGAGGCAGTGTCTTTTAGATTTTTTTTTATGTCTTTTACAAAATTCTTCTTTGTATGATATTTCAAAGGGAAATCTTACTAAACGAATGGAGCTTCTCTGTAGAGTAGATGTTTATTTTTAGTTCTTTGTCCTGCACTGACCGCTGATATTGATGGATGAGTTTTTACTGCTGTATGCAATTGTAACTTTATATTAGTAGTACAGTAACAATGGCACATTAAGAGTAAGATGTGACTCATGGTACAGTAGACCATGACAAATAAAGTCTGTTGTAGACTACAAATCACTCATAATGATTAAAGAATGGTGTTAAAGGATTCATGTTAGACTTTTTACTTTACGTTAGACACTGTCACATCAAATTTTATGAAGGAAAATCAAAAGGACCCTCCAAGAAAAACTGATGCATTGTGCTAGTCATAGTACAGAGCTGTAGGAGGCAGAGCATTTCATATGGATTTTCTTTTCTACTAGCTTGTGAACCTCTCTGTCATGCACGGCCCTGTACTAAGCAAAAAAAAAATGTACAATTTTCTGTGGAGTGTTCTTTTAAGCTTTTTTTTTTGTTTATTTAAAAGAAAAACAGAATGGGGACGGCGCTCCTTGTGTAAATTGACTGTAGTATATATATGTTTACAGATATATACTAACCTTTTTTGGTTGTGCAGATATCAAGACGTAACACTTTAAGGCAATGTTCACCCAGCTTATTGCCGACGTAATTACAGGGACGGATTTCGCCCCGCAATTACGCCGGCAGCCGTGCAGCGGGGGGCCGGCATCTCGCCAGCCCCATAGATACTCATTATTCACGGCGCGTACAAGCCGTAAATAATCTGCATGTCACTTTCTCCCCGCCCGGCGGATTCGCCGGGCGGGGAGGGGAGACGGAATCCATAGTTCTCTAGAGAAACTGAGATTACCGTAATGGCTGGGACTGATTTCAGCCGTATTGGAGCACAAATATGGCGCAAAGTACGGCTGAATCAGTCCCAGAATAGGCCGTGTGAACGAGGCCTAAAGCACCTGAAACTATTTGTGCAACTGTTAGGGAGGACAGCATCAGTGTAGGTCTTCTCCTCGTGGAGACGGAGAACAATACAATATCAGGAATAGAGAGGTCGATCGGAAGATTCACCAATCTCTTCCAAAACCGACCCAGTAAAGTACGCTGAACTGCTCTTGTTTGCGGTGGAATCTTTTTTATTTATTTACTAAAAGGTGAAGGAAGACATGTTTTGTGTCATTACAAAGATACTTCACCAGTTGTTTATTTGTATCATTCACATTGGGTTATAAGTAGCAGGTCAATTTTATTTTTGCTAAATTTCTTTTATGTTCAAGAATTAAAATCTCATTCTGTAAGTCATATAATCATAAAATCTAAATTACGCAACTCTTGAATTTTTATTTTTTTGCACCAAAAAAATGTGATATGGGCTTCACAACCTTAAGTGTACACTTGTCCAAGCAAGACTTGTTCACAAAAAACACTTAAATGGGTGTTCCCATTTCAAATATTGATGGCAAATTGATAGGATATGCTATCAATGTGTGGATCCTATTTCTGCATCCCACACCTATTCTGGTAAGGGCCCACCGAAAGTCTCCGTTCAGACAGGAAATTAGGTCACTCTTGGGCAATACTCTCCATTCTGTCCTATGGGAGTTCTGAATATAACCAAACCCACTGCTTGGCTATATTCAGAACTCCCACAGAAAATAATGGAAATTTGTGCGCAAGTCTCAGTTCTAAATGAAGGTTTTTGGTTGCACATTCCCAAAATAGATATAGGAGACATTAAATGGGACCTGCACCTCTCACACACTGATGGCATATCTAATATATCCTACTGAAATGGGAACACCCATTTAATGTAAGATAGTCCTATATGTCCTCTTTTGTTCAGCTGTTGCACTTATTGTCATGTTTTCATTGTATACATTATCCCTAAGGTTCTCAGTATTCTCCCTACAACACTTTATCCTATCACACCAGATGTGATAACTTCTCACAATTTAGTTTAAGCTGATTTAATTAACTCAGTTATTCATTTACACTTTCATGGAAAAATAATGAGAAAATTGAATTTGTAGTATACAGCTCTCATCTCCAAAATGTGGTACCTAGTTATTTATTGAGGAGCAGTGTTCTAAGCTGAAAGTAGTATTGTTGGAGAAAGTAAAAGGTCACATGTGGGTAACTTTAAGTGATGCCCTAAGTGTTTTATCAATTTTATATTCCAGGACTTATAGATGAAATCAGATGAGTTAGGCGATGTTCACACGTCTGATTTGGGCACGGATTTCAGCCATATTGCACGCCGTATTGCGCTGCAATACGGCTGAAATCCGTCCCAGGCATTACGGTAATCCACAGTTCTCATAGAGAACTATGGATTCCGTCTCTCCTCCCCGCTCAGCGAATACGCCCCGCGCCCCGCCCCGATGCACGGCAGCCGGCGTAATTGCGGGGCGAAGTCCGTCCCCACTATTACGCCGGCAATAAGCCATGTGAACATCGCCTTAATGATTCAGTAGTTGAATTTGAGAACTAATAAAGAAGCAGGATTTTGCCAAATGGTACAAGTGATATATTAGTGTAAATAGGTAGAAAATGGAAATGTTGATTCCAGGTAAATGGTAATAGTTGCCTTCCATATTTTAGGCTTGCCTAACAGAGTTAGTCAAGTTTGTTTTATAATGCCTTTTCACTATGTAGACTACTTAAGCAATAGATTGGGGGACCTTGTTCAGCCAGGGTAAAGAGCAACTAGAAAGAATATTCAGACGACCCAACAAGTCTATGTATGACACAAGTAGGTCAATGATTTTAATGTAATGTAGTGCTTAGTTTTCCCTGTGGTGGTGCTGCAGGGAAACTGGTTACTCACTGTCAGGATTCTTTGCAGATCACAAATGATCACCAGGAATCCCAGAGATAGGACATGCTTTGGTTATCTTGGTTAACAAAAAAAAAACCTGGATTTTTCCCTCCCTGCCTTCCCAGAGCCATAACTTTTTTAGTTTTTCATCTACATATACATATGAGTGCATTAATTTTGCAGAGCAATATGTATTTTCTAATGGGTTTATTCACAGTCCATAGAATATACTGGAAAAGATGTAAAAGTGGGGCAAATAGGAAAAAAATGTACTTGTGCCATATTTTTGCTTTTACAATATTCACTCTTAGGTTTAAATGATCTGTCATCTGTATTCTACAGGTTGATGTAAATCCAGCAACACCAAATATATAGAGATTTCGTTATGTTTTGGTACCGTGTGAAAAATCTAAACTTTTTTTATTTTAAATTTTGCGATAATTTTTTTGTACTTCTACCTATGGCCTTGAATGAGTAAGCATTTTTTGTGGGTTGTGGGTTGATTTGCACTTTCAATGGTGCCAATTTGGAATACATGCATTTTTTAGATCAATTTAATTTCAATTTTTAAGGGAACTGAATGGACCAAAAATAACCCCACAATTTTGGTGTTGGGAATTTTTTTTCTTGTACGACATTAAGCATATGGGGAAATGATGTTATATTTGAATAAATCAGACTTTTATAGATGCGGCAATATCAATCATGTTTTATTTTTTTCTTATCTTTTTTATTTGTAAATTGGCAAATAGGGGGGTATTTTGAACTTTTAAGATTTAGTATTTTTTTACTTTAATAACTTTTCTTTTTTTTTGCATTGTAGTATTAAGTCCCCATAGGGTACTTGGCCACTAGGGGGGTTGATCTCTAGTACACCTTTTTGCATTATATAAACAATTCCAAAGGGTGTACAAAGATGATGATTCTAGCACTTCCTGCCTGGGGAGGAAGTAGTAAAAATGAAAACATGGCAGTAATGGAAGCCTTCACAAGGCTTTCAACTGCCATGTAAACCAATTGAACCCTACAATCTCACTGCGGGGGTCCCAATCCCAGTGAGAAATGGTGTGTCCAATGTTGGTAAGGGATTAAATAAGTTTGATTTAGTTATGTTCTTATTGCAATAATACTATACTCTAATATTTAGAAAATGAAATAAATATGTGACTGTATATTGATAAGAGGCAACTTGTGGCGCATTTTAAACCATTTAAAAAACACAGAAAAATATTTTGTATGAAGAAACCTAAAGGCCTTGTTTTCACAATTTTTTTTTAACTTGACTTTTAATGCAGATTCTGCATCAGAATCCATGTGAACACCCCATGTAATTGGGATCCCATCATTTTCTCATACTTTAATATTTGTAGACTAATGATAACTACTGTATTTTTAGGACCATAAGACACTTTTTTCCCAAAAATTTTTTGGGGAAAATGAGGATGCATCTTATAGTCTGAATGTGCTCTCTCAGTCCAGCAGGAGGGTGAAGAGGAGCAATGATGCGGGAAGTCAGTGCCAGTATTTAAGGGGTTAAACCCTACCACCTGCTTAACGCAGCATCGCTCCTCTCCAGGCTCCTGGTGGCCCGAGAGAGTGCTGTACAGCGGCGGTATGCAGCTGATCAGTACAGCCGGCAGCTGCCACTAATAATAGGGATGGAGCCGGCTCTGTTCCTGCTATTAACACTTTAGACACCGTGGTGATCTCAGCCGCAGCATCTAACTTAATGATTAGCAGTGTTGCGCACTGCTGCTCACCCCCCCCTAATGCAATTGCATGGGGGATCGGTTGCAATGGCAGCAGGAAGCCTCATGCAGGTTTTCACAGCTGCCATGTATGTACATCTCTTCCACCCTGCCTATGAATATCCTATGTACAGCAGTACATAAAAAAGTTAAAAAATAAATAAATATTAAAGTTGAAATCCCTCCATTTTTGCCACTTTACAAATAAAAAAATAAAAAGTTACACATAATTGGTAAAAGTCCGATCTAATAAACTATATAATCATTTATCCTGTACACTGTATGGCTTAGAAGTAAAAAAATGCCAAAATTGTGTTTTTTTGGTCATTTTATATCTGGAAAAAGTTGGAATAAAAAGTGATCAAAAAGTCGCATTTACCCCAAAATGGTACCAATACAAACTACACTTCAGCCCCTGCTTTTTGCTTCAAATTTTTTTCCTATTTTCCTCCTCTAAAACCTAGGTGTGTCTTATAGTCCAAAACATAATATAATTAAAGCTCTTGAGCCACGATGCAGAATCGGTAACAGGGCCCTTTACAGACATGTGACATTGAGGGTATGTTCACACGGCGGGTTGGATCCGATTTTGGATCCGTTTTTAGATGCGTGTTTGGATCCATGTTTCTGACCCTAAACGGACCCAAACATGCATCTAACAATTTTGCAGTGGGTTTTAAATTATTACTTTAAATTTGAAAAAACCAGGGCATCGTGCTCAGAAGAGCGATCCCCCCCCCTGATGATGTTTACATCCGTCTTTTGAGGCATTTTTGGGAAAATCCTTTCCCAAAAAATTAAATGTCAATTCTTGATCTTTTTTGAAAAAAAAAAACTTTAAAATGCATTCTGCTGCAGCAAAAAACGCACCCAAAACCCTTAAAAAACCCTGTGTGTTAAATTGGGGTGTTGGATGTATTTCACCCCAGCGCTTCGTTTGCTTTTCTTCGTATCAAAAAATGTTTTCGGTACGAGTACGGAAAAAAAAAAAAAAAAAAAAAAAAAAAAAAAAAAAAAGTGGACCCGTGGACCACCGCAAGCGATGGTGTAAGCCACCCGGGGGAGCGGGGGGGTTTTAAGTGGGTCCCAGTTTTCACCAGAGCCCGCCGAAAAAGCGGGTGGACTTGCGGGGGGGAAAGGCCCTACCAGGTCGTACCTCTGACGAAGATTGCTTGCGATGGCCCAAAGGGGGCGTGGAAAAGAATTGTAAGGAGACTCGTATTTGGGGGAAAAAGCGGAAGGTCAGGACGGCGGAAAAGGGTTTCTGGTCGTGAGACGTAGGCGAAAAGGTTTGGGTTAACGAAAATCAGACGAGACTGAATAAACGCTTTCTCAGTAGGCAAAAAGCATAAAGACCCAGGGGGGGAAGTGCTGGAGGGGGTTACAATTTTAAGGGTCAGCCCGGGGAAAATGAAAAATTTCCCGGCGCCGGGCCCCTTTTTAAATTTGAGAAAACTGGCCGGGCGCGGCCCTAAGGAGGGGGGAAACCGGGTGTCCCAGTCGTCAGGGGCCCCACGGGGAAGCAGGAACATGGCCGGGTAGGTTTTTTAAGGGGCGGGATAATGAGGCCCCCCGCGCCCCGACCCCCCAAAGCGCGGGCCACTCGTCCCCCGGGGCCAGGGAAAACACAAAAAAAAAAGGGGCACGAGAGGCCTGCAGCCTCCTAGGGGCCCTCCCGGGACCCCCCCCGTAAAGTACCCAAAAAAGCGCCGGGTGTGACGTACCCAATAATTGTTTTTTCCCCTTTTAATTATTTTCTAAATTTTTTTTTTGTAAAATGTTACCATTCCCTAAATAAAAAATGTTAAATTGTGCTGAGACCTTGGCTTGTTCCCCAAATTTTGATTTTCTATCCTTTTACTAATTAATTAGACCATGATTAGTGACTAGCTTCTACATTGTCTTTCCACTGCAGGCCTTACATATTTCCTTTTTGCCAAGTTGATATCTATTGTAAACAGGCAGGAAAGAGTAATTAAACATTAATTCAAAAATCTTGGGATTTTTAGAAAGAAAAATACCTTTTAAAAAAAAACTTGTTTTTGATTGCCCTTCGGGAACATTTTCCCGTATGAGGGTTCTTAAAGAACCTTGCCTTAACTAGAAATTTTTTCTTTCATGTGGGTTAGAATTTTTAAACCCCAAACTTGCTATGGTTTTACCTTAAGTAACGTCACTTATTTTACCTTTGAAATGCTCTTTTTTTGTTAAATAGAGATGAAAAGAAGCCGACTTAAATGACCTTTAAATAACTGCCTACTGAATTAACTATAGCATATGCAGCACACCAAATAGGCAGCCAGGCTGGTTAATGGTTTCCTCACCAAAAGCAGAGGCACTTCTCCCACAGAACAATTTGTGACTATTATTCAAGCTTGTTATTACCTCAAGGCATGGAGCAGAAGCGATAAAAAGAAAGTTGTACACAATAAGAACTTTTTGAATTTGCAATTGTCTTGATCCATCTTATTTTCTCGGTTTTAGCTTAAAATATTTTCTCTTAACTTTTAAAATCTTTTCATATACTTTTTTTCCTTGTGAAGTCAAACTTTTTTGAGGTTTCGCGTTGTCTTCTTGGACTACAGAAAGACAAAACCACAAGTGTGACAGCTTAGAAATATTTTATTGGAACAGGACTAAACTTGCCGCTTCTCTGACTTGCAATTGGCTTGGATTCTCTGCTGTACAGCCGAGATGTGGATTAGTCCCACTGAAATGAGGATAATCCATGTTAGAGAAATCAGTGAAATTTTAGGGCCACATGGGTAAAATTTGTCTCAGTCTAAGACTTTGCCCATAGCAACCAGAGGTCCTCTTTCATTTCATATAGTGCTCTGAAAACATAAATGAGGAGCTCTGATTGGTTTCTATGGGCAAATAACAAAGTCTAAGACCTAGACAGTTTTCATACAGTCTACATCTAAAATCTATATGAAAGATGAGGATTTTAGCTAGGGTTTCCATGATGTTTGTACATTGACTTTTCCATACTGCCATGTGAACATACACTTATGGTATTCATATGATGGCTTTAGATGCCAATTCTGCATTAAAAATTAAAATAAATTTATCTTATTAATTTTAAAAGGGGAAAAGTATGCTGTGGCGAAAAAATGGAATTATCCAACAGAAAACTGCCTTACAAAAAAAAAAAAGAAGTGATTTCACTTCTTATTGTGGCTTTTCACACTGCAGTCAACAGGAAGCTAAAAATGCACTTCAGATCCGCATCAAACTATTTAGATGTGGATTTAATGTGGATTCTGCACCAAAGCTCCAAAAAGCTATCTTTCAAAAAAGATAAAAATAAATCATTTACTTCTCCTATTACTAATAATAATAATAATAATAATAATAATAATAATAAATCTTTGACTTCATTTTAAAATCTGCAACTAAATTCCATGCACGACACAACTTCTGCATGAATTATTTGTCGTAAAAAAATCCATTGTGTAAACATACCTTTACATGCAATCTAATTGACAGTAGGCCTCCCCTCCCTATTGGGCTCATGTGCAACTGCATGGGTTGAATTGGTTGTCTGCCCCAAAGGGAGATTGTTTATTGGTAAGTGTCCCTCTATGGCATCCATATGCCTTTGTCAGACATATTGTATGAAAAAATTTTAAAAAAGTTTTAGCCCGCTGCTACCCCCTCCCCTTTCCTTGTTTTTCTAAATTTTACCGTAGGAGATCAATGATAATATGTGATTGATCCCTTTTTTGTAGTAATCGAAATACATTGGAGTCCTGTTTGGTCTTGGACTTTACGTTCTAAGGTTGTTAGTAAATGTAGCAGAAGTCATCATGTTATAATATACTGCATTTTCTTAAATTATTTTTCTTTAATGTTTTGTTGAAATAGAACAGGTGCTATAATATCTTAACTCAGAGAAATATTTAATTAAGGGAACAAATCTAATTCTACTAGGTCCATCTTATATTATATATCTAGCTATTATGAACTTATTCCCATAAAAATAGGTTGCTGTCATGTGTAAAGGACAGCCGCGGTTGTGACAAAACTTTTATAATGAATTGAATATATCCTCTGGGGAGTACAACTTGTCATTAAGTTGTATTATTTGATATTTTAGTCATTTGAGGATTTTTAGTATATGCTATTCTGCACCAATCATTTTACAAAATCCCATAGCATAATTTTTCCGCATGGGCGTCTACCCCACACAACTTAAGTACATATTGTGTGTCCCAGATTTAAAGGGAAAATTGAAACAGAAAGATGAAAATGGAACACACTGAAATATAAATAGGAGTAGCCTGCTGTTGATAACTACGCTATCATTTGCATTAAAATGATCTAGTTCAGGACTTTGCAAAATGGCCCCTTAATTAAATGAATAAACATTACAAAATAAACAAAATTTAAAATGAGTATCATAAAATCATATCACAATGGTTTTCTTGGAGTTTAAAGTTGGGGGTTAAAAAAACTCTGGAAACCCTTTATTGCCTGTTACAAAAGAGTAAATCTGGTAGTTTATTTGTTCTCCGATTATATCTCTGAATATTATAAAGGAGGCTCAGGGTGGACAGTGCTACAGATTTATTAAAAATAAGAAGCAATTAAGATTTGTGCTAAAATCAGAACGGTTGCTAAGTAGGGATTAATATATGTTTAATTGAAGCTATAAAGGGATTCTCTGAATCTATAAAATATATAGAAAAGGTAGCTATTGTGTGACCATCACCAGGTTATTCCACCATTGATCACACATAGCTATTTATCATTTTTATTACCTTGCCCAGCTCTGTGCTGCACATTGGTTTTAATGCTGCCAGGACGTCCTGTGGCCGGGACTACCATGCGAAGAGATGTAGTTTCCATCATTTCTCTCTATCCTTATAGGTATTGGCCCTTATTTACTAATAACACCAGAAAAGTGTCTTAAAATGTGTCAAAAAGTGGTCAACATATGTCCCAGACACATTTATTATGGGCTTAAGAAATCTGCTGCACACTGCTGGACAGGTGGTTGGGTCTTACCAAAAAGTGGGCTAAGCATCATGAGAAAGTGGATGCCAAAATCTAAGCAAAAAATGCACCAAAAAATTGGTGTAGAAAGTAAGCAAAAAAATAATTAAAAAATACTGCTATTGCAAGGTATGAGGTAAATTTCTAATTACTCAATGTTTTCAGACACAAAACAGATCTGCTAATGAAAGACCTTTTGGCTGTTTTGTTGTCTAATAGGCTTTGTATTGCCTGCTGCCCAGTATGAGAAACATGATTCCTTCTGAGATTAAGAGAAAGAGGCAGAGCCTGAAGGTAGTGGATATAAGACACAATTTATATGTGACGTCAGATGCTACAGAGAGGCAGATAGGTAAGATGTCACCCAAGCAAGAGCTGAACACCACCAGTGTGGTCATGTGACTGCATGTGACCCTGGCTTACAGAGGCATTTTTTAGATACAGACAATATATAAGATACGTCTTACTAGACATTATTTGCAAATAATTTAAAAAGATCAAAGATGACCATTTATATTACATATTACTGCTATTACTTCTATAACTAGTAATAATAATAATTGCTACTATTTCTATATATATAACTTACTACTGCTTCTAACTATTTCTTATATAAAATACTACTGCTATTAATTTAACTTTTACTACTACTACTACAACTATACTACTACTACTACTACTACTACTACTACTACTACTACTACTACTACTACCTATATTACTATTTAATCAATTATACTATATTATAAAACAACTGTTATAAACTATTTCTAACGTAGATATAACTTACTATCGTTACTAACTACTATTTCTTATATAAACTAGTACTGCTATTAATTTAACTGTTACTACTACAACTAGTACGCACAACAACTACTATACTACCTATACACCATTTTATTCATTACTATACTAGCTACTAACTGCTTACATCATTCGTATAATTAACTGCTGGTACTATTATGATATATTCTAGACTATTATCATATATTCTGGATTTATTATATTGAGTACTAATTTTATTTACACATCATGTTTTATAACAAAAAGGGACACATGTATTAACATGTTTAGGTCTTAAACTCACTTTTTTAGACCTAAACATGTTAATACATGTGTCCCAAAATGTTTTACAGATACAGCAGTAAGATTTGGAATTTCCATACACAAAATTGGGCCACAGAGGGTATTGGTGCTTTGCAGTAACATTATAGGGATAATGTATATGTTTAGCTGTTATCCAATACAGAACCACAGGCAACGGAAAACAGTAATCTACCTAGTAGCCCCTAACATAATATCTTAACCTATCTATCTATCTATCTATCTATCCAAATATATACATGCATCTATCTAGCCAAATATATATATATATATATATATATATATATATATATATATATATATAAATATATATTATAAAATAATAAAATATAAATATATATAATTATGCATCTATCTATCTATCTATCTGTTTGTCCATCTATCTGTCTATCTATCTATCTCCTATCTATCTATCTATATATCTATCTATCTGCTGTTCTATCCTGTAACCTACTATCTATCTATCTATCTATCTACTGTCTGTCTTCTATTCCTCTATCTTATCGTATCTGATCTATATAACCGGCCATAACTATCTATTTATCTATCTATCTATCTATCCTATCTATCTGTAATAGAGAAATTGTAAAAACAAAAAATGAAAGAGTACGGCGCATGTTTTCCGCTATGAATTCCCTAGAACACTTCAGTATTTTAATGTAGTGTTCAACTTTATTAAAAACTAGTTGAGCGAGGTTTCCCTCAGCCACAGCCAGATAAAAGCAATCGTACACTGCCTCTGTGAAGCTCCAGTTTTGGGCGTGTAACGCGTAAAGCCCTTGTATGTGTCCGATCGCTTTTAACTGGTGTGGCTGAAAAACCCTAGCTTCACTAGTTTATTAAAAAAGTGAACACTACCTAAAAATACTAAAGTGTCTAAGGGATTCATAGCGAAACGTGCGCCGCTACTCTTTCATTTTTTGTTTTTACAATTTTCTGTTTATTCAACTCGCTGTACCGTATCCACAGCGAGTGAAGGACCGCTGGCTGCCGTGCACCCTGGATCGCTCCATGGAATTTTAATTCTATTTGCCTTAAAGAGTGTTGTGCCTCGATCTTTGAGCACAACTGAACCAAGTTAGCAGATTTATTATCTGTTTTCTGTATTTCTCTAATCGCTACATTCTTCACTATTGTGCGCCTTCTTCTTTTGTCTCCTTCCTTGTTTCTATATCTATCTTATTTATCTATTTATCTATTATTTTCTATTGATTTACATAATTTTTAAAATCCTGAAATCAAGTTAATATCTGATGAGACTGATTAAATTGCATTTTATTAAATAGCCATTTAAATATTCACTTTTCTAAATTAGTTGTTACTGTTTTGACTTACATTACTTTGTGAGAGCAAAAAAAGTTGTCCTATTTTCCAGTTGACAAATAATAGCCTTCAAGATTAAATTTGTTCTTCCAGATTCACGAAACTACACACTTGACACATACTTTATGACTTGATGCTTTGGTAAATTTTGACATATAAAACATGTAGCTTTCACATCAAACTGTGTGGAACAAATACAATAAAAATCTCATAACAGTATTCGGCTGTTATATTTAGCCAGGATTTAAAGAACATGGCCACTGACGAATCAAATTGTGATACCAAGAAATCAAGACACATTTTATTAAGAAATTAAGTATATTGCTAATTGCAGAAGAACAATCTTCATTTCATATTTGTTTATTCTGTATAGTTTTTATTTGTTTTTAATTTTTTTTTACATCATGTATGTTTTTTTAAGATAACATAAGTCAGATAGATAGATAGATAGATAGATAGATAGATAGATAGATAGATAGATAGATACAGGATAGATACAGGATAGATAGATAGATAGATAGATAGATAGATAGATAGATAAACATTCTCCATTCATAATTAAGACCACTGACAGGTAAGGTGAATAACCTTTATTATCTTGTGACAATGGCACCTGTGAGATATATTAACCAGTAAGTGAACAGTCAGTTATTGAAGTCAATGTGTTGGAAGCAACAAAAACCTAAGTAACTGTGACAAGGGGCAAATTTTAATGGTTACATGTTTAGAACAAATGACAAATTGTCAGGTCTTATTGAATGTTCCTGATAACCAGTGGTTAGTACATACCAAGAGTGGTTTGAAGAATACATGCCTCATTGATCCAGAAACCTCCTTATTATGGCAGAACTTCACTTTTATTACTATTTCCTTAATATACTTGGTAAACGCTGTGGGAGATTGATAATAGAAAAATGGACAGATAGATAAAGAAATAGATATAACAAGGATAGCTAGCTATATAGGTAGATAGATAGATAGGTGGATAGATAGATAGTAATAGATAGAAAGGATAATATATAGATGAGAAGATATATATAGAAAGATAGATAGATAGATAGATAGATAGATAGCCCCGAAATATGGGATAGATAATAGATAGTAAAGAAAAAAGGGTGGATAGATTAATAGATAGTTTGGGTTATGGGGAAAAGAAGAAGATAATAATAGGTGGAAAAATAGATAATAGATAGAAAGATAGGGGGATAGAAGATAGTAAATAATATGGAAATAGATAATAGATAATAGAAGTAAAATGAAATTTGGCAACATTATTCTATTTTTTTCAGAATCTACTATATTTACTTACAAATCACAGTTATATAAAAGATTATAAGAGCTGTTGCATCCTCTGACAACAAGCCACCACACATGGAACCCCAAAGGGGAAAGTTAACTCCACGATTTTTTGGGGAATGCGCGGGTTTTACCAAACAGGGCGAGGGGATTTTTTTGTTATCGCCAAGCACTAAATTTCCGGAACTCTTTACTTTTTCAAAGCCTTTTTTAGTTTTTTTGTATTTTTCTTATGAATACTTGGAAATGTTTGGGAGACCCAAAGGATTACCTTCTATTTGAGTCGTTTATATATCCCCATTTACCTACCTGAAGTTCCTTTGGTGTCCCTGAGTTTTTTGGGTGAGCGCTATCTTTCCCTTTAAAGATTTTACAATGCTAGATTATGTCAGACTCATTTAAAAAAAAATAGCAATAAACTTCTGGCTCGACTTGAGCTGTGAAGCGACATTGTATTATAGATTTAATATACAGATCCCAGTTTGTCACGATACACAAAACTCCCGGTTTTTAACTGAAATTACACCAACCTGATATAGTTATCCAAACATCGTGACAAAGTCAGCTCTGCTACATGTGAGGAGATTAATGTATAAGATTCCTATGGGGAGGGGGGGTTAAACTGTGAGAGCTATCTAGCAATTGATGAGCTCTAAATTGTGCAAAGCTGAAAAGAATATCCGTCAGAGATCTATACAGAGTTTTCCTTCACATGCCCTGCTCAACTGGATGCCGCACACCAGACTCTAGTTTTGGACGCAAAGACCCAACAGAGTTGGTAAGTTGGCGTGGTGGAATGAACTTTGGCTAGAAGGAACATTTCCCCTCTACGTACATATGTAAATCTATGAATGAATCTTAAAACTCTCTTTTTCATTCTCCAGGAGCCAAAGCATCCCAAATCAATGAGAAACACAATATTGGCAATTCAGTATAACCATCTGCATTTCTGCAAAGTAAATGGGCTTGAACAGAACAGTCTGTAACCAATTTCCGATCCTCAGAACAGGGGATGAGAATGCTTATGCTGTGTTATGTAATAGTGCAATATGGTCAATTATTACTAGGAATACAGCCGGATGATGAAGGGGCTTTATCTCAATCCATATCAGAAAGTCATAGATTCTGAAATATTGGAGGGGGCAGGGTTCCTCTGTAGATCAGCAATGGCCGAGATCATAATTTTTCTTCCTCTAAAGTAAGACTCCATTTTTAAGGGACATTTCAATATACACAAAACATTTTTAGTATTTAAGTTAAAAGCTAATTATAGGGATTTTCCTCCACCTCCTTTTTAATGTGTAGTATGGTGCTAAGGCAACAAAGAAAACAGTACTCAACCTTGAACTCAATCGGGTTCCAGTGATGCGCCTCCTGGTCCTCGCCTCTGGTCTTCTGTTTTCTTCCGGTTAAATTAAGCATCACTGCTGTACTCTCTGGTTGGCTGCAACAGTCACGAGACACTGCCCAATGTCATTATTCAGAAGTCAAGACTCCTGAATAGTAATATCAGGCAGTGTCATGTGACCACTGCAGCCAAACAGAGGCTGCAGTTGTTAGATTCCATTTGGCCAGAGCCAGAAGGCAATATTGAATCTGTCGAGAGGACCAGGAGACGAATAGCTGAAACAAACTTCAGTTCAATTGGAGTATTTCTTAAGTTTGCTCCAGCCTCAGCAGCATATTGCATGCTGGAAATAGAAGAGGTGGACAACTCCTTCCAATGCTGACAAAAGTTATAGAGAAAGCCTGTAAATCGTATTTCACCTGTGGATTCCCACTGATTTGAGGGGTGGAACAAAAGGGCTCACAACCTTTGTTTAGGAGTCCTACCAAAATGACACAACTTATTACGTAAAAAAAATACTGCACTAATTTAGCAAAAACAATGGGAGACATATATGGAACTAGGTGGCGTCTAAAGTTCATTGCGCCTCGCCTGTGTTTTTGGCGCATTATGGAACTTAGGTGCATAAGTAATGCGCCAAACATGTATAAAGACTATAGATAGGCTGGAAATAAAAGAAAAGTCATTAGAATAGCATGTCAGTGAATAGAAACAATGGTAGTGATCTTGCTTGGTGGACCACAGGTCCCAGTAATACCTGTGCTGTGCTGGCTCTTGCTGTATGTAGAATAAAGGGTGAGAGCAGCAAATTTCAAATTTAATGTAGTAGAAATTAAAAATTTAAAAAGCTGAACATCATTATCAGTGGGTTATTTAATGTAAAATTTGTTTCAGATTCTATTAATTTTAAATACATTTTATTTAAATACATTTTAGTTTATATTTTGGGGATATTACATATTGCTATATTAATTTATATGATAACATAACATTTAAATAATGTAATTTTATATAGTCTGATAATTATCATAAATTACATTTTATTATTGTACTGTTGTAAGTTGAAAAATATTGCACCTTTTTCCCTAATAGCAAATCTAGCTCCACTTCGACTCCTCAGGCGGGGTTCACATGGCTTATTCAAGCCGTAATTGCGGGACGGATTTCGCCCGCAATTATGGCTTGAGTATGGGGCAGGGGCAGGGGCAGCTGCTCGCCGGCCCCATAGGCATGCATTATCCACGGCGCAGAGAGATGGAATCCACAATTCTCTCTGAGAACTGTGGATTACCGTAATGGCTGGCACGGATTCCAGCCGTATTGCAGCGCAGTACGGCGCGCAATACGGCTGGAATCCGTGCCCGAAATAAGCTCAGGCAGACCACATTAAAATAGATCTGCCTGTCCAAGCAGTAATGTGCCCAATATTACGAGTGCGGTGCGACGCCCCCAAAACGCTTCATTAGAAAGTGTCGAGTCTTGCAAACAATGCATCTAACACATTAATTGGGCGCATTAGACATCGTAGACGGCTCAGTTTGAAGCCAGAAAAGAGTGAAAAACCCAATCATACATGTCTCCCAATGTATTATTATTATTATTAGTATTATTAGTATTATTCTTATCATTTATTTTGGAGCGCCCTTGATTCCAGGGCGCTGTACATTTCAGGCGGGAACATAAATAACATTGGTCAAACAATTACAAAGTGACAATAAGTGACTAACAACTGGTACAGAGGGATAGAGGTCCCTGCCCGCGAGGGCTTACAATCTACAGGGAAGGGGTGAAGAGACAGAAGGTGGGGGGCAGACATGTATCCAAAGTTTAGCTCCCTATCATTTATTCTGTTGTATAGAAACATAGGACTTAGAATAGATCCACTTAAGGAACAGAGTTTTTGTCATGTAAATTTACTTTGACTATGTCACAATATATTATATCCATGCATACACATGTACTAAGATGATAATGCTTTGTAGAGCAGCGTATGAAATCATGGAAATCCTGCCATCAGCTTTTTTAACAAGTAGATGTTGAAAGTACTTGTATGGGCATCAGTGTGTGCATTTCAAGGCTGTCACTCATTGCAATGAATGATTAGCATGTGCATAAAATTAATTAGCCAATCAGGAATGTGACAAGTGGACTAGAAGGAAGGTCTTTTTGGGTTACAGGGTAACTGCTGGGAACTGGTGTTAAAAGCTATTTGGCTACAAAGCGCTCTATGTTTGGAGATAATTTATTGAAGCTAACAAGGACTGGTTCTTACCGTTTTTATATAATGCAGACAGTGGAACTAAGATATCAATCTGCAGACAGGATCATAAATATCCGCGTTAATGCACAGCTTTCTTCCTGGAAGATTAAGAAAGTATTTAGAAATTTATCATTAAAGTGCTCTCAGAAACAAATTGCAGCAGATTTTACAGTGAGTTTTAGATCATAATTCCTTACTAATGACAATTAGAGATAAATTAGTAGATATGCAACAGATGGAAAGGTGAATGGGAGAAGTGATTGTGCAAATTTCAGCAGTAATAAAATATAGGAGAAAAACTATTGTGGAATTGGTCAGTACTGAGGATATATGGGGATAGACTTACAGATATGCGGGAGATGGTAGAAAGAGATCAGCTACGTAAAGCAAATAGATATGGGATATAGGATAGATAGATAGATAGATAGATGACAGATAGACATAGATAGATAGATAGATAGATAGATAGATAGATAGATAGAGAGAGAGATAGATAGATAGATAGATAGATAGATAGATAGATAGAAAGACAGACAGACAGACAGACAGACAGACAGACAGACAGCAGACAGATAGATAGATAGATAGATAGATAGATAGATAGATAGAAAGACAGACAGACAGACATACAGATAGACAGACAGACATACAGATAGATAGATAGATAGATAGATAGATAGATAGATAGATAGATAGATAGATAGATAGATAGATTAGACAGACAGACAGACAGGTAGATAGATAGATAGATAGATAGATAGATAGATAGATGACAGATAGACATAGATAGATAGATAGATAGATAGATTAGACAGACAGACGACAGAAGGTAGATAGATAGTATAGATAGATATATAGATAGATAGATAGATAGATAGATATATATATAGATATATTAGACAGACAGATAGATAGATAGATAGATAGATAGATAGATAGATAGATAGATAGATAGATAGATAGATAGATCTGCAAAAAAGCTACTGTTCATCTAACCCTATCCCCAATTTAGAGATAGGGTTAGGGATTTTTAAATGATCTGCAGGGCTTAATTTATTGGTCCACATCTCATTCAGTCCCACAGCACTTGTGTTTTGATATCCCATGTCACTTCTGGGCCAATATCACTAATGGTAATCTAATGTGACTTTGGCTGGAAGTGACGTAGGAACAGATGTCAGTACACAACCATCTCAGGACCAGAGAAAACCGGGTACAGTTAGTCAAGTCCTGCAGACTTAACCCAAATTCAAGGTTAGTGTTTGAGTTATGTTTATGTTCATTCTAGGATTAGGTTAAGGTTTAGAGACAGGTAGTAGGAAGATACATGATCTATCAAAAAAAACAAACAGATAGAGACTTATAGAGGATATTAGAGATAGATAGATAGATAGATAGATAGAGTACATAGCTATAGAAAGATAGATAGATAGATAGATAGATAGATAGGACTCAAAAACGTCCTATGTGAGGGGGACGAAACGTTGTCCTTAACATGTGGACATAAACATATTGGGCGACATGTATGATCGGGCTTTTCGCCTGTTTTTTGGTGCATTTCTTTTCCCATAGAACTCTATGAGAAAGTAGCTCGCGCTCTGATTGGCTAAGCTAGACGAGCCCCCGTCGCTTCAACCAATCAGCTCTTTTCTGCCTTTTTACTGTATTTTGAACTGTCACGCCTTTGAATATGATTGGTCAATATTTTCTCCATAGGTTAGAATGGGTCCCTGTCGCTCCTATTCTGATTGGTCTTTTCTCCTCCATAGGTTAGAATGGGCCACTGTCGCTCCTATTCTGATTGGCTGGTTTATGCCCGACCAATCAGAATAGCTTAAACAATTGAATTACTGTATTTCCCGGCAATTCTCTCTATTGCAATTCCATATGTAGCGCCGGTCTCGGCGACAAACGCGTTGTTAGGGATTTAACTGATTTATTTTTAGAGAAGGGTTCGGCTCTTTATCTGATAATGATTTACACTTAATAAAAAAATGTTTTTTTTATTCACACTCCATGCCGCACGGCGCTGAGCGCCGAGATTGCATCGCGCCCATAGACTACAATGGGAGAAGTAGCTCGCGCTCTGATTGGCCGAGATAGCCAAGCCCCCGCTAGCTCAACCAGTCAGCTCTTTTCTGCATTTTTACTGTCTTTTGAACTGTCCCGCCTTTGATTTTGATTGGTCAAAACTTCTCCATAGGATATAATGGGTCTTTGTCGCTCCTATTCTGATTGGCTGGTTTATGCCGACCAATCAGAATAGCGTACCGAATTTGAATTACTGTATTTCCCGGCAATTCTTTCTATTGCAATTCCCGATGTAGCGCCGGTCTCGGCGACAAACGCGTTGTTCGGGATAGAATTGATTTATGTTTATAGAAGGTTTGAGCCCTTTTTCAGAGAATATTTTACAACTAATAAAAATGATTTTTTTTAATCATACTCCATGCCGCACGGCGCTGAGAGCCGAGATTTCATTGCGCCGATCTCTCCATAGACTACAATGGGAGAAGTAGCTTGCGCTCTGATTGGCTGGGATAGCCAAGCCCCCGCTAGTTCAACCAATCAGCTCTTTTCTGCATTTTTACTGTATTTTGAACTGTCCCCCTTTGATTTTGATTGGTTCAAACTTCTCCATAGGCTATAATGGGTCCCTGTCGCTCCTATTCTGATTGATCGGGATAGCCAAGACCCCGCTAGCTCAGCCAATCAGCTCTTTTCTGCATTTTTACTGTATTTTGAACTGTCCTGCCTTTGATTCTGATTGGTCAATAGTTCTCCATAGGTTTTAAATGTTCACTGTCGCCCCAATTCTGATTTGCCGGTTTTGCCGACCAATGAAAATAGCTTTCAGAATTTGAATTACTGTATTTCCCGGCAATTTCCAAGATCCTAATTCTTGAATTAGGATATTGGAAAGTGATTTTCTTTTATGTATTTTTTATTTTTGAGGTTTGAGCTCTATTTCTGAGAATGTTTTACGCCTTTATAAAGGTGATTTTTGATTCATACTACGCACGGAACATCTTTAATGATTTTCTCGCTTTTTTTCCCAGCCTGTCTCGCATCGGAACAGATTTTCGGCTCAGTCCCTTCTGCGCCTAAGTCCCGCACTGCACCCCACACACTGGCGAGGCGCGGCGGACTTTTTCCCCGCATGTATGAGCGCACTACCTTGGGCGGCGAATCATAGGCGCAGTGCGCACTGCGCCTAAGCCCCGCGCTGCGCCTCAAACACTGGCAGGCGCAGCGGATTTTACATGGAATGTATGAGCGCGCCCCGGCGCCGACATAAATCAGGCGCAGATTTCGCCGGAAAACCGGCGGAAAGGTGCGCCCCGAAGTGGCGGGATTCATACATGTCGCCCAATGTTTTTCTCTAAATTCAGCTGCATGAGTACTGTGAATATTTCCATTTCATAGATTTATTAGAGTTACAAGATAGATATGAGATAGAAATATAAGAAATAGAAATATGAAAAGATCAGCAGAATAAATTACCTCACTGCGTCAGGTTGGGTTTTGTCAGATTGCATGTACAACAACCTGGCACTTAGACTGGTCATATTGTAGCATTTTCCGCTGCTTTTCCTTGAGAATAATGCTTAATGTATATAAAACTATGTAGTAGTCCTATCTTAGACATAGGAGCATTTTATTGGATCTGTCTTGTACTCCGTATTTTAACTGTTGCCTTCTAAAGCCCAGATCAATGACAGTGACACATCATTATATTTTTCTTTGCGAAAAAAAGTCTTACTTTTGCTATGCGTAAGAAGTCATAAAGTTATTTCAACATTGTTCTGTTTTGTTAGATATATTATTCCTTTATCTGTGGGAAATGGATGGTGCATTGATGATAAAATGCTCCTATATGTATTGATTCAATCAGGCAGAGGGTTGTTTAGGGACAGTAGAGCTTCTCAATGCTGTGAAGTGAACATAGAGAAGATAGAAGATATTCTATTTCACTGTGTGTTTTTTATTGCAGAACTCAGTGGTCTGTACTACAATGATGATGCTTTGCCCAGCAGTCAATACTTAATCTACAGGCTAGACTAATTTCCATTCAGGCACAAAAGCTTTTTATAATATGCCAGACTGTCTGCCTGTGCACCGCTGTTTTTCTTAACCGTGTCCAGAAGAGGTATTTAGTGCTTAAGGGGCTCGCCTCTGGCCATGAAAGAGATACCTCCAGTTTGACATTCTAGTATATTTTATGTGAAGCAATTCAGAAAACATTCTTCATCCAGTTGTCACCCATTTTAATTGATCTGCAATAAAATGTAACATTTGTAAAAAAAAATAAACCAAATCTTGGAAAATCATATGTGTTATGCTGCACATTAGAAGAAGATTTATTCACTTACAGACTCCTTGCTAGCTTCCTTCAGGATTATTTTACGTCCGGTGTCCTACTCACTTTAGCACCCCCCCCCCAAAAAGCATAAATACCTTTAAAGGAGTTGTCTCACTACAAGGGTTGCTTTTTATGTTAAATATCTTGCAAAAACAAGTTACTTTGCAATATATGTCTATTAACAATGTCCTACTTATTCCAAGATATCCCCTCTTGTATGGGCTGCATCAGCTCCTTAGGTTGCTATAGTTACAGACCTGTTCAATCTCTCCTGATAGGCTGCCAGTGCTGGTTGCTATAGCTACAAATCTGGCTTCTACTGCAGCCTAGTAGAAGCCAGTAAACACGACCCTGAATTCAAAGTGAAACCAAGAAAACAGGATTGAAGTAAGATGAATCAATGTAGTGGGACAACCCCTTTAAATGTATTTAATATATTGCAAAAGAATATGAGCTACACATACCATATTCTATGACAATCAAAATGATGTCACAACTTATATATTTGCCATTTGAATCCAATCATACTTGAACATGATGCTCCATGTTTAGGAAGGTGCGTACCAGCATACCCAAACCCATTGCGTCTTTGTCTACATCAGACATGGGTTTTAGTTCCACAAGTGTTCTTGGATTGTTCCAAGACACTTAAACCTCCTGGTGGCTCTAGAGAATTAATTTAGGCATTTTTGCCAATCTGAATGCTTTAGTTTTTGAACCATAGTGACACCATATCCCTGAAGATGAGCTGTGTTCTGCAGCCTGTTGGCATAAACTTTTGGACAAACCTGACTCCTGTGCAAGTCTCCACAAGAACTTCGGTGGTGACATCTACTGTAAAGTCTGTCCTTCACATTCTGGATGGTTTTTGCTAAGACTCCAGCAAAGACATCTAGCAATGTTCCTGCAGTTTCCAATTTCTTTACCAGGTAGATAATTCATTGTTTTAAAGGCAACTCCATTGAAAGCTCCATACAGAGGTGGAACCAGATCCATTTTACAACAGTCACCAAGGATGCCCAACAGATCCCATTGACTACAATGAGATTTGTTGGGTTTCTGCTGTGGTGGTCAACATTTTACCAGAAAAAACAGCACAGCATACTGAGCTATTTTTTTCATCATTTTTGATAGAACTTGTGACAAAGGTACTGAACAGAACCTCGGACACAAGTGTGAACCAAGTTTAATAGGAGATGTCTTAAGCACAGGAACAACTAGTTATTAAGTATGGTTATGTAAAACTAAGTATGAATAACCTTTGTAACAGCTGTATGCCTTCTACAAGTTGTGATTGTACCGATTGACTTGCAATATGACCTGTTGAGTTCTGTTGTGGTTTCCATTGTCGTGAGAAGAACAGTAGCAAAGCAATCTGTACTATTTATCCTGCAATTTTAATGGAGATACCTACTATAGTCTGAAGGTAGTGTGAAGAAAATGTAATAAGTGCAAGTTAAATGTATAAGGTCAGCTCACCAGTTCCGCTGGAAGATGTCGATCACAGCTACGGTGCATGGAACAATCGTTAGCGTCACTGATTCCAAATGCAATAAAAAAACACATAAGACTCAGCATCCACATTTGGTATCAAGGGCACTAGGTAAGTATAAAATGTCATTTTTATTTTGCCATAAATAAAAAATACAGATTTACACTCCAAGTAAAAAGTTTTCAAATTGACATGTTTCGGTATTAAACCTTATTTAAAAAAGGTTATTTATGTAAATAAGGTATAATACCTAAACACGTGCGTTTAGACACCTTTTACTTGGAGTGTGCACCTGTATTTTTTTTATTTATGGCGAAATGAAAACAAAATTTTGTACTTACTTTGTGCGCTGGATATCGAATGTGGCTGCTGGGGCCTATGTGTGTGTAGAGTAAGGAGATGATTTTGATGGTAAATTGGTCCTCATTTGTACAATTGCAGTTGAAAGAACAATGGATCTCTGGTGACAAATACTTTCCTTTCACCTGCTTTGTTCCCTTGAGGACACTACCACATAATTATGCTATTTTAATGGCTATAAACCTATTATTTATAATAATAATGTTTTCTTGTCTGTGTTGATTAGTGACATATAAATGCACATTTATGGGTTAAGGGTCATCTACCAAAGGATACAATTACTTCAGGGCTAAGCTACTTAGTGATAACGTCAAGACGTAATACTTCTATAATAATCTACAAAAATTATTATTTTATGATTTTCCCATGGTGACATATAAATCCTAAAGCATTTTGGGGTTTTACTAAGCTAAGTAAATAAGCAAGCATCTAACTTACTCCATCCCCAGCCTATTGGGCTTCAACCAATAGAAACTGATATTAAAAATTTGCAAGGAAGAATTTCTTTTGATATGCGTCTTCTGATGTTTTGGTATACCTATGCGTACATACTAATCTTTCATAATGAGACAGTGAGCTGGATTGCACTAACCCACTGTTTCCATCATCCATTTTATTGGTGAATCAATACAAAAAAACATCCCTTTTAGCTCTAAAATGTACTATTGAGCTAAAGAAATCAAATGAAAAACATCAATGCTCCCTCTAATAAAGGAAGATATTGACTATATTACTACTGCAATGTATTTGGGAAACTCTTATTATATAGTTAATACTATCATCCTGACATACAGTTTGTTTTTTGGGATTATTAAAGTCTATTTTTTTTCAGAAACATCATTACTCTTGCATATGGGCTATATCTGGCATTGCAGCTCTGCCCTATTAACGCAAATAGAAATGACTTACAATACTAGACACCATTCTTGGAACAGAGTGGTTCTGTTTCTGAGGGTTAAGAGATCTTTTTCTAATCTCATACAATCACATTATTCAAGTTGTAATGAGATAGAAAAATATGGCCTGGTGTGTGGATCCGTAACAGCATGAAACACAGAGATTAGAGTTTACTGCAACAAATGTCAGCAATAAAGACTCAAGTCAATGGTCATGGCCAGTTGAGGTTGAAGAATATAGGTCCTGTTAATAAAGCTGATTTCCCTTGTGTCATGGTGGTACTAGTCTGATGTACGGGTACACTGTAATCAAAGATAATAGAGCAGTACAGATCCATTCCATCTAAATTATTTATAACAAGTCGAGATAGCAAGGTTGACTAATGGCAGAAAGTATGTCACTGGAGCATAGTCAGCCGTCTTGGAAGACAGATTACCATCTTGAAATTGTTTACCCCTGCAAATTTGACCTGTGATGTGCATTAATGTACCAGTCATTTACAATACACATACTGCCTCGGATATAGACAACCCAACCTAGGCTTACTCGTCATGTACTATCTGCGATTTAAAAAGGCTATTTTCCTAAAAAAATAAAGCGATAGTAGTAGAAACTATAAAAAAAAGTCAAATAAAACAGGCCCATCGACTGTTCTGAACCCACAATCTAAAGTTTCTTACTCATAACAATTTTATGGCACCATCATTTTTTCAAGAAAGACGGTACTAACACTGTTTCTTTTATTAAACTCTTTTCCCTTGACAATCTAAGAAAGAAGCTATAGTGTTTTTCAAGAAAATACAGAAGTAATAAAAATATATTAACCCCCGTGTTACTAAAGATATTGTCTACAGAGCATTCATAAAGTAATGTGCGCATAAAGCCACCGAGCAAAACTGTTATTGTGAAATGACGGGATCTGTCTACCACCTGGAGTTGTTTCTTGTGTTGTCTTGCCTTTTTATATTCAATTTACAGAGTACAGACAAAAGAATTGTTGACTGTGCGGCAATTTCCTAGATCTTGTTTAATGTATAACAGTTTTCTATTATATTCTTATGATGCTATGTAAAAAGTGCACAGAACATAGAAAGGAATAATGGCTTTGCGTGAAGCTCCATTAAATGTATATCAAGTGAACATACAGCTTTTTTTCTACAAGCTATTTGGGTTTCATTTTACTTCTTGCATTTCTATAGAGAGGTATACACAGGAAAGAGATCAAAAAAACCTACCCAGATCACCTGCTTTATTTTTTCACACAGTATCAATACTCAGTGCTGTATGAAATCAATACGTTTGTACTTAACTGATGAAACTTATGGCCAGAGTTTACTTTCCTGCATGGAGAAGAAGAACAAAAACCAGGATATACATAGAAGACGCTCCTACACAGTAGGGATTACTGAACTACTGTTTTAAACACATGTATGGTATCTCCTGGTTCATTATGGTGATGAGCTGCTGTACTGTAGCATATCAGTCCACCGTAGTGAACCTTCATAACCAACATTCACCTCTCCCATCAATTGTGGATGGTGCTCTGCAGTTTTCACATCTCCTATTCACAATGGTGTCATTCATCCACTTACAATACACTTTCACCACAACAGCAGCATGCAAACGGTTCACAATCTGTGCAAATATGTCCACCTTGACCCAAAAGCCAATAATCATCCCTTTATGCAACTCTGGGAAATTGTCCCTTTTATCCATGATTAGTGTTGAGCGATTATTATCGACAAAGTTGAAATCGGCACAGTTTTTATGGTGATCGGATTTTTTAGATCATGCGATAATTTAGGTTAAAATCTGTGCATCATCTATTAAGATCGCGCCTTTTTCCCGGCGCTTCCTTTGTAATTTTTTTTGGGGGCCCAGCAAATCAGATTACAGAATAGAGCGGGTGAGATGTGTGTGCGACGTCATGACTGGGATGTGTATGGTTGCGATTGGCTGGAAAAATCACATGACCTCGTTTTACATAGAACAGTGTTTCCTGTTCAGCCTCAGTGTCTCTTAGCGTCTCATAGGGATAGGACCTGCGCTCTGCCTGTGGCCAAACAGCTCAGCGAAATTATTATATTTTTTTCACAGAGAAACCTCTACTATTAGCTGTGATCCTTACAATTTAGTTAGATTAGAGATTGGAAGATTTTATGTAGTTAGGTAGAGAATTTTAAAGGAGCATCTACTGCTGTAAAGTCACGGGGGGGGAGCAGAGGGGGGCCCCCGCGGGCGAACACAGACAAGCTCTATAAAGAATACGGATAAAGTTCACCAAGACTTAGTGTAGACATTGCAATAGCTTTTTTATTAACAGTTTTTCTATTAAAATATTTCCGGGATATTGGGCAGCCTGAACTTATAGGATACACATCTTTCTAGTAACTGCAGGTCTCTTTGTTAGATGCAAAACTCCATTTTTTATTATCAGTATACATTTCAGATAGGTGTTCATTTTCAATTTTGCCCATTCCCACTTTTGTTGATATACCCACCTTGCACTTAAATTTGAATCCATCAATTTTGTAGTCACCACAGGTGAATTGAAAGGTGCCACAAATATCTTGTATTATACGAATAGACAAGCTCTATAAAGAATACTGGATAAAGTTCACCAAGACTTAGTGTAGACATTGCAGTGCAATAGCTTTATTATTAACAGTTTTTATTTGAAATATTTCCTGGATATTGGCAGCCTGAACTTATAGGATACACATCTTTTCTAGTAACTGCAGGTCTCTTTGTTTAGGTGCAAAACTCCACTTTTATTATCAGTATACATTTCTATAGGTGTTCATTTTCAATTTTGCCCATTCCACCTTTTGTTATAACCACCTTGTGCTTAAATTAGAATCCAGCAAGTCAGCACGGGTTGATAGGTGCCAAAATACCTTGTAATATCCGAATAAATTTCAGATACATGCTTTTTGACTTTGGCGCACTACAGCTTTGTTCATTGAGGCACCTTGTACTTAAATGTGAATACTGCAATTTTTAGTCACCACAGGTGAATTGATAGGTGCCAAAAAATACCTTTTATTATCCAAAAACATTACAGATACGTGTTTTTTGCACTTTTGCCCAGTCCAGATTTGTTGATAGAGCCATCTTGCAGTTAAATTTTGAATCCGCAATTGTGTAGTTACCACAGGTGAATTTATAGGTGCCAAAAAAAATACCTTTTATTATCCGAATACATTACAGATACGTGTTTTTTGCACTTTTGCCCATCCCAGATTTTTTGCTAGAGCCACCTAGCATTTAAATTTGAATCCAGCAATTGTGTAGTTACCACAGGTGAATTGATAGGTGCCAAAAAATACCTTTTATTATCCGAATACATTTCAGATACGTTGTTTTTTGCACTTTTTGCCCAGTCCAGTTTTGTTGATAGAGCCATCTTGCAGTTAAATTTGAATCAGCAATTGTGTATTTTACCACAGGAATTGATAGGTGCCAAAAAAATCCCTCTTCTTATCCGAATACATTACAGATACGTGTTTTTTGCACTTTTGCCCAGTCCAGATTTGTTGATAGGGGCCACTTGCAGTTAAATTTGAATCCAGCAATTGTGTAGTTACCACAGGTAAATTTGAAGGTGCCAAAAAATACCTTTTATTATCCGAATACATTTCAGATCGTGTTTTTCACTTTGGCGCAGGCCAGCTTTGTTGACTTGATAGATCTACTTTGCAGTTATATTTGAATCCGCAATTTTTTTTTTGTTTTTTAGGGATTTGGGAATAGCTGTGATTTCCCGTCTTTTAATAAGAGACTTTCCAAAACTCTTCCATCCCTTTCTCAAATTTGTATATTTCTGAACATGGAGCGAATTCAGGTTGGTAAGCGAGCAAAGGGGGGGTAGGACATGGAGGTATAGGTACGAGAGAAGGTGCTCCTTCCAGTGCTGCCGACAACACGCATGCCAGCGGATCATCAGTTGCAGGACCGTCAGGCTGTCATCGCTGGGTCAGGGCCCTGTGAATCTCAGTAACGAACAGCGTCGCCAATCTGTCTTTCAGATTTTAATGCAACCTGCATCCAGCAGTTCTTACCTCCTCGTCCTCCCAGTAAACGGCCACAAATGTCGTCATCAGCATCACCAGATCCGTCCAACATGAAGCAGCCCAAATGTCAACTCGTGTACCCACCACTGTGGATAATCCATTTTCTGAAGACCTCTTTGATGACAAAATGCGGTTGGGGTCAGAAGGCATGTTAAAAGATCAAGAGGCCAAAGAGGATGATTTTCTCTGCTCTGACCCCAGTTACTGATGCCATCAGAGGAGGAGAAGGGAAGCCGGTCAAACGGCAAAAATCCGGGCGGTCGGCACGCCTTGCAGTCCCCCCTTCCTTGTAGCCCGCAGCTCCTTGGGTGCAGAATGTAAGGACGACGAAAGTCACTGTGTTGATGATGATGATGAAAGACATTACGGATCTAACGGGTTTTTTCAGCAGAATTTGCTTGCGAGCGCTTCATTACTGGACGAGGGAGGAAGGACGATGGGGTAGTGTCAGTACGGGTTCCGCCTCAAAAAGGGAGAGGGCGCCCGGGGAGAAGTCCGCTGATATGATTCCGCCAGCTACGGTCCCGCGCAAACCCCGCTCCTCGCTTATCGCCGTCAAAAAGGTCCAGGACCTCTCAAGCCTGGGCCTTCTTTGACCAACCCCCTGATTCACCCCGCGATGTCATATGCCGCCTTTGCCGTAAACGCATAAGTAGAGGAGAGAACCTTAGGTGGTTAACCACCACCAACATGTCTAGTCACATGCAGCGAATGCATGAGTTGAAATGGAGGCAACACTTGGCCAAAAAAGGCCAGACCTCCGCCGGGCCTCCAACCACTGTCACACCCTCTGTTCCCGCCTCCTCCGCCACCACCAAGCGTTCCTCGGTGCCCATGTCTCTCAGAGTCCTGATCAGGGGTCAGCCTCCGCTTCAGCCCCCACCGTCGCCCGAGTACCACCACCACCACCAGAGACCCATCATACACCTTCTCCTTCCGCCAGTTTCGAACGCTGCACGCCATTACAGCAGCCAGTCTAGCAGCCAGCCTTCTGTCTTCCCGGTTTGGGAGCAGAAGAAACACTTTAACCCAAACCAAACCCAAAGCCAAAAGCCTGAATGTCGGCATTGCCAGACTTTTGCCTTGGAAATGTTGCCTTTCCGTCTGGTGGACCAGATGGGTTCCCCCACGTCATGGCCCTTGCCTGCCCCCAATACCAATGCCGAGCAGGCATTTCTTTGCCAAGAAAAGCCGTCCCTGCCCTGGCCAGCCACGTGTCATCTAAAATTTCAAGCACGTTGTCTGCAAACTGTGGCCGGAAAAGTCCCCTCTGACCACAGACACATGGACTAGTAAGTACGGCCAAGGCCGCGATATCTCTGTGACAGCTCACTGGTGAGCTGGGTGGATGTCCCTGGGGGTTACGGTTTGGCTCCCCAGGCTCGGGGCACGCTCTTCAAAACCGCAGGGATGGTGCAGGGTTTCTTTCCCCCAAGGTACTCTGGTGGCATCACGTGCCCAGAGAAACCAGGCCGTGGTTGAAATTAATCTTGTCTTGGAGACCGTTCCCACACACAGGTCAGGAGCCGTGGACGGCTCTAAGCAACGAGACCGAGCGCTGGCTGGGGTGACAAGAACTTGTGCCCGGCAAGGTGGTGTGCGATAACGGGCGAAATCTGCTGGCCGCCCCTTAAGATCGGTAGGCTGGAGCACATCCCTTGCCTGGCACATGTCATGAACCTTGTCGTCCAGAAAATTTTTTTAAAAAGCTACCCGGGTCTGGACTGCCTGCGAGGAAGGCTCGAAGTCTAAGGTTTCGCACTTCCGCTGTTCGCAAACCCTGCTTCGTCCCGCCTGGCTGCGTTGCAGCGTCAGCTCACCCCCCTCAACCGTCCATTGTTGACGTGGCAACACGCTGGAATTCACCCTTTCCCCATGCTCCAGCGATTGGTGGCAGCAGCGCAATGCCATTACGCAGTAACGAAGTGACACATGGCCTGACAAGCAGCGGTGCGGACCTCGGGGTGTTGAGCCACCGAGAGTGGAGGCAGTGAAAGAGCTCTGCACCACCCTTGCCAGTTTTGAAGAAGCCACCAAAATGGTCAGTGCGGCAATGCCCTTGTCAGCATGAGCATTGTGGTGATCTTAGTTCTGGAACGATCGTTGTACACTCTGAAACAACAAGTCCCGCCCGCGACGGAGGAGGAGACGGACACAGATGCGGACACGGAGCATTTCTCTGTCAAATCCACAAGGCCCGACAGTTTTTCACAATTTCATCGGGTCTTCATTAGGCAGTGGTTTTGGGGTCCAGAGCTAGTGCAAGGTGGTGCATCAGCTCCAGGGTGCATCATCTCAGGCAAGTCAGGGCTGTGTTGAAGCTGTGCCGGAGGGAGCGGAGGAGGAGGTGGAGGAGGAGGTATTCCTAGACACCGATGTTACCGACGTCCCTGCCTTGGAAAGAGGTTGGCGCGAATTTGAGGCGGAGGAGGAAGATCAGTTTGCTAGTGCCCCTCGACCCAGAGGCTTGGGAAATCATGGCTCCATCTCTCACATGAGTGCTTGGATGCTCCATTTCCTCCAACATGATCCTCGCATTAAGGCCATCAAAATTTAACAACATTACTGGGGGGCCACCCCTGGATCCCCGGTACAAAACAAAACTCAGTACTTTCCTTCCACCCACCCAAATAGAGAGTAAAATGCAGGAAATGGAGATCTTGCTGATTGATCAACTGGAGACATCTGTGGCGTCTGCTTCATGTTCCCCAAATGTCACGGTGGAACAACATCAGCGACATGACAGCAGTAGAGTGCCAAGTAGGTGTAGCGGCAGCAGCAGGCAAGGTGGCAGAAGCCTAATGGGTGACCTCTGGCAATCTTTGTTTACCACCTCACCAACGCATGCAATGGACTGGGCAAAAGTGCAAAAAACACGTATCTGTAATGTATTCGGATAATAAAAGGTATTTTTGGCACCTATCAATTTACCTGTGTTAACTACAAAATTTCTGATTTCAAATTTAACTGCAACGTAGATCTATCAACAAAGCTGGCCTGCGCAAAAGTGAAAAAACACGTATCTGAAAGTTATTCGGATTATAAAAGGTATTTTTTGGCACCTATCAATTCACCTGTGGTGACAAAAAATTGCAGTATTCACATTTAAGTGCAAGGTGCCTCAATGAACAAAGCTGTAGTGCGCCAAAGTCAAAAAAAACAAGTATCTGAAATTTATTCGGATATTACAAGGTATTTTTGGCACCTATCAACCTGTGCTGACTTGCATGATTCTAATTTAAGTACAAGGTTTGGGTATAAACAAAAAAAGGTGGAATGGGCAAAATTGAAAATGAACACCTATCTGAAATGTATACTGATAATAAAAGTGGAGTTTTGCACCTAACCCAAAAAGACCTGCAGTTACTAGAAAAGATGTGATCCTATAAGTTCAGGCTGCCCAATATCCAGGAAATATTTCAATAGAAAACTGGTTAATAATAAAGCTATTGCAATGTCTAAAACAAGTCTTGGTGAACTTTAAACCAGTATTCTTATAGAGCTTGTCTATTCGTATAATACAAGATATTTTTGGCACCTTTCAATTCACCTGTGGTGACTATAAAATTGCTGGATTCAAATTTAAGTGCAAGGTGGATATATCAACAAAAGTGGAATGGGCAAAATTGAAAATGAACACCTATCTGAAATGTATACTGATAATAAAAGTGGAGTTTTGCATCTAACAAAGAGACCTGCAGTTACTAGAAAAGATGTGTATCCTATAAGTTCAGGCTGCCCAATATCCAGGAAATATTTCAATAGAAAACTGTTAATAATAAAGCTATTGCAATGTCTACACTAAGTCTTGGTGAACTTTATCCAGTATTCTTTATAGAGCTTGTCTGTTTTCGCCCGCGGGGGCCCCCGCTCCGCTCCCCCCCCCCCCCCCCCCGTGACTTTACAGCAGTAGATGCTCCTTTAAAATTCTCTACCTAACTATATAAAATCTTCCAATCTCTAATCTAACTAAATTGTAAGAATCACAGCTAATAGTAGAGGTTTCTCTGTGAAGAAATATAATAATTTCGCTGAGCTGTTTGGACACAAGCAGAGCGCACGTCCTTCTGCTCTGAGACGCTGAGAGACACTGAGGCTGAACAGGAAACGCTGTTCTATGTAAAACGAGGTCATGTGATTTTTCCAGCCAATCGCAACCATACACATCCCAGTCATGACGTCGCACACACATCTCACCCTGCTCTATTCTGTAATCTGATTTGCTGGTCGCCAAAATTACAGAAAGCGCCGAAAAAGGCGCGATCTTAATAGATGATGCACAGATTTTAACCTAAATTATCGCATGATCTAAAAAATCCGATCACCATAAAAACTGTGCCGATTTCAACTTTGTCGATAATAATCGCTCAACACTAATCAGGATCCAAATAGTTTAGCTGAAGACAACCTTTGTTGGAGAATCAGGTGCAATGAATACTTTAAAGTTGACTTAAAAGTGGGCATGTGCATATCCTGAATATAAAGCAGGTGGGTCCTCTGGTTTCCTCTGTCAGCCCATGGAACTTAATGGAGCATGTAGACACATATGTAACCTACATATCACTTTTTCTGAAGAGGCAGCCATATTTTTTTAACCTTGAACAATCCCTTTTGGCGGTAAGCATCTATATATGGTATACTGTAGATAATAAAAAGCATTCCTTTTGTTTAGCTCATTGGCCATACACAAGCAGTTATAAACACGAGTAAATTCCACAGAAAATTGAATATTGCTAAGGTCTACTATATATTAAATAATTCATATTTTACCTTCACTTATCCATTTTGGTTTCTAGCCTCCACCATTCCCATAGATCAAATGCAATCAGTAAGTTCCAGTAGCTATGAAAATGTCAATGTAATTGTAGACGAGAACATTGTGGCCAGTAGAAAAGCCTTTTGGAATATATTTTGTAATTTTTTATTTTACTTTGGTGAGTTATACATATTATAACTCATTTGAGAAATGTGCAGTGGTTGAAGCCTCTAATTATTGGAATTTTTTTGCATGCAAAGTTCAATTTCAGAACATATTAAAGTTTTAAAATCTGCCTAAAGGGCTTTTTCCAGTGTGGACAACTCCTTACCACATAATGCTACCATAGATGACCTCCTACAAGGGGTCCCAGCAGTTGCTATCACTAGGGATGCAAATTGCAAGTCCCCTGCAATCGGGGAGCAAGAGCTCAGTTGGAAGATTTGCAGTGGTGGAACTTCAAGCCTGTAGTAATTGAAATTTTTTTACACATCTAGTAGAATTTCAGAACATATTAAAGCTTCAAAATCTGCCAAAAGTGGTTTTCCGGTGTGGACAACTCCTTACCACACATCCACCATTGATGACCTCCGATGAGGGGTCCTTGCAGTTGTTATCACCAGGGAAGTAATTCCCCTATAATCAGTGGGCTGTAGAAGGTATGGACAAAGCATGATAAATAGTGGGGTCCTTAGTGGGGGATTACTCTATGCTACATCCATGTGCCATATTAATAATAATCTAAAACAAGCAATCCGTTAAACTGATACAACAATGACAACCTTAAAAAACCATAGCCTAGCCTGGCACAACAATTGTTATAATAGAAAAAGAGGTTAAGTCAGTCGTTTTTAGTGGAAATAATTCCATAAAAATTACAGATGCAGAAACTGAAGCAAAAATTGATTCTTATTATTTACTTAATGACTTATATTTTAATGTTGACATCCATTGAACAACATAAACGGCCTCCATGCTGTTTTAGTGCTGCACATATAGGAAATGTAGTTTCTTACAAGATCTCCTGCAGGGAAAAGCTAAGAGCATTATAAACTGTGAAGAATTGTATCTGTCACCAGTCTATACCAGAGTTTGTCAGGGCAGCCATGAGGGGCTGTGGACCGCAGACAAATAATACATAGAGATTTTTGGAAAACAGCATCAATATTTAATTATTTAATTCTTCTTTATGAGTAGACTGAGGAGCAATAGAAAAAAGCTGCATCTACTCTGTAGCGAGGTGGAGAAATTAATTATAAATACATATCTGACTCGCCGTGAAGTGGCAAGTGGGCAAATACGTTTTGATCAAAAAGTATATGAAGAACCTTCTGTTCATTTTTGCAAAGTTTTGCTGAGAAGCATTAGATCAACGTAATCTGTGGGGATGTGCGGTCCATGCCTCTCCCTTCCATATTTGAACATATCTGACTTTGTGTTCTGGCATGGAAACATAATGGCTCGCACCAATGGAATATTCCCCTTGCAGAATGCCAGATTTGTATTCGGAAATTCTAAAGTAATTATGGGAATGGTTCTACTACTTCTCTAATTGAACTAGAGGGGTGATCCAAGATTGGAAAGACAGTGAGCCTTATGTATGAAAACTGTCTAGCAGTAAGACTGCCTTTATTGCCCATAGCAACCAACCAGAACTCAGCTTTCATATAGTGCTCTGGGAAAATAAAAACTGAGCTCTGATTGGTTGCTATGGGCAATAAAGGCAGTCTTACTGCTAGACAGTTTTCATACATAAGGTCCAGTGGGCCTCATTTATCAAAACTTTCTAATAGTAAAACAAATACAGTCTTACTATTAGAGACTTTTTATAAATGAGGGCCACTGGTGCTTTTTCCCCAAAACAGCAGCATGGGGTGTAATTATTGTTGATCAAACCATTCGAGAAAACTTAAGTTCGAGTCGAACTTCGCGATTTTTTAGAACTTAAGCCGAACCGAACATTTTACTGTTCGTTCGAGTAAATGTTTGCGTTCTACATTGCGTTCGACGTGCTATTTTAATAGTTTTTAGGCGCATTAAATCATTGTAAAGTGCACCTGAAAGTACAATCCTCTCAAAAATCTCCCATCAGGTATACCTTGCATAGTAAACGTAATGCGCCTAAAAAGGTGCATCGTGCCTTTCTAGCCACATTGCACAAATTGTGGCACATATAATATCATTAGTAGTGTATGTAATGAGCCTATTGAGGTGCATTGTGCACGGAGGCGCATAACATATCATTACTAGTTTATAGACGATAGGCGCATTACATAAACTAGTAATGATATGTTACGTGCCTCCGTGCGCAATGCGCCTCGATAGGCGCATTACATACACTACTAATGATATGCTGTGTTATGGAGGCACACAGTGTATCATTTTTAGGCGCATTTCAATGTGTCGTGCCCGGCGTATAATGTGCCTAGTGTTAGTGTACTCTTATGGATGGTAATTACAATTTCTCCTCACCTGTATCGGCAGAAAAATTAACCTGTACATCTTCTCCCATTGACTTTAATGGGGTTCGAAGTTCGAGTTCGACTGTTTTTTCTTAAATGGTGCTGTTTCTAGATCTGCTAGATTTTGTATTTTATAAAAAGGATTTCTCTCCTTGGTCTGGTTCAAAAATGTGATCATATTCCCATTTTTCTGTTCCGTCAAAGTAACAAAAAAATAAAAGTGGTGCCAAATTTCCTGATGATAGCAATAGTACCCAACAGGCCCCATTGACTACAATGGGGTCTATCAGATTTTCATTGTGTTATCCTTAATTTAAATGGCAAAAAATGCACTGCACACTGTGTTAGTTTTTCCATCATTTTTTTTAATGGAATCTATGATAGAGGCTTCTAACAGAAATTCCAATTTCAATTTGGAATGGGCATGAATGAAAATAAATTATTTTGTTACAATGTATTCCTTCTTGTGGTCACTGATCTAGTTTACATAACTTTCTAACTGTATTACGATACTTATCTATAGCAATCCCCCCCCGGACTCTGTTTACCAGTGGCCACTATGGGCGACATCTATGAATTTGCATGCAGTATTTTTTTGGTGTATATTGTGCCAAAAAACTGCTGCCACACTGTTTTATAGCTGGCACAACACATTAATGCATCTAGAATGCGTCAACGTTTTATGCGAAACTGCCATACAAAGTTTGACATATTAAACTCTATGCGCCATACAAAGTTTGGCGCATTACACTCTATGCACCAAAATGTTTGGCGCATAACACTTTCATTCATACTGTCATATTATACAATGATCTATATCTACTGATTTCTCGGCGCCATGACCACTGAGGACATTGATTGACTGCATTGGTCATGTGCTGGCTGCTAGGAAACAAAAGTGGGGGACCATTGAAATTTCTTTGCCTGATCACAATGGGATTGAAGTGGTAACTAATTATTTTTTCTTATTTTATTACATTTTTATTTCCCTCTGCTTTTCTTATTTTAGAAAATAACCTTTAAACCTACATATTCTATATTTATCTACATTGATGAAAAAAGGAAAGGTCTGTAATTTCAACTGTGAGACAGAATAAAAAAAAAAAATCCAGAAAATCACATTGTATGTTTTTAAATAATTAATTTCCATGTTATTGCATGAAAAAATTATTTGATAAAAAATGAAAACATAAATTAATTTTTGGTACAGAAAATTTTGTTTCCAATTACAGAGGTCAGACATTTCCTGTAGTTCTTAACCAAGTTTGCACACACTGCGGCAGAGATTTTGGCCCACTCCTCTATACTGATCTTCTCCAGATCTTTCAGGTTTTGAGGCTGTTGCTGGACTACATTGATTTTCAGGTCCCTCCAAAGATTTTCGATTGGGTTCAGGTCTGGAGACTGGCTAGGTCACTCCAGGACCTTGAAATGCTTCTTATGCAGCTACTTCTTAGTTGCCCTGGCTGTGTTTTGGGTCATTAAATAATAACAAAATGTCATGCACCTGGCTAACATACATGGTGCTAGTGAAAAAGAGTAATTCAACTCCACATACAAGAAAGGAATAATTTCACTGCACACAGAACAGGATGCATTTAAGTAGTATTAAATTTATATGGAGGTAACTCCATATAAATTTAATACTACTTAAATGCATCCCGTTCTGTGTGCAGTGAAATTATTCCTTACTTGTTTTGGGTCAGTTTCATTTTGGGAGAACCAGCCATGAAGAAACTTCAATGTTCTTAATGAGGGAAGGAGGTTGTTTGCCAAAATCTCGTGATACATGGCCTCTTCTATCCTCCCTTCAATACGGTACAGTCGTACTGACCCTTTTGCAGAGAAGCACCCCCAAAGTATGATGTCCCACCCCCATGATTCACAGTTGGGACTGTGTTCTTGGGGTTATACTCATCCTTCTTCTTCCTCCAAAAATGGTGAGTATAGTTTATACCAAAAAGTTTCATTTTGGTCTCATCTGACCAAATGCCTTCACCCATGCCTCTTCTAGATGATCCAGATGGTTATTGGTGAACTTCAATCAGGCCTAGACATGTGCTGGCATGAGCTGGGGGACCTTGCAAGCCCTGCAGGATTTTAGTTCATGATGGTGTAGTGTGTTACTAATGGTAATCTTTGAGACTGTAATCCCAGCTCTATTAAGGTCATTGACCAGGTCCTCCCATGTAGTTCTGGGCTGATTCCTGACCTTCCTCATAATCATCCTTACCCCATGAGGTGAGATCTTGCATGGAGCCCCATGCCGAGAAAGATTGACAGTTATCTTGTGTTTCTTTTATTTTTTAATAACTGTACCAACAGTTGTTGCCTTTTTACCAAGTTGCTTGCCTATTGTCCTGTAGACCATTCCAGCCTTGCGTAGGTCTTCAATTTTTTCCCTAGTGTCCTTAGACAGCTCTTTGGGCTTGGCCATGGTGGAGAGGTTGGAGAGTGATTGATGGAGTGTGTGGATAGGTGTCTTTTATACAATTAATGAGTTCAAATAGGTGAAATTAATATAGGTAATGAGAGCAGAGTAGGAGGACTTCTTAAAGAAAGGTCTGGTAGAGCCTGAATTCTTGCTGGTTTATAGGTGATCAAATATTTATTTCGTGCAATAAAATGCAAATTAATTGTTTAAAAATCATACAATGTGATTTTCTGAACTTTTTTAGATTATGTCTCTGACAGTTGAAGTGTACATACGAATAAAAATTACAGACCTCTCCATTCTTTGTAGGTGGGAAAACTTGTAAATTGCTATGTATCAAATACATATTTTCCTCACTGTATATACATGCTGAAAAAAAACTTGTAAATTTTATAAACTACCAAAAATAGCATATAAAGGCAGATATCTGAAATTTTGCATGATTTTTTTTTAAAAAAAAGGAAAAATTCTATTCTATTCTTGGCTATATATCCTTAGTGTGATTGAAGTGTGCTTTATATACTGTTCAGTTCTATACAGAATTCGCTTTCAGTTTATAATCCATTCGTTTTTGATCCAAAAGCTCTTATAAGATCATCCACTGCTGTCAACAAATGACAGGTATATAGCAATTTAGCAATAAGCAGATGTCTGTCATCTATAGATCTATTATTTTCTCTTGGAAACCTTCCCACTCTCACATGTCAGAAATCCTCAAAGAAAAAGACCAAGAAGAAATAATTTAATGCAGGAAGATAAAAAAAAATCAGATGGTAAGATATTGAAATAAGATAACATTATGTCTAGTTAAATATTAATTATGTAGTATTGTCAAGGGTACAATTCTTACAATAGTTTTGAAAGAAAACGATAGAGAGTAATGTAAACTATTCACAAATACATTCCGACAGTCTCCTTAACATATAAATATCAGTATAAATGACAAAGATATGCTTTGCAGTAGTGGAAGAAGTAGACTAAATAGCACAATAAAGACAACCCAATTTACTTAAAAGGGTAGCTCAATTTTCTAAAAAGTGTTTGCAAAAAAAAATAAAATCAAGAAAGCAATAATTTCCACCCACCATACTTCTTGTAGCCTCCATGAAATATAACTGAGTTTACTAATCATCCTGGATGGTATATACTGCATTTTTCTTTAAAAAAATATGAATAATATGGGAGAAATGTAGTAATGTGAGTGCTGCTAAACTTTCTGGACCCAATACTATCCTCAACACAATTCCAATACAGTCTAAGTAACATCAGACTATTGGCCAGTCACAGGGGTGTGAGCATAGTCATGTAGAGTAAGTCAGTAGTTCCTACTGAATGATTTGACTTAGGCATTATTGGACTGGCACCCCCAATCTCCCACTTGGTTCCCAAACCGTTGACAAGGTTTCCATTTTTTCCATTTTCATTTTTTGGATTGGTTAATTCAGGCAACTATCAGGCAGGGTTATTTGAATACTGTACACTTAGATGATAGCACTAGGGATGTTCAGCATAGAAAAAGATGATTAAATATATCAAGGGTCAATAAAGAGGTGTTTCTATCATGATCAATGTATATCCAGGACTGTATCTATAAAAAAGGGGCATCCTCTATGTCTAGATGAAAGAAGGTTTCTACACAAGCATATAAGGGGAACTATGACCTTTCTGCCATAGGGGCTCAGGGCAGTGAAAAGAGTCCAAAGGGACCTGGATGCACTTCTGGTGTGTAATAATAGTGCATGTTGAAATAATAAGATTTATGAGGAAGGGTTGTTGATCTAGAGATGGTTTCTTTATTGAGAGGACTTTTTTCCCTAAGATGCGAACAATTAGCATCAACCTCATGTTTTTTTCTGACCATTCTCTGGATCAACACAAAGGTTAATAGACTGAGCTGGACTAGAGGTTGTTATGTTTGTATCTATGAGGTAACAATAATTTAGACAATTTCTGAAATTAGTAGAACACCTACAGTGAACACTTTTGCTGACTGCTATGCAGTTCAGCAGCTTATGCCTTTATGATCATAACGAAAACATAAGTCTTAGGTAAATGACAATTGTTTCCTTGTCATTTTTTAAAGACATCTCCTTCTTCAATTGAACCAAAGAAGGTTATTTATTAGGCAGCATAAACCCACAGAGATCAGTATGGTACATATCATTGGGAGATGCTAATGCTCCCCATTCATCTGTCTCGCAGCTACATAAATATATGGAAAGGCAAATGTCCTGCTGAGACACCCTGTTCAAAAAGACTCACACTCATTAAATTGTTGTTGGTTCTTGGTTTTGATGCGTCCGTAAAGTTGTTTATATCAATGATAGCTATGGTGACTGTGGAAAGGTCCATAGGGATCTTCTGTAATACATCAAGTAATCCTATTACCACATATAATAAAACATATCACTGTCACAGAGATTTTCTACATTTGTAACTAAAATTGTGTTGGCTACATCTTATCAACAGACATAAAAAGGCAGGTAGGATTAGGGTTGGCAGCAATGTCTAGTGGCAAAATTACATGGAATTTTATAGAAAATGGTGCATGATAAAATGGTAACTACTTTAAATCTAAAGCTCTAATCCTTGAGCGTTAGTGGCGCCATTGACCATTGTAAACAATCTGCAATATTATCTAGAATCTGAAAGGTTCTTGATTTATCCGGTCATAAATGTAAAGCTGAAATTCCAGTTTTTATTACCACAAGGTCATTTCAGCCAACAAACATCCCATTATCAAAAAATAAAGTCATTGATAGATTTGAACATTCTTCATCACCTTTCGAAAATCTACGATCGATATGTTTAAAGTGTCATTAAATTCAATGGCCATTGACAGCATTACGTTACATTATATAGCTCACAAAGGTGAAACATGACACAAGTGCAACATGTTATCCTACTGTATTGATCCAGAAAAAGCCAAAAAAACCCATGAGACGGACACCAATTGATCCATTTTAGTGCAAAAATGCTTCTCTGTTATAATTATGACAATCAAAAAAAATCCCTGGATCAACATCCTATCTCCAGTACCTAATAATCTTAACTTGTTGTATTATTTCTTTTAAGAAAAGGTATACAGGGCCCTCTTGAAGTTGAATGAATCGATCATTACAACATCATCTGACAGAAATTTATCTATACTTACTGCTCTTACATTAAAGAATCCTCCATTATAATGATGGTGAAACTTTCTTTCCTCTAGATGTAGAGGATGCCCCCTTGTCATAGTTCCCGGCCTAGGTATATAAGGTTGTCATAATCATGCCATGAATATGCAGTTAAGATTAAATCAAATTTTTTTTTTATCACATTGCCTTATACATTAAGTAACTATAGATAGGTGTATCTGATAACAATTAGGACTTTTGCAAACAAACCTATTACCATTCTGTTAGTAGACTATGGGACCAAACACTACGGGACCACACTGTGACAAACTATACCTGCACAATATGGTTCCACGTGAAGACACTGTATGGTGACACACAATGTGGTGACATTCTGTATTTGGAACCTCATATATAGATATGTAAGCCTCGTACACATGGTTCTGTCATCTGTATATGACCTTATTGTCATGTGAAATCTTTACATGTCCATCCTATAGTATGTAAGATCATTTGAGACTTAAAAGATCATTTTATTTGTGCACAAAACTATCAACCATTAACAAAAAACACTCTCTTCCTTTGGATAAAAAATTCTTCCCAATTCTATCAAGCTATTGATGTTTGCTAGTGAATGGCACAGAGCCCACATGCTAGGGAATAACAGTATAAAGCAACCAAATACACAATACAATGCTTGATGCTGCATGATAAATAGCGCTGTACATAGGCCGCCTTTAGGCAGTCAAGCGTTGAAAACTTATAGAATCAGGTACTGACATTTTATTGCAGCTGCCTTAGAAGAGTTTTCTAAGCTCGAAATTAGGGGCAGAAAAGCAGAAAAATATATTGTGCATGTCACATTGCTAAATTATTTCAACATATATGGAATAAGACAGTTTTAAAGATTGCATAGACAGTAATGTGTATACGCCTGGTGCTCATTCCTGGTATAACTTACACCTGGTGGTAAAATATTTATGAAATATATTGCCATAGAGTTAAGTTTAAAACTTAGAGTTTTACTATTCTATTAATTTCTTCTGCGTTCTATAAGGTATAATCTCTTCCAGCACCTCTTGAACACAAAGAACAAATACAATCTTTGTGTGAATTATATGATACATAATTCCAATGTATTAAGAATAAATGGATTACTAAACCTATTATTTAAAGCTTTCTAAAATGGTTAAGCTAATGGAGTTAAAATCAATTTTTTCTGAAAATTTACATTTTATTGCTAGTATGTAACTAGTATGAGACTGACACGTACTTGTGAATATTCCTGTTCTTTTACATTATGTCACTCATCAGAAAACTGGCTTCAGAGCTGTTAATCCTACTAACCATAGACTCAGGCAAAAGAAGGTCTATGTGACATAACAGTATGGGGTAATTTTTCTCCAAATAAAACTCATGACTGTTGTGCTTATTATAATTGGGAGTTATGGAACCTAATAGCATAATCCTTTGTGTGCAATTTAGTAGCAAGCCTTTTTTTTTATTTCATAATGGTTAGAATGGGCCTATATTCTTCTCTGTTCTTGGGAAATTTGCTCAGTTTGTGCACAGAGTACATCTACCACTGCAAAGCTGGCCATAGAGGAGGCTATAAAGAGTCTTTCTTGACCACTTGGTCATCCTATGTAGTTAACATAAAGACCCCCTTTTCTCTTCCTCCTGTGTCCCCTTCTTGTTGTACAGTACAGACCAAAAGTTTGGACACACCTTCTCATTACAAGAGTTTTCTGTATTTTCATGACTATAAAAATTCTAGATTCACACTGAAGGCCTCAAAACTATGAATTAACACATGTGGAATTATATACGTAACAAAAAAGTGTGAAACAACTGAAAATATGTCTTATATTCTAGGTTCTTCAAAGTAGCCGCCTTTTGCTTTGATTACTGCTTTGCACACTCTTGGCATTCTCTTGAGGAGCTTCAAGAGGTAGTCATCTGAAATGGTCTTCCAACAGTCTTGAAGGAGTTTCCAGAGATGCTTAGCACTTATTGGCCCTTTTGCCTTCACTCTGCGGTCCAGCTCACCCCAAACCATCTCGATTGGGTTCAGGTCTGGTGACTGTGGAGGCCAGGTCATCTGGCGTAGCACCCCATCACTCTCCTTCTTGGTCAGATAGCCCTTACACAGTCTGGAGGTGTGTTTGGGGTCATTGTCCTGTTGAAAAATAAACGATGGTCCAACTAAACGCAAACCAGATGGAATAGCATGCCGCTGCAAGATGCTGTGGTAACCATGCTGGTTCCGTATTCCTTCAATTTTGAATAAATCCCCAACAGTGTCACCAGCAAAGCACCCCCACACCATCACACTTCCTCCTCCATGCTTCAAGGGGGAACCAGGCATGTCGAGTCCATTCGTTCACCTTTTCTGCGTCACACAAAAACACGGTGGTTGGAACCAAAGATCTCAAATTTGGACTCATCAGACCAAAGCACAGATTTCCACTGGTTTAATGTCCATTCCTTGTGTTCTTTAGCCCAAACAAGTCTCTTCTGCTTGTTGCCTGTCCTAAGCAGTGGTTTCCTAGCAGCTATTTTAAAATGAAGGCTGCTGCACACAGTCTCCGCTTAACAGTTGGTTTAGAGATGTGTCTGCTGCTAGAACTCTGTGTGGCATTGACCCGGTCTCTAATTTGAGCTGCTGTTAACCTGTGATTTCTGAGGGTGGTGACTCGGATGAACTTATCGTCCGCAGCAGAGGTGACTCTTGGTCTTCCTTTCCTGGGGCGGTCCTCATGTGAGCCAGTTTCTTTGTAGCGCTTGATGGTTTTGGCCACTGCACTTGGGGACACTTTCAAAGTTTCCCCAATTTTTCGGACTGACTGGCCTTCATTTCTTAAAGTAAAGATGGCCACTCGTTTTTCTTTACTTTGCTGCTTTTTTCTTGCCATAATAGACCTGACTTCTGAACAACACAACTGATGGTCCCAACCACATTTATAAGGCAAGAAATCCCACTTATTAAACCTGACAGGGCACACCTGTGAAGTGAAAACCAGGTGACTACCTCTTGAAACTCATAAAGAGAATGCCAAGAGTGTGCAAAGCAGTAATCAAAGCAAAAGGAGGCTACTTTGAAGAACCTAGAATATAAGACATATTTTCAGTTGTTTCACACTTTTTTTGATAAGTATATAATTCCACATGTGTTAATTCATAGTTTTGATGCCTTCAGTGTGAATCTACAATTTTTATAGTCATGAAAATACAGAAAACTCTTGTAATGAGAAGGTGTGTCCAAACTTTTGGTCTGTACTGTATTTCCTATAACCACATTTTATACCATTTGTGACTACAAGGAAAATACAAGGAATGCACATATAAAAAAGATAGTACACCCTCTTTGATTTATATGGTTTTTACATATCAGGATATAATGAAAAATATCTGCTCCTTAAAAGGTTTTAAAATGAGGTAAATTCAAGCTCAGATAAACAACAACACATGAAATATTACACCATGTAATCATTTATTTAACAAAAACTAAACAAAATGCAAAAACAGTGTGTGAAAAATTAGAATCACCCTTATTGCGTCTATTGGAATAAAGAAGGCACGTAACAGTCAGATGCTGCTAATAAAATACCCTTGATAAATTCATTATTAGCAAGTTTGACCAACTTTTTAAAATCTGAAATTTTGGCAGTTTTCCTGATCTGGAGTATTCAGGCATATATTAAAACAATACCAAGGAGGAAAAACATCAGCAATGATATTAGAGAAGTAATTGATGCTGCCTTTCTGGGAAGGGTTATAAGGCCTTTCCAAAAACTTTGAAGTCCATCATTCTACAGAGAGATTATTCATAAGTGGAAAACATTAAAGACAGTTTACAATCTTTTACTTATTGCTGAAATAAAATGGATTTAAAACATAACTTTTATTATTACTTATATGTAACTGTGCATAGGTTTGCACACAAAGAAGAAATATTCTTGAACTAAGTAAAAATAGAAAGTAAATAGGGTACCAGACCCTCCTTCCATCACCGTGACTGGTTCATAAATGCAAGTGAGAAATCCTTGGTCAAAGTGATTCTTAATTACACCGTAATTATATCACCTTATTGCACTCTTCTTAATAAGTTGAGTAATTGCCCCAATGTAGGCAAATCCACACTGGAACCCTACACATTCCCTCATCTTTCCCTATTTTTCTGATTATTAGGAGGGGTAGGGAAATAATAAAAATCCACCAGAAACACTATAACAAAGATGTAAGATACTTATATACAGTGACATTTTTATACTTCCAGTTGAAACCTTACTAGGTTTTGTCTTATCTTACTAAGCAAATTAATATTGAATTGTTTACATCCATAGGCTGATAGCATCTTGGACTTCTCATAGCTGAGCACTAGTACAGTATAGTATGCTTATGGTTAAAAAATATGTGCTGTATATAATGTATGCACATTATGGTTTTTTTCTTTTTCATTCTTCTCATCCTTTGTTGTACTGTATCTACCCTTGAGGATGTTTCTTGATGATGTACCCTTGGACTTAATGCTTTTCTCTTATTATGTAACTCTTGATCTCATACAATGAACGTATACATCATACAGAGATGACTGAACCTTTAATGCAATGGTGAGATTTAATAGGGTAGCTAGATAACAAGTTATAGTTGGTTGTTTTTCTGTCAATGAGCTGAGCTGCATATTTGTGCATTTCCTTATATTCATATTTTTTTAAGGGAAAATGTGTCACCTTGATCGTTCACTACAGATCTCTCTCTGTGGTGGCAGAACTGTGCAGAGCAAACATCTCTTGTGCATATAACGACATGTGATTGACAGGAAAGCGACGCTGTGGGATTTCAGTATTTTATTTAACATTAGAATGCAACATTCATTGCAAAACAATCCATTGAAGAATATTAAAACGTATAGATTGTCTAGCAACACCAAGGTATTCAGGGATCCAGATACAGATGTAGCAAATATTTGCATTATGTATTATATCTCATTCTGTATTTTCTACATTATGATATTTTAAAAATATATCACAATGTCTCATTGGTGTTTTTCAGACTATAAAAATGATAAGGCACTATTTCTGCCAATAGATGGTACTGTACATTATTTTACTGCATATACCTGAATACAAGGACCTAGGGTAACATGTATGAACAAGGCTTCGCCAGCTTTGTGGTGTGATTTGCTCCAAAAAAATTGTTATTGCCCCTGTCTGACATTTTTAAAAGGTCTTTAGCCAAAAACTGATGCACATCCGACACCCCAGCCAGTTTTATATACGGCAATTTTTAGGGGGCGTCACGCCACAATCATTAAATTAGAAACATTTATGAATGTGCCTCAACAGAAGGTGGCGCAAAAGGGTCAGACAAATTTTGCATGTTTTAGCACAAGTTTTTGTCTCACATTTATAGAGTGCCATCAGGGACTTTCATGCATACGAATGCTATACTAACTTACTGAGAAGTACGACTGTCTAGTTTGCAGCAATTTTCACACTTGTCGCCACAAGTGTTTTGTGTTATTAATACAGCACACCATGTGGTCAAGTGTGGTACTGTAAGTCTCAAAGTTTTCTATAGTAAATCTTAACATTTAAAAGGTGCTATCCAGCTTTATATGAATACAGCTTCATTGTTCTATGTGAAAAGTTCTGCAGTTTTCTAATATAATTTTTTTCCAATTAGGCACTTCCATTTGTTGTCAGTGAATAGGAATGTTCTTGTTTACATCCATAGGCTGATAGCATCTTGGACTTCTCATAGCTGAGCACTGGCTATATATGTATCCATTGCAGTCAATCCTATGTGACTCCAGATTTTTAGATTTTGTTTAATTGACACGATGGGGGAAATGTATTAAAACCAGTGCTTTATATGTTGGTCTAAATAGAAAGTGATCTGGAGTAAAATGCACCATACTTACTAAAAGATGCGTAGATTTTAAAGAGCTTGGCATATCTTGGTCCATGTGCCAATTTCTAGTAAATATGTTGGCCTGTGAGGGGTTTCTAATGAGGAAGAAGTGGCAGAAAATTAAACTAAGGTTGATATGTATGAATATGCTGATAGACCAGTTCTAAATTGCTTTAAGGTAGTATAGACTTCGCCAGAATGTATGAAGCTGTTCTTCTGCAACTCATACATACAGGGCAGTGTAGAGCCAATACCACAAGTCTGGCTCAGGCACCACCTTTACCCTGGTCTGTTCTTCTGCAGGTCATACATACAGGGCAGTGTAGAGCCAATACCACAAGTCAGGCTCAGGCACCACCTTTACCCTGGTCTGGCTGTTCTTCTGCAGGTCATACATACAGGGCAGTGTAGAGCCAATACCACAAGTCTGGCTCAGGCACCACCTTTACCTGGTGCTGTTCTTCTGCAGGTCATACATACAGGGCAGTGTAGAGCCAATACCACAAGTCTGGCTCAGGCACCACCTTTACCCTGGTCTGTTCTTCTGCAGGTCATACATACAGGGCAGTGTAGAGCCTATGCACAAGTCTGGTTCAGGCACCACCCTTTTACCTGGTCTGTGTTCTTCTGCAGGTCATACATACAGGCAGTGTAGAGCCAATCCCACAAGTCTGGCTCAGGCACCACCTTTCCCTTGGTCTGGCTGTTCTTCTGCAGGTCATATCTACAGGCGCAGTGTAGAGCCAACACCACAAGTCTGGCTCAGGCACCACCTTTACCCCGGTCTGGCTGTTCTAACTGTTCTGCGCCTATATTTGGCATCAAAGTATCATAAATGTGTTTACTTCTACTAATGTGGTGCGATGCCCCCAGAACGCCGCAAAACTGTTCATACAAGTCGCCCTAAGTACCCATCAAAATGTGCACATTTTTTGTGCTAGAAACCTGGCATAAACTAAGAAAAAATTTCTAATAACTTACCAGATGAAGCGCCCATAATGAGGCATGAAACACATTGCTCCTTATTTAGAATTTTATAGAGTTTTAAGTGTGATATTAATCTATGGAAATAAGGTTTAACTGGAAGTTTGACAACAAGCCTAAGATGATTGTTCAATGTTACAATATTATGAATGATGGGGGTCGGTCTGATTTTTTGGAACTCTGATGAACCCAAGAATGAAGAGCTAAGTTCATTTTAGCTTTTCACTACACAGAAACTGGGTGAAACACAGCTCTATTCAGGCAACGAACCAGCTAATATTGGGAATCCCTGGGGATCCTGACAAACCCCTAAAGATCGGTAAATGACAGAATATCCTAGTGATATGCCATTACCTTTAACTGTAGAATACCACTTTTAAAATTTATCTTGTCTTAGTTATTCTTAGAATTTTGTTCAAAGTAAAAACAAATATTTTTTGTGTATGAAGAAGCATTAAATGCACATAGATAGATAGATAGATAGATAGAAGATAGATAGATAGATAGATAGATAGATAGAGGGATAGATAGATAGATAGATAGATAGATAGATAGATAGATAGATAGATAGATAGATAGATGGATAGATAGATAGATAGATAGATAGATAGATAGATAGATAGATAGATAGATAGATAGATAGAAGATAGATAGATAGATAGATGGATAGAGGGATAGATAGATAGATAGATAGATAGATAGATAGAAAGAAGGATAGATGTGTAGCTTCTTTTAATCTGACATTTAATATTCTATGATCTTGTTGACACAGAATTTTATTTCAACCTTTTTAAAGCTTTTTAATAGATATTATTTAGTCCTAAGATAAGATAACTTCCCACGTCATGTTATCTCTGCCAAGTAATCTTTGTTGCATCCAAAAACAGAAAAAATTAGAGAAATTAGATAGATAGATAGATAGATAGATAGATAGATAGACAGATAAATGATAGTTAGATAGATGGAGACAGGATAGATAGATAGATAGATAGATAGATAGATAGATAGATAGATAGATAGATAGATACAGCAGACGAAAGACTGGTTGGACGGACAAAGAAGACAGAAAGAAGATAGATGAAGATAGATAGATAGATGGATAGAGACTAGGATAGATAGATGAAGAGACAGACAGACAGACAGGAAGGAGATAGATAGATAGATAGATAGATAGATAGACAGATAGAGGTAGACTAGGATAGATAGATAGATAGATAGATAGATAGATAGATAGATAGAGGATAGACACAGACAGACAGACAGATAGATAGATACAGGATAGATATAGATAGATAGATAGATAGATAGATAGATAGAATAGATAGAGGATAGACTAGATAGAGACAGGATAGATAGAGACAGACAGATAGATAGATAGATAGATAGATAGATAGATAGATAGATAGATGGATAGATAGATAGTAAATATGATTCTCCATATAATTGTATAATTTTACATCAATAACAGAAGATCTATTGAATTAGTAATGACATTCTCTGCTCTTTCCCTCGTGTTATTTTGTTTTTTATCAATACATTTTTATTGAAAATTATTCAAATAACCATACAAACAGGTTTACACCAATGATAGACGTTACAACGAGTTATCAGATAGTAGAACAAAGTACAATAACAGTCATATCACAATCATCCATTATGGAAGCATGGATACATTAACATCAGGGGTGCTAGCAGAGAAATATAAGAACCTTGTCAAGGTATGTCCAATGAAAACCAATATAATCAGAAAAGCAAAACTAGAGTATCAATAAAATCTCACGTATTAAATATTGAAATACATAATCAATAAGGATGCAATATGAAAACATCGCTGAGGCGCTAACTGAAATTTCTAAGTTTTTAAGTACCGTACACAGCATATTTTATTCCCAGGCAAAGCAGATCTGAGATTTTATTGTGGACATGCACAGTTAATGCCTCAAATTGAGCTAAAATTTGCCTGCTGAATGCATTGATTTATTTACATCTTAAAAGAAACCCTGGTGAATAAGCCTAATAGGTTTACAGTCAAGTAGTTTATCAGTCGCATGAGCCAAATTATTAGTCAGAAAAAGACTATTAGCAACTTGCTGAGACTTCTATCCACTGCCTAACCTTTCATTTATTTAATTTATTTCTTTTATCAGATTCGGGGAATTAATCTTTCTATATTAAATTTATTTTTTTATTTTCTATTGTTTTCTATTGAGTACTACTTCAGTCTGACACTAGGATGATTTATAGGCTGAGATATGATGATTTAAGTGACACATGGACCTGATAAGGCACAGGTGTAACATAGAGTTGCCTTTTTCTGAGCAATTGCACTAATTGTCTCAGGGACATCTATATATTATTTTCCTGACCCTAAACCAATCCCAAACTTTAACCTCAAGTTGGGGTCGGAGTGTTTTACAGGTTTGTACAGGTTAACTTCCACAGCGTTCCAGGTTCCAGTGCGGTGTCACTTCTAGTCCTGTGTCACTTCTGGCCTGACATCACTCTCAGTTACCATAACATTTGGGAAATATCTATGTTATGGTAGCCAGAACTGACATTAGACCAGAAGAGATTGCAGCATGAATGCCTAGGAATAGTATGTTAACCTGTAAACACCCAGAAAAGAGCCTAACCCCAATATAGGTCTGGGGATGATTTTTGGAGATCTCAATAAAATGTGATTTTAGCTAACCTGAATCAAATTGCTTATTTTCTCGTCAAATTTAAAGCGAATCTCTTTTTATCTGTTATAAGGCTCACAACTGTATTATATTAAACTTTGTAATTCATACTTATTAAAAATTATTTACTTGTCCCTTAAGTGCAGAGCCAGGGACTTGTAGGAAAGAGATGCTGGAGAACTACTAACTCTCCCACAAGCAGGAAGTTTCACTGCAAAAAGTGGATCTTATGATAGACGACTAAGGAGGAAAAAGAAAAAATAAGAAACACATGAAGATTGTATAATATATTTACTTTTCAATGTAAATGCTTTTTTGTATATATATATATATATATATATATATATATATATATTATATATATATATATCTTAGTCAATATTGTATATTTTTATCTATATTATATATATATACAGCATTTCAATGTATTATGGCTCTGTTATAGAGAGTAATCAAAATGTGTTGATAGTATAACAATGTGATGTAGTGGTATAATTGTAGGGTCTAACCTCAGTAGCTTTACTGAACTGTGTCAGTACAGCTGAACCCAGCAAAGATTTTCATAAGGGTAAATTGAAGCTTTAATACAAAATCTGTTCCGATGACTACCATGTGCTGTTTATTATACTAATGTCCTCCTATGTGATATAGGGACTATTGGACTCCTTTAGGCCCCAAGTAATCTCAAATGACCCATTAGAAAGTTTTTCTCTTTTAAACACACCTCTATACATGAGTTTCAATTGCATATGCTGAAATAATTTTATTTAATGAAACATATATTTTAAACCATAGAAATGTACATAAACAATAGTTTTCATATTTACAGTTAAAAAAGTATAATGGGGATTTTCCATGTTGCACCTCTTGATCACTCTATAGTCACTGCTTTGTATGTAAGAGTTTCAGTATCATAACTGAGAAAGAGGAAATTGGTGCTAATTGGTGAAAATGATGAGAGTCCTAAGGAAAGAAATGTTGGTGTAAAAAGTTAAAAAAAAGTGCATGAAATGCTAAACAATGGTTCATAGACTTCAATGAAAACATAGGGAATGCGAAATTCCAAGCAGCCAATTAAAAGTTACAATTGGTAACTAAAAGGAGCTACATTAGACAGTTACTAATGGTTCTGTCCCATGATTTATCTATTCGTTATTGAAGTCTATGTATAGCATTATACAGTAATCTTCAAAGCTTCCTTTAGTTGTATCTGGTGTCAGAATGTTATGTTTTAACTCTTTGTCACTGCAGGAATTTGAAACCCTGTAGATATAAGAAATAAATCATTATAACACTAGATTTTATAATTTTAGATAAAAAGTATTGTTCAAATGGGGGGATCATAGTCAATATAATAAATACAATTACTTTAATAACATAGCTTATCATATCGAATATTTGCAGATACAGAACGTGCAAATAAACAGGATTAAGCAAAGAGCATTGATTAAAGGGAACCTGTAACACTACATATGCAATCTCATCTGCCAGCATATTATTATAGAGCCAAAGGATTGATGTATAGTATTGTGGAAAGAGATTCATTGACACTTAGGGGGACATGATGATCGGAGTTTACACACATTTTCAGGCGTATGATGCGCCTCACTGTGCCGGCTCCGCCGTCGGACGCACCTAATGCGCTGTTAAGTGCAAGGTTCGCCACTTTGTAATGCGCCTAACATGAAGGGGCGTTCTGTGGGCGTTCTGGGGCGATACGCACCACATTCGAAAACTCTGACTCATGTATGAAAGCCAGTCGGCAAAGTAAGGTGCATAAAAGCTCCGACAGGCAGACCTATTTCAATGTGGTCTGTCTGCTGGAGGCGTCGAAGTTTGCACCGCATGCATGAGCGCACTTCGGCACTGGCATACATGAGGCGCAGTTTTCACGGTAAAAAATAGCTATCTTCATACATGTCCCCCGTAAGAAGACATGTATGATTGGGTTTTTCACCCTTATCTGCCATAAAATGCGCCTAAGTGTGGCGGCTACAATGTCGAATGCGCCTATTGAATGTGTTAGGCGCATTGTTCGTAAGACTCTACACTTTCTAATGCGCCTAACATGAAGGGGCGTTCTGGGGGCGTTCTAGGGGTGTTATGGAGGCGTGTCACACCACACTCCTAATATTAGACACATCTATGAATGTGGTTCAGCAAAACTAGGTGCATTACTGCTCAAACAGGCAAACCTATTTCATTGTGGTCTGCCTGAGTCTGAGGAGTCAAAGTGCAACTAGATTTGCTGTTAAGGCAAAAAATGTCCATTATTTCTCAACTTCCACCAGTACAGTAATAAAAAGTAATTTCTGATAATTATCAAACTATCTAAAATTAAATTATTTACATTTAATTAAAATTTTTCTCATATAAAAATTATATAAAATATATAATATAAAAATATCTCCTATAAAATGTATTTAAAATAAATAGAATCTAAAACTACATTTTACATTAAATATCCCATTGATGATGTTGTTCTGATTTTTACATTTTTAATTTTTACTACATTAAATTTGAAATGTATTTTTGCTGCTCTCACGCTTTATTCTATATACAGCAAGAGCCAGCACAGCACAGGTATTGCTGGGACCAGTGGTCCACCAAGCAAGACCAGTACCATAGTTTCTATTCACTGGCATGCTATTCTAATGTCTTTTCTTTGATTTTCAACCTATCTATAGCCTTTATACATGCTTGGTGCATTACTAATGTGCCTAAGTTCCATAATGCGTCTAACACATAGGCGAGGCGCGATGAACTTTAGTCTCCATTTATAATCACATAAAAACCACTTTCATACATTCAGGCGCATTATACACTGAAAATGAGACTCGGCAATTCACTTTGAAGTGCCTTCCTTCATACATGTCTCCCTTATAGTCTAAGCATTTACATTCTTCCTTATTATTGACTTAGAAGTCCTGTGGGCAGTCTTATCAGTGACTTACAGCCTACCCTGTATAATACTCATAAAGATAGCTGTCAATCAGTGGTTAAGACCACCTACTGGACTCCTACGCCAAGAATAAAGAAGAAATTATACAAACAGATAACAAACTTTACTGAATGTTTTCCCACAAGCCTACATATCAATCTTTTGTGTAATATGCTGCTGGCAGATCAGACACCATGTTTCATGTCACAGATTCCCGTTATATAAAAAACTCAATTTCACCAGGGATCCTCAAAATTCACAACATGTGCTGTTAGCTTTACTATTGTTGAGAACATTTGCTTATATCAGCAAGGTTGTGTTTTTGAACAACATGATGGTTGGGATTGTAATTCAATACCCATGTGTCTAATTAAGAGAAGTGTTTACTTATCTATATGAGCACTTTTCAATAATCCTCACATAAGGTGTTCATTAAGAGAACACATTGGGGGAGATGGTAGGAGTTACAATTGACACATTACATAGGGTGCTTTTAAATAGATGTACAAAGTATGTATCTACTACAAAGAAACTGACTTGCTGGAACCTAATATCTTGTTCAACCTGAGAAAACAGATTCTAATGTAATCATTTGAATGTGTCAACTACTGCAATAAATTCATATTTACATATGATTCATATATGATATACAGCTGCTTTTTACCATAGGCCTTATTATTTTGTATTATTGAGCTTCAGGTCAAAGCCAAATTTATAAGCATTTCAATTCAGGTTGTCACAAATCGATTTTTGCCAATATTCACAAAAAACCCTGACAATGACTATATCCCTACTCCCTAGTCTGGGGTTAGGCATAGGGTTTTTCTTACTGGATTAACATTGGTTCACTTACCCATTCAAGTCCTGTGGTGCTGTCACCCTGACATCTCTTCTAGCCCAACACTACATTAAAGTTACCTAGCGTTGGACTGGAAGTGACACTAGACATAATGCTATAGAACCAGTAGGGCCGGGAAACAGATAAGTTGACCTATTCCAACACAGTACAAAAACCCTAACCAGCAATTAGGGCTAGGGTTAGAGTTAGATTAAGGCAGGTTTAGGATTCCCAAACCCAAATTTTATCCTGAGCTCAGTCAAACTGATGTCAAAGTGAATAGGGGTAGATTTCAGCAACACTCTCTTTCTCTGTACAGGGGTGGAATCTACCATGTGGATTTTGCTGGGAAATCTCTGCAGATTTGTGCCAAGATCTATGACAGATAGTAAGTAAATGGTTCTGCACACCAAGTAAGAATACAGAAATGGGTGCTGTACTCAGTGGAAGAAGACTCAAAAGTCTCTATATCATATATATATTATATATATATATATATATATATATATATATATATATATATAAATATATATATATATATATATATATATATATATATACTGTATATATTATATATATATATAAAATATATATATATATAAATATATATATATATATATATATATATATATTATATATATATATATATATATATATATATGTAAATCCACCACACACCAGGAAGATGCTATTAGAGGGTATTTATTTATAGTCAGCCGTAAAAGAATATGTTGAATATTGCACTCTATTTGTACATATATAACAAAGTTTATGTCACAATGTTTACAAAGAAGTACAATATTATACAGATATATACAAATGAAGCGAACTGATAGATGTCTATTTTTAGTACGACGTATCGGCTCATTTAGCCTTTATCAAGAGACATCATAATGACATGGAGCATAACCATAATAGATGTGGCCAATAAGGTCAAAGTATGAGCGCCTCTGGATGTGTATTCCTTCCTCCTGTGCTCCAGCCTCTATGTACATACAGACTTCTCTTTGTGTGGATTGGGATCCCCACTTTCTTCTATAGTGGCGCTCATACTTTGACCTTATTGGCCACATCTATTATGGTTATGCTCCATGTCATTTAGATGTCTCTTGATAAAGGCTCAATGAGCCGAAACGTCGTACTAGAAATAGCCATCAATCAGCTCGCTACATTTGTATATATCTGTATAATATTGTACTTCTTTGTAAACATTGTGACGAAAACATTGTGATATATGTAAAAATATATTGCAATATTAAAAATATTCTTATCCGGCTGACTATAAATAAAAACCCTCTAATAGCATCTTCCTGGTGTGCGGTGGATTTATATATATAAGATCTATGACAGAAACATTCTACCACATGTGAACCTGGCCTTAGTCTATGCAGCTTCTATGCAGACTTATGTGTCTCCTTGTATCTACAGTCAGGTTTTACCCATGAACAAGGAGATGGAAGAGCAATATATTTACTCCTCATAGCAATGAACATAACATAGGGATACGTAGCTATAATAGAAGTTGTATACACAAAATGTTATGAATGTGCATTGAAGCATTGAAAATAACTGCAAAAGGGCACATACCTTTCTGGTCTATGCTGCGTTGTCTCACATCCATCCAGGTCTACAGTCTCCGACAGTATCTTAATAGATATCACTGGATATTACAGCCTGGATTTTCTGTCCATTAAAAAAAATGAGAACAGATTGTATTTGTGATGATTGCCTTTTGTTAGCCAGTCTCAGAATGAGGGTAGGTTAGCACTGAAATTTCCTACAGTTATAAACAGGAAAAAACAAAATATCCTGAAAATATTCTTTTTTACACATATCATTATTTTCATATTAGGGAACATGTTAAGTATGCATTGTTCTATAAATACCCCACTATTTCCTAGGGCTTGTTAACTATGTTAATGATGGTAAAACATTTTCACCATAATCATGTTATGCTCTGCACGCTGAATGAAGTAGCATGTATTAACTTGCATGATAGCATGTGACCTATTTGGGGTGGAAATGCCTCCGGTGGATGTTGTGTGAAATAGCACCGAGATTATTAACACCGTACAGTCATGTCTGCAGTATTCTCTGCACTATATAAAGTTACTGCCTTCGGGAACAGGATTTTTTTTATATTTACTGGCAGATATTTACAGAGGAACTTAAAGCAAGTGTTTGCCAACATTCATTGTTTGCCATTAGCCAAGGATGAAACACCTGTCCTACGCGAAGCAATATATCTGGGGCCGTGAATCAACAAAAGAGCATGAACCTGCAGTTTTTGTCACATTGTTAAAACAAATAACCTGTCTGCCGACATTTCGGTTGAGTAAACAGTCATGAACATGATTACCAATCCGGTAGAATGAGACTATATGGAAATAAGAGTAGGTGCCTTGAGGAAAAGCTTTACATCCCTCAAGCAATTCCAGTCTGGATAATGTTAGGCATATGTTCTCAACGCTGTAGGATATAGGGTCTGTAGAATTGATAAATATTTGGATGAAAGAAAGATTACTTGGCAGAGATAACTTACTGCAGTGAGTTGTCTTATATCAGGACATAAAAAAGTTGATTAAAAGTATTGAAAAGCCAAAATAATGACTGTGCTACAGTATCAAAATGCATTCATGTTGAACTTTGCTACATCTGCCAACTCTCACACAGTGGTAACAATTGTAGTTAAAGTGGTTGTCTTTTTATTTCTTTTAAAAATCTCAAAATGTTCTGAAATAAAGAAGTAGCAGTCCCCTTATTAATCCTCCATCATTCTTACTCCACTGGTCCTCCTTTCTATACTGTCTAGACTGGCTAAAGCAGGTCACCACCGAGGCCAGTGATTGACTGCAGGGGCCATTTGTCCTGTGTTGAGATGGGCCATGGGGTAGAGACCACCAGAGAACTGGGAAAGCATCATTACAAGAGCAGTGGGGGAGGTGAATACTACTTGCTTCATTTTTTAATTAACTTCTCAACTTTTTTTATTTTTTTTAAATACCAAATTATTGCATTTAAAATCTCTTTTTCCCAATTATATTTACCACTGCTGATATTTATAGTGGTCATATATAAGATAACCATAAGTGAAGTTTATTGAACACTTTTAACTTGCATCTCTTTTTCTGCTAGTGCAACTATGCAACAAATAATATTCAAATGGTATATAATACCAACACAGGCATTAAAATTTAAAATAGAACTGTATTAATTATAAGATTAAAACCAAGGATAATAACATATACAGCACATCATATATCACTGGGGATATGTGGAAAGTAAGCTCTCAATAAAAAGGGATTGTGCAAAACATAATATAAATAATGCCAAATATTAATTAATAATTGCCATAAAGACATTAGGAACAGACCACAATTGTGGCCCAGTACAAAGTTGATAGCCACGATAGGAAGCAGAGCGAATATGCAATCACATAAATTAACAAATATGACAAATATTATGTCAAATTAGGTGTATAGTAATAATATATAAAGTTTTATAAGTGATGCATGTCGCTCTGCCTAATGCTGAGGCAAAGGTTTTACAACACAAACATAATAGTCTGCAAAGGTAGAGAGAGTAGAGGTTCTGACCCCCATGGAAAGCTTTCACCACCAAGACACTGTGTAGTCCCCTTCTTATTGTGGCTGTCAACTTTGTACTGTGTCACATTTATGGTCTATTTCTAATGTCTATAGGGCAATTATGAATCAATATTTGACAGTATTTCTATTATTTTTGAGAGCCTACTTTCCATGTATCCCCAGTGATATATGAGGTGTTGTTTATGGTAACATTAAGAGCCTACTTTACACCTACTCCCAGTGATTTATGATGTGTTGTTTATGTTATTATCTTTGGTTTTAACCCATCAATTAATAAAGTACTATTTTAGATGTTAATGTTGGTATTATATACCATTTGAATATAACTTGTTGTATAGTTGCACTAGCAGCAAAAGAGATACAAGGTAAAAGTGTTCCATAAACTATTAGATGTCTCACTTATGGTTCTCTTATATCTGACCACTATAAATATCAGTAGGATAATCAGTGGTCAATATACTTAGGGTAAGGAGATTGTAAATCCAGTAATATGATTAAAAAAAAAAAAAAGTAGTTAATTAAAAAAAAGAAACAAGTAATATTCACCTCCCCCACTGCTCTTGTTATGATGCTTTCCGAGTTCCCTAGTGGTTTCTATCCCCTGGCCCATCTTAGCTTATTGAACATTTTGGGAATCCACTTTGTTTTTGATCCCCTCTGGTTTTGATTGTCTTTGTGGACAAAAAGTCAACCCATGTATGATAGTATATCTCACCGTGGCATATGATCTTTGGATTTTTTACAGATATTGATTTGTGTTTAGAGCAAAGGTGGAGGAACCATGGAAATATTTTCTGGCCTCGACTTTGCTGAGTAACTGATGATAAGTTATGATAAAATATTGACAAAAAGAAACAAAATTGTCTTGGTTAGAAAATTCTAAGTGTTCGGCGGTAGAAAACATTGTGCAATTCAGCGTCTGTATTAACTCCTGCATTACTAGCTTGGCTCTCCAACAATTGAAAGGAATTAAATGTGTTTATGGCAAAGATTAAAAACAAAATGAGCTGTTGCCCTTAGGGCTTAAACCGATAGAAATGTTTACGGGAAAGTCATTCTAGTAAAGGTAATTATCTCTCAATCGTGTTGCAGTTTAATTTTTCTTACGTTATCAATAAAGCTGTTGAAAGAGGTACAATAAAAAGGGTATTATCTGTGTTATTGATTGGGGAGGAAGTGAAGTTGTTTGGATCTATGTTGGTGCTTCTCGGGAGACTATTTATCTGAACTGAAATGAAATTTATTAGTATTTCCTTAAAAGAAAAAAAACTTTGATTTAGCAGCACAAAAGGGGCATTTCTTAATCCATTCAGAAGGAAATTGCTCTTTCCTCATAATCCATTGCCTTCTGTGTGTTTGACATTGATTCTGTAAGTGGAGAAAGGGAGCCATGCTTGCTTGTTTCTTGCTGCATTTATCTTTCTTGCCTTGGCTCAGGTTTACCTTCTAAATTGTTGTTGAGGTATATATAAAAAGCTTTTTTTCTGTAGAGATCTAAGAGTCTCATGTGGACAGTAGTGAATAGTGGAGCAAAGACAATATTTACATGATGTGCTGTAAAAGGAAATGAAGGCCTGGATGCACTGTATCAAAGATGAAGGCTTGCCTCCTGAATGGAGATGCAGTTATGACTTTCTGCTGAGCAGGTTTCACATGCGGAACATTGTACAGGAACTCCACAGGAGATGATGATCTTGAATAATACACAATGTAATGCATAAAACATGGTGTCAAAGATAAGACAGGTGTGATATATAGTTGCTTATTTCCATTTAAAAGACAATGTTTATTTAAGCACTTCCTAATTTCTTCCCATAATGACATATTTATAAGAAGGCTATAACTTTGGACTCTACCTAGCTAAAAGGAACCTGATTGTATGACTATGGGCAGCCATTAAAAAAAAAAAAATCTCATCTGGACTCCTACAGTGTAAAAATATTGGAAGTTTTCTTGGCCCATGTCTTCCCTATGATGACCCATAAATATGACTGACCAAAACATTTATATACATTCATTAAGACTGTTGTTGTAAACATCATAAAATGAAGAACATGGAAGTAAAAGAACTAAGGGCCACATATATGAAAACTGTTTAGGTCTAAAACTCTCTTTGTTGTCCATAGCAACCAATTACAGCGCCCCTCTCATTTTTCCAGAGCACTATGTGAAATGAAAGGGGAGCTCTGATTGGTTGCTATGGGCAACAATGAGAGTTTTAGACCTAGACAGTTTTCATACATGTGGCCCTAAATGTAGTTTGGCATATGTTTTGCTGTCTTTCAAAGGGTCGTCTCACTACAAAGATTAGTTTTCAACATGTAGGAAACGGCAAATGAAGATTTTTTCCCTGGTCAGGTGATAAGAGAGATTTTATTTGCTCTGAGTGCACATAGGGTTCTCTAGGTACTGTCCTATTCTCCCCTCCTCTCTCTGCTCTATGTCTTATCTGAAAGTAGGGAGTAAGATCACCACAGGTCGGCAAACAGGACACTGGCAGTTTGAGAACAGAGTATGTTACCGCTAACTAATAAAGGAGATTAATAACTTTTGATTGTTTACTTTGAGCACGGAAGCTCTGCAGTGCAATTAGAAGAGCTTGGAATACAGTGGTGATATATGACCCTATAGCCTAAGCAAGAAGAGTGAAGAAAGCATGAATCTGAAGCTTCCTTTGGCTCAGAAACAACATGGTGAGACAACCCCTTTAAGAAAAATAAAATAAAATGTATGTCTGCTATAAGCAGGCGTAGATGAATGCTGCTTTTTGCACCATTTTCTAGATAAAGGCATCATATATTTTTTAGATCATTGATGGCCACAACCTTCCACTAAACCCTTCCCACTTTTCAGCTATCAAGAGATAACAACGTTATATCATAAACATGGCATTGGCCATCTTTTGTCAAAATAGTGGCCCAAGTAAGACACCAAATCCCTCCACAATTTTTTTTTATTCTGAATCCTTCATAGAGAGTACAGTATTTCTATACAGATAGTATTCCTGGTCTTGTCAGCCTTCCATACGGGCCCAAATAATGCTGTGCTTCACAGAAATGAGCAGTGAGAACCTCAAGATCAAGTCAAACCTGTAATTTCTGTATTCCAGCTATTAGGAGAAATTACAGTGATTCCATTGATTGCACCTAAGCTAATTTCTAGCTGCCAATTGAGTATCTTTGAGATCTTCGCAGCAGTTTTTAGGTCTACTAATTGTCAAGTAAAAGCTGGATTTCCTTACTGAACATTTTACTTAGAGCAATTGACCCATGATCACAGGTTTGACTGGTCTATTTTTAAACAAATATTAACATATCCCAATGAATCTCATTTACTATATTGGTTTCCATTGAGGCTCTATGATATTTATGGCAATAAAGTAGCTTACAGGCTAGGAATGGCCAACAGATGACATCTGTCCAGGTATGTTACCGAAATTCATAGGATCCCATGGCAAAATGAGATGGGCCCCCACCCTCTACTGAAACAGTAACATAAGCTGCAAAAGTTACATGCATAAATAATAGCACTAAATATCAGGATCCCACATAGCTGTGCTAGACAGCAGAAAGCCTCCAATGTGTTATTTTCTACAAAAAGGTGTAATGATCTTGCACCTTGGTGGGCTCCTTAACCATTGGCCCCTTAGCAACTAAAATGTCTGCCACAGCTTTAGTTATGTCCATGCATCTGTCATAGGCATCACATCGGTCACAGCCATGTAGCAAAATAATGTTAAGCTTGCACATGCTTTTGTTACGTGGGAGTCTATAAGTGACGGATGGCTGATGGATGGCAACCATCAGATACAGACTTTTGCATGTTTGTTTCACCTCTTTTCCCATACATCCTGGGATATATTGAGATTAAAACAAGTTGAGGACTGACACATCAGTCTACAATGTTCATTCTCTGTTGGTAACAATGAGGATGGAAGCTCTCACTGCTAATACTGGTGACCATTATTCACCACCCTGGATTTCATCATCCTGGGCAATCAGTGACAGTGCATTCACGAAACCTTTGTTTGATGTACATGCTTGAGTCATTTAGGGATATTCATAGACTAGATTGATTCAATCTATGGATGTATGTACAGTACTTCAGGTCTCTGGAGAAGAGCACTGAGTACCTATCAAAGGGAAAGACTTGTAAAAGCAATCTCTGTTCAATACAGAAACAGCAACATTTAGGTTCAAATTGTCTACAGGGTCGAGCAACATAATGTTGCACCTTTGTCCTTGACAATCATGCCTAATCTACAGAGCCTTCAATTCTGACAACCCTCACATAGATATGTCTGCAGAAACATCTACTGTACTTCAGAGCACGACACAGGTTTCCACTTATCACTTGTTTTAAGATCTTGATGACTCCACTGCCTATTGATGGCTTTTGAGGTGCTCAGAATATAAAAATATCTCACCGCATGTGCAGACGCTGTGTATATGTATGTCTCCATTAATTGTGTAGTAAAAAGAAACAATTGCATAATTTTACTTCAGTATTGCCCATGTTGGCCAAGCTTTTCTATCTCAACTAGATCATCAGTACAGTCTTAGATATGACATGACATGACCCATGTGCTGCTGAGCTTCTGCCCTGTTGTGGAAACATCAAACATTGCTATCCGAGGAGTCTTGTCTGACAGTCTTAGTAACCCAACAACCAAATGACTTACCAGTTAGTAGAACTCTTGGAACCAATCTGTCTCAGGTTAATCAGAACATAGATTTGCCATTGAAATGAGATCAGAAGGGGGTCTTCAAGGTGTTAAATCACAGCTTTCAAAATTTTGCATACAAAATTCATGTCGAGAATACCTTGAAACATAGTTGTGACATACATAGGTTTGACAAATATAGCAGTGCTAAGTTGTATGGACGCAGCAAAACTTAGGGCCACATGTATGAAAACTGTCTAGGTCTAACATTTTCTTTTTTGCCCATAGGAACCCAGAGCTCCCCTTTTATCTTTTCAGAGCACTATATGAATTAAAAGGGGAGCTCTGATTGGATGCTATAGGCAATAAGCAAAGTCTTAGACCTAGACAGTTTTCATACATGTCCCCCTTAATGTGACAATTAATGCATTAAGATACTTAGGCACAGAATATTATCTTTACTGGTGTGTTACAGATTTGGGTCAAATTAGACCCAATTCCAACCCCTAGGATTCAGGTCAGCCCAAGTGGGTATTTGGTTATATACCCTTACTTGGGGTTATGGTTGGGATTTTTTATTGGATGTTAATGAATTAACTTATCTGTTTCCTGCTGCTTCCAGTCCTGCAGCTTTGTCACTCAAACATCGCTTCCATCTGTTGTCACTTCCAGTCTAATGCATATTAGGCTATGTTCACACGGCTTATTTTGGGGCGCATCTCATAGAGAACTATGGATTACGCCTCCTCGTATTTTACGAGCGGGGAGATAATTGACATGTCAATTACTTGCAACGAATACGCACTGCGAGTTATGAATGTCTCTGGGGCCAGTGGGCTACTGGTCCCCCTGTGCCGCAGGAGTACATGCAACTCCCAAATCACCCGCTGTAATTGCGGCCATACTGTATGCGCCGCTATTACACTGTGTGAACATAGCCTTAGTTACCCATGTGATGTCTAAGCAACAGTGCTGCAGGATTGAAAGGGCGGGAGAACAGGTAAGTGGATAAAAAAAAAAAAATAGCCCGATCTTCGAATCAGGGTACAGTTACGGTCAAGGTAAGGGCAAGGTTCAGGGTTAGCGTTAGGGCTTGTTCACACTGCGTTTTCATTCCGTGTTACAAGTGCTTTATAGATCCGTCTCGGGGACCGACAGGATGGACCCTGAGACGGATCTAAACAATTAGCAGTGAGTTTATCACTGCAGGCTATGAGGAAGACGCAGCGGCGTTCACATTAGAGATCGCCACTGCGTGTTTCCATAGCGCAGCTCAGGTCTGTCTTTGAAAGAATCGACAAGCAGAACTCCGTGTGAACAAGCCCTTAGAGTGAGACAATGAGGGTTTGGGGACGTCCCGAAGCAAAATATTTTCACAAGTGTGGTTAAACTGCTGTCGACCTAAACAGAGACCTATTTGCACAACACTGATTTTATCTTTTCAATGCTTTTCAATGGCTTTTGTGTCCTGAGATAATATAACATGCTGCAGCACGTTAACGTTGTCAGGTAATCTTTGGTATAGCTGTGTGTCATGTTCCTGTCAAGTGAGTCTACTGGATGGCAATACCAGGCATGGTAGTGAAGAGGGAGCTGCCCCTCGTGCTCATGTGCAAAACCTCTTAAGTAGTGGGATATACAAATAATACAAAAACAAAGAGTTTAATGACGCCTTCAGCTCTGCTACATCTATGTCACTATGAGTTGACAGGTTTCTGGCTACTTTTCTTCCAGCGCCTTATTAAATCCAAGCCCATATATATCTTATAATTACGATTTTATTTCAGCAAATAGAAATAATTACTCCAGCAAATATCTTGGACTGATGTGACCTGCCCCCTTGTTTAATACTTGGACCTCCAGCTAATTAGGATGTTGGGGAATTGATTGCACACTTACTCTATGTGAAGACAGATAGTAATGAGTCTGTCAAAGAAAGGCAGACTTACACATTGCTGGCTTCACTAGCCCCGTCACCGTATACGGAGCATTGCTCATTTAAGCTAGAATTAGCCTATTCATTTTGTTTTGGGGCTCTGGACCTTGTCAGTTCTATATATGCAGTAATGACATGCTTCATAAATTTTATTGATACAGTAGCTCAGATCAATCTTTTCACAATGATTTTCTGCCCACATTGTTAATATATGTATTTGCATGGGGAAAATGTGATTGTACACATCATTATTGCTAAGTTATACCTTACACAGCGCATATTCTAAATGTGTAGTGGTGTTACGGCACGCTGAAAGCCAACCGTGGAAGCAACGTGCAGTTTTGAGTAGGCTATGCTATAATAAGCATGAAACAATGATAACCTTTCTTAATAAATGAGGTCTCATTATGGCTGAAGTAGAACATCTTCAATATGTACAGAGAATATTTGAGAGTGTGTCACCCATTCAGTTTATCTCAGCACACCTGCCTGCTAGGGATAAGTGGGTTATTTGCTTCAGGACAGAGATATTTAATTTAGCACCTACTCAGATAACTACATAAGGATGTAGCAGCGTTCAGCTTGACCGTGGTATTATCACTTTCTGTTTTATCTTCTCTTATACAAAAGCCTTTAAAAAGCAGTGAAAAAAGTCGAAAAACAACATTCCCTGTCATGATATCACGGGGCATTATCTGTCAAGTTAACCTTTGCTACATCTGTAGGTATGAAACATGCTGAGGTGTAAGAATTCTAAAAGATTTCAATAGGAGGTAAGAGCAGAGGAAAATCGTAACGCCCCTGGCACTGACACAATGTACTGTTTGCAATAACTGAATCTTGCATGGCGCAGCTCAGATAAATAGTGTGAGGTATGTTGGGGTATACTGCACATACACCTCTAACTACTACAGAACCTATACGCTTTTTACAAATGTCCACAATGCTCCCCTAACATGTTTCACTGCGGCAGTGGTGTCTCCAGGGGTAACAAAGGGCACTGGCTTGTGACAACTACCTCCGAACCCACTATAGCTGTCACATATACAGGGGCATTACTATAATCCAAGGTAAAATAACATAGGCCTCAGACGACCTAATGACACTGAAAATGTGAAGTAGCAATAATTCATGGTTGGATAGTAGCGTCATATATCAACAAAGTCATATGGTAGTGCTAAATATTACCTAAAAAAAGACACTGAGGGCCACATGTATGGGCAGAACCTATGGGCAGTAACCTATGGGCAGAAAAGTGAGTTTTAGACCTAAACAGTTTCATACATGTGGCCCTAAGGGCTTTATTTATCAAACCGGTCGAACACTAAGGGAGACATGTATGAATCAACTGCATCAAAGTTAATCTCATCTTTTTTCATTGTATAATGCGCCTGTATGTATGAAAGTGGTTTTTGTGCGTTCATAAATGGTGTCTAAAGTTCATCGCGCCTCGCCTGTGTGTTTGGTGCATTATGGAACTTAGGCACATTAGTAATGCAAACATGTATAAAGCCTATAGATAGGCTGGAAATAAAAGAAAAGTCATTAGAATAGCATGTCAGTGAATAGAAACAATGGTAGTGATCTTGCTTGATGGACTAGAGGTCCCAGCAATACCTGTGCTGTGCTGGCTCTTGCTGTATGTAGAATAAAGGGTGAGAGCAGCAAAAATAAATTTCAAATTTACACATTGAAATAGGTCTGCCTGTCCGAGCAGTAATGCGCCTAGTTTTGCCGAACCACATTCATACATGTGTCTAATAATATGAGTGTGGTGCGACACGCCTCCAAAGAGCCCGATCATGTTAGGCGCATTAGGAAGTGTCGAGTCTTACGAACAATGCACCTAATACCTTCATTAGGCACATTAGACATCGTAGCCGGCTCACTTTGGTGCATTTGACGCCAGAAAAGGGTGAAAAACCCAATCATACATATCTCCATAAGACATGTTTAATAACTGATGGTTCCTGGGTCCCATTTATTATCTGAGCTTCCTGGTCCGGTGACCCGATAGAGCCGACAATGGGTTGCAGCAGTCACATGTCAGTGATGAGAGGCTCTGAAAAAATCCAAGAAAAACTTGGAAATGTTGGAATGGGAGAGGCAGGGGATTGGCAAGGTGAATATGACTTCTTGTATTATTTTCTACCATTCTCAATGCTGGATAACTGCTTTAATTTAATAAAGGATTAATTGCTTGCTGCAATCACCCCTCCCCCAACTCCATATGGCTTAGTCAAAGAAAACGCTGTTAATTTGTGAATAGAGATGGTAGAATCAATTAAGGAGGTTTTAGATTTGATTAGAATTACGCATCTTGAAAAAGAAAATTGAAATATTCACTCACCTATAAACAGATGGTAGAGTCCATTCACCAATCTCAAGATTTATAGCAGATTGGACCATCTTAGAAATCAGTGGAGTAGAAAATGTTTCAATATTTGCTTATCCTTAGAAGATGGAAAAATCGATTTCCCAGGTGTGACATTAGCAGGCAATGGGTTTGATTTGAGAATCAATGTTTAAATTGCGTGCTATTCGTAGGACACTTTGGAGTCATCGTTACTTGTGGAACCTCAAAAGCACCAGCAGACTATGCATATCAGAACTTGTCACAATTAACAGATCATTGGACAAAAATTTTCCTGAGGAATGCCGATTTCAACTACATGTCTTACAGAAGGAATTCATGAGTTAGCTATAGACATATAGGATTAGACCCTGAATATACATCCCATTAAAATAATACATTTCAGGAGTTTTTAGATGGTTTACCTGGTGAGGAGAAGAAATTACTGATCAATATCTATAAAAAATACAAGATTGAAACTGATATCAGTCCATGCCCTGGTTCTTTATGAAATGTAAGGGGATTAGCATTAATAATAGTAGAAGATGAGTCTGCTGAGCACCACTGCTATGGACAATGACTTTGTGGTCATAATAATTCTAGGAATGTAAGGGGTATCTACCTGAAACAAATTATTTGTAAATGGAGCAATGATGGGCAAAAAGAAAATCTTAATACCTAATGGACAACCCCTGCTGCTTCCCCGGAGCTCCCTGATGATCCGCTCCACTTCACCTAGTGAGTGAATGTAGTGTTAGACTCTCCTGTGTGTCAGGATAAGAACCAGGAAGTGAAGAGAAGTGGATCCCAGGGAGTTCTGGAGCTGCAACAGTGGGCAGCTTAATTTATTTTATTTTTTTTGCAATTGGACAACCCCTCTAATAAATTCATCACCACTGCTATAGGCAGCAACACTGTGGTCATAATAATTCTACTTTAACCAGTTCAGCACCAATGCTATAGACAAACTGCTAGGAGTTTAACAAGTTGTCCACCAGTGCTATGGACTTAGTAACAATGCCAGAATCTTACCCAGTTGTGAGCCTCTGCTGTGGGCAGCACCACTATGATACTAAGGAGTTTAACCCCTTCAGTCCCACTGCTGTGGACAATGAATTAGTAATCACATTTGAATTTTTACCAGATTTGCACCACTTTGCGTCACTATGATTATAACATGTCAGCACCACACTATGGACAGTGACTGTGCAAACATACTGCTTAAGTAATTCAGCACCACTGCTATGACAATGTCTCTGTTATAGAAATGCTGGGATTTAACTAGTTTAGCACTACTTTTATGGAAGAGGACTCTCCAGTGATATTAGTCCTAGTAGTTTAACCAATTCAGTTCCATTGCTATGGACAGTAATGCAATAGTAATACTAGAATCTTACCCTGTTTTTCATCACTGCTGTGGGCAGTGTCCCTATGATACAGACACTTTCTTACCATTTCAGCACCAGAGGTATGGACATGGACGCTGTAATCTAGAAGTTTAACAATGCTATGATGCTGTCTTAGTGATGCTAACATAAGGAGTTTAACCAGTTTAGCACCAATGCAATGAACAATGTCTCTGTAATACTAATGCAAAGAGTTTACCTAGTTCAACAATGCAATAAACAGTGTCACTGTGATAACAAGAATACTAGGAACTTGCCTAATTCAGTACCTATACAATGGACAGTGACAAGGTGATAACACTACACAGAATGTACCCGGTTTAGCACTGCTGGGATGTCAGTGTCTCTATAATACAATTACTAGGTGCTTAACCAATTCAGCACCACTGCTATGTATAGTGATTCAGTAATAATAGATTTGCACCACTATGTGCCACTAGGTTTGTATCACTAGGAGTTTAACCAGTTAAGCACCACTGCTATTGACAGAGACTCTGTAATCATATTGCTAGATTGTCTCTGTAATAGGAAGTCTAGAATTTTAACCAGTTCAGGACCAATGTAATGAACAGTATCTCTGTGGTGATAATATCAGTTTGGCACCAATGCATCTGACAATGATAAGGTAATGATAATGTACAGAGCTTACCCAGTTCGGCACCACTGGTATGGACAAGAAATAATAAATGGTAAAAGCTTAAGCAGTATTTCTAAGCAAGTTATTATTGTTGTTATTATTATATTATTATTATTATTATTATTGTTGTTATTATTATTATTATTATTATTATTATTATTATTATTATTATTATTATGTTGTTATTATTACTGTTGTTATTATTATTATTATTATTATTATTACTGTTGTTATTATTATTATTATTATTATTAAAAACAAACAATGTAACATAATATTAATAATAATAATAATGATGATGATGGTGATGATGATGATGATGATGATAATAACAATAATAATAATAATAATAATAATAATAATAATAATAATAATAATAATAATAATAAATCTGTAAACAATTCTAGTGGTAGGAGCCAGCCCCACAGCTCCAGGTAGCAACATGTGAATAATGTCAGGCGTTTAACCCATTCTGCCCCATTTTTAAAGACAGTGATTTGTGAAATAGTCATTCTGACAGCTTCTCCCTTTCAGCCTTGTTCTATACCGGGATTATGCTTTACTGCTATCAATAATAGATTAAAAAAAGTCTTCTCTTAAATCCTAATTACATCCCAAATATACTTAAACCATAAGCAAAGCGTCATTAAACCTAGAAACCTGCCTGGAATGTGATTGTAATCAATGTGGCCACTGCTCCCAGCCCAGACACTGCAGCGAGTCCTGGAGGACAAGGGGGTCAGAGGCAGTGAGGGGCACAGTGAGGGACTGCTGCTGCTGCTGCTGCTGCTGCTGGGAAGACCCCTCTTCTCCTCCTCCTGGAAGAAGTTCTGCAAACAGCAGTCCTGACATGTAACCCTTAGAGCACAAGGTGGCGCAAGAACACATTGATTAATTCTGCAATAGCCTGCCTTGCTCGTGCATTAGAAGGGTTAAGATGTGTATAAGTTTTCTTTTTTTTTTTTTTTTCCAAGATGTTGGAACATTTGATCTATAGCATGGAAGGGGAAATGCTAAGTCTATCTGCATCAGTGCTTGTGCAGACGGCAGAGATAAGAGTGCTGCTGCTTTTGAAGCTTTCTGCAAACTGAGCAGCACATGCTTTGGTGTTGTAGGTGTATAATGATAGCAGAGGGAATCAGACAGGGGTTTTTTGCACACCATTATTCTGCCTCCCTCTTCCACATAGGCTCGTCCTCTGAATTGCATCCGAGCTTCAGTGATTTGCTGTTGGGAGACTGCAGATTTGCATAGGCTTCACATCGGAAGCATATTCCTCTCCACGATCCTTTCATAAGGCTGCACTATCCTGTGGAAACATGCTCTGGTATTACTGTTAATAGTCAGAGCACTCACATTGCTTGGGGGAAGGCTGATTATTGAGTGGCTGTGGTTAGGACTGCTCTGTGAGTCCATCCACTAAATGCAGAACCTGGGAGAGCACATCAATTTTTATTCCTCAGCAAGTGGCTCTAGGAAGTGGCTTTTTCTTCAGTCTTCTCACTGGATATCCTGTGGATTATTATGGCTGCGACTCATCTAGAGGAAATCCCTTTGATGCTGCTAGTTTTGCAAACTATGGATCATTAATTGAAAGCTGCTCCTCAACTTGTCACCTCTTCTGGTTTGAAGGGGATCAAGTGAAGCTACCGAAATTGGGCTCTGCCGGGGACTATGTGTGTGGCTGAGGATTGGAGTCATTGGACCAGAAAACTGGGGGAAAGAATGAAGTAGAAGAAACAGGGAGACATATCTGCTCCTGGGAGTGAAGGGAGACTGCGCCTGGGATGGAGCTGTGAATTGTCAAGCCTGGTGGAGTGTTGGGGAAAAGTTTGTGCAGAGCTGCATCTGGAAGGCTGCTCTCTGCTTGACTGCTCCATGCAGCAGCAGCAGTGGCTGCCCTGGACCTCCAGCTCTGACCCTGGCCCTGGCAGTGCCAGCCTGCGTTTGGCCATGTGGATACTGCCTCTAGCCCTCAGTGGGGTCCTGGGGGTGACCTGGGGGGCATCCAATCTGGGATCTCACCACATTCACCACTTCCATGGAGGAAAACATGTTTCAGCACCTATTGCAATCTACAGGTCACCTGCTTCCTTGAGGGGAGGAAACGGTGAGTCCCTTTTTCACCTCCCCAATGTCTGCTTTAAACCCAGTGTCCAAAACCTGCAATAAAAATATCAGCCTGGTGCCTTCTTGTCTTCACCTGGTTGTGGAAAGGCTCATTTTTCCTGCCAGTGTTGCTGTTGTCTTACCCTGATGTGATCTATCAAGGCATTTTATGCTGCAAAGTTATGTGGATTAGATGGAGATACTGCATGTGTGTAGGGGAAGCATTTTGCAGTAGCATAGGGAAGGTGTAGGGTAAGGGTATAATGTGGTCATTAATATTACTGGATGTGTAGATTAATGCACCGTCATGTACAGTACTGAAGTGCTCTAGTCAAATAGTATACCTGTTCAGTAAGGATGTGGCATTATTATTATATTATTACTGTGCGTTATTATTATTATGATTACAGCACTAAAGTGCACTAGTACAATGATACATGGGATCTATTCAGTAAGGATGTGTCATTATTATATTATCATTATTACTGTGTATTATTATACAACTGAAGTGCACTAGTACCATGGTATATAGGACGTGCAGTATGTGGTCATTATATTATTAGGCATTATCTAAGTATATACTTCGTGCTACATACCCAGGTATAGAACTGAAGTGCACTAGTACAATGGTATATAGGACATGCAGTATGTGGTCATTATATTACTGGGCATTATCAAAGTATACACTTGGTGCTACATACCCAGGTTTAGACCTGAAGAGCACTAGTACAATGGTATATAGGACATGCAGTATGTGGTCATTATATTACTGGGCATTATCTAAGTATATACTTCGTGCTACATACCCAGGTATAGAACTGAAGTGCACTAGTACAATGGTATATAGGACATGCAGTATGTGGTCATTTTATTACTTGACTTTATCAATGTATATACTTCGTGCTACTTTCACAGGTATAGAACTGAAGTGCACTAGTACAATGGTATATAGGACATGCAGTATGTGGTCATTATATTACTAGACATTATCAATGTATATACTTGGTGCTACATACCCAGGTATAGAAATGAAGTGCACTACTACAGTAGTATAAAAGTGGTGTAATATATGGTCATTTTGTTACTGTTCATTATAACAGCATATACTTGGTGCTGCATATCTAGGTACAGTAGTGAAGTGTACTAGTACAATGCTATATGGGACCTATTCACTGAGGATGTATAGTATGTGGTCATTATATTACAGTATATACTTGCTGCACATTCAGGTACTGTACTGAGGTGTGGAGCAGTAACAAAAGCATATAGGAGTACATGATATACCCTATGTTGACAGTCTATGAGTGTGAGCAGTCGGTATTAAGCCTGGCATTCCCCGGGCAGCTGAATACTGTCCTAGTTCCCTCTCTAACTATGCTTCCAGTATGTCCGTACATATAGACTGGGCAAATTGTGTTCTGCTTTCTGTAAAATATTTCTGCAAAAATTGCAGAATTTGCCTATTGTTCCAAAGCATCATTCAGGAATGCAGTGAAGGCGAAGCATAGATGGGATACAGTAGTATGCCATCCAGATAGGAAAGAGTTAAAATGGCTTTGTAATAAGGAATACACCCTGAATACCTGCTTTCCCAGTCTGCATGATTGTGAACGCTTAACGCTATCAGTTGGAGAATGCATAGTAGTATGTTGCCTTGCATGTTCCAAAAGATACAAAACCACAATCAGATAGGGGACACAATGGAATGAACTAGTGTCTGCTGCCATTCTGTAAGGCATCTGTGTGCATCCTCATGCACAGTATTATATCCCTTACTGTGTTGCTTTGACACATATTTGACTTACTGTACCCTTATGTGGGGTCTCTCATCCATGTTTCTGCACATGTTTTCACAATGCCTTACCTAATGATTAGTTTCTGATCACTAACCAAGCAAAAAGGAACACCAGTCTGATACACGGCCATTAAGAAAAAGATCACCTGGAGGATTCAATGGGAATGAATGGAATGGAGAGCTAATTGTCAGGAGAAGCATGCAACAAATATCAATGATGTCACTTCAGAGGAGAGTGCTGCTCTGTCTCATCAGATTTGGCCATTACGGGTCCAGATCTCTAGGTATCAGCGAATATAATGCTAGACACCTGGGTAGTATAAAGGCAGCATGATGTCTCTGTATTACCAATGCAGGTGGAAGACTATCAGGGGTTTTCAGTTTTACTTTCATATGGATCTTGATGCAGGTTCCCCTGGGAAGATAGACTGGAAAAGCAGATTTATATTCTGTGCAGAAAGAGTTTGATCTCAGGAGTTTGAAGGGTTTAGAATTATTTCTAGAAAGAGCAGAGTTAAATGATACAGTATTTTAAATATATTGAAAGTAGGTCAGAGTAAGTTAACTTCTTTTTAGCTACAAATACAGTTGCATAAAATATATTATGTATACAAATTTAATTCACCTATTCCCCAGAGCTCTGCATAGGTCTATAGTGGAAACACTGCATGGAATCTATCTATCTATCTATCTATCTATCTATCTATCTATCTATCTATCTATCTGTCTGTCTATCTGTCTGTCATCAGTGTATCTATTTATAATATACCTATCCATAAATCTATTCACCCATGTATTTATTCTCTATGTATCTATTTATCAATCCACCCACCCATCTAAACACCCTTCTAAATAACTATTTATCATCTATCTATCTATCTATCTATCTATCTATCTATCTATCTATCTATCTATCTATCTATCTATCTATCTATCTATCTATCCATCTATCTATCTACCCATCTATCTATCTATCTATCTATCTATCTATCTATCTATCTATCTATCTATCTATCTCTCTATCTATCTATCTATCTATCTATCTGTCTCTCTGTCCACCCATCTATCTATCTATCTGTCTGTCAGTCCCTTCATCTATCTATCTATCTATCTATCTATCTATCTATCTATCTATCTATCTATCTATCTCTCTCTCTCTCTCTCTCTCTCTCTCGCTATCTCTCTGTCTGTCTGTCTGTCTGTCTGCGAATCACTTTATTTCCCCACCTGCTATTAAGAAAAAAAAGCATCAAACACTGTATTTTAGCCCATAGACCTACATTTGCTAGAAGCCAATGTGTGCTATCTTTTCTGCTCCTCCCTGCCACAGTACATGTGATATCATACTATGGTAATTCTTCACCCAGTCACATGCCCTGTTATTCCGAATGACTAGGCAGTTGCCTCACATAGACAATAGCATCCCAGGTCCTGTAGCTACTGATTAATGGGGGAGTGAAATGAGAGAATCTCTCTGTATCATTAGTCTTTATATAAATATGTTGGTTATCAATGTCCCCAATGCAACTATCAGGGAATAATCATCATCCTCATAATCATAATCTGCAGTGCAGCACCATTGAGAGACAAAGCCAAAACATGCACTGTCTCTCAGAGCAGGGCATAACTTCAGCGAGGATGATGTAAGGGTGCTGCACACACGAGCTTACTACGCCCCTAGACATCCTCATTAATATCACTATGTTCCACCATATCATCTCATGTCATGTCACAAAATTATAATGAACTAATCCTTACCATCTCCGGTCTGTGCCGCGTACCCCTAACTATTGTAGAGTTCCCTCCTGGACTGGAAGCCCTTTTTTAGGTAATGATTCTACTATTGCTAATGTACCATGTCCCTTCTTGGGTTCGTTCCTTTACAATTACAGTGCAGCATGATATGCTGGAGCTTCTATAATAATGCATCGTATGTCGGAGCGCAGATAATAATTATCTAGTGGGAATAACTGCAGAACTGTTTCCCGTAACATTTCTCATGCATATAGCGGTCTTTTATTCTGAAAGTTTCCTGTAATTGTGACACTTGGTAATAATTGTCCATCTGCTGGAGTTCTCGTACAAAGGCTAGAAGCGAAGGTTTTGTGTTGATGACCCTGATGCTGATGGCTTCTTCTATCTGTAATGAATTCTTACTCATGGGTTCTCTTATCAAAATCTAAACTTATGGTTACTACTACGATTTTTTAGCATTAGCAGCTTCATAAAATAGAAGGAGACATCTTGACAATTTACAGGGGTTGACTCATCAAAGGCTTGGTGGGGCCCAACCACCTGGTACTGCACCTACAACTCCAACATACAAATGCAGACATCTTGACACCTTGGCCCTCAAGGGAACCTTATGCTCCCTGTCGGGATGTCACTTTCAGTTTCCTATCAGGTATCTCAAAGCACTCCCTTTTAGTCTTATGTTTTTATGTAACACAGTTGTGACTATCCAGATAAAGAATATTATTCGACTTCAACATCAATGGAAACCCTTCTAGTGCCATTTTAATTGCACATATTAGCTATTCACTAGGGCTGTTTTCACACGACACTTAGGGCCACATGTAAGAAAACTGTCTAGGTCTAAAATCCACTTTGTTGCCCATAGCAACCAATCAGAGCGCCCCTCTCATTTCATTCAGTGCTCTGGAAATATGAGAGGTTCCTATGGGCAACAAATTGAGCTTTAGACCTAGACAGTTTTCATACATGTGGCCCTTATTTTGCTGATTGTATGCCGAAACCAGGAATGGGTCCAAAACACAGAAAAGGTTCAAGCCTGTAGGTTTCATTCCTGGTTTGCAATCTGTGCTGCAAAATAGGTGTCATAATAAGATGTGTGAACCTAGCCTAGGGGTAGGTTTACATGGCCATTTTTTGGGGGTTTTTTTTTAGACGTGAAATCTACACCTAAAATCCATGAGGATTTACAATTTCAGATGTGTTTTTTAATACAGAGGCTATGGGCTTTTTTTTCAGCTGGGTTTTGGATATGTTTTTTGGACGCTGTTTTTCTGCTCTCCACTAATTTCTAGTTCCTATGTAGAAATAGCACTAAAGCTGCCACAAGAAGTAAAGACATTTCTTTTTCAACACAGAAAAAAAAACATGTCATTGTGTGCACTGAAAAGCTGTTTTCCCATTAAAAAGAATGTGAAGCAGTTTGCAGTCTGATTTGTTTGCTGTTTCTGGCACTGCTTCAGCACCGGAATAAAAAACAGCATCAAAAATAAGTGTGAACCTACCCTAAGAAGGACTGGCTTCTGTGAATGGGTTGGGAGTTGCAGAGTCAGAAAAGTTTGAAGTTATGGCTTTGTTTCTGATCAAAGGTACAATGTGGATTCACAATGTTGCCACAGGTAGTAAACGAAGTGGCTTTGAAGATAATTGTGGATATGAACTTTGTAAAGGTTTTGCTTGTTTGGCTGCTGTGAGATGCACTTTACAGGCTCCGTTTTTTGTATTTAGTAGAATTATGTAATTTTTTTACATTTTAGTCTCCGAAAACAATTTTGCATGTTACAATCATAACAGCAGCCTTTTCTTTAGACAATGAACTTCATCCATTTGGAAAGGACATGTCCTGGATTTTAGCCTAGAAATGTATGATGAACGTCAACATCAGATACATTTCTCCTCAAAAATGTTTGTCCAACTCTAGGATTTTCTGCAACTTGTAAAATAAAATAGTCTTCTTACAATCATGCAGAGAACGTAAGAGCATGTTTTATCCTAATCCCTTTAGCTGGCAGATGGAGGAAATGAGTCTTCAGTAAAGAAACATTTAGCATTTTCTGGCCAGCAGGCAAAGTAGTGGAGGAGGGGTTCTGCTGTAGACAGTGGCCTTACAGACACAAGTTTGATCTTGTGCCAAACTGGAGTCCACCAGTGGAGCTGGTTCTTGGGACCCACCAGTGGAGCTGGTTCTTGGGGCCCACCAGTGGAGCTGTTCTTGGGCCACCATGGAGCTGGTTCTTGGGGCCCACCAGTGGAGCTGATTCTTGGGGCCCACCAGTGGAGCTGGTTCTTGGGGCCCACCAGTGGAGCTGATTCTTGCATTCCACCAGTGGAATTGATTCTTGAGTTCAACCAGTAGAGCTGATTCTTGGAGCCCATCAGTGGAGTTGATTCTTGGAGCCCATCAGTGGAGTTGATTCTTGGAGCCCATCAGTGGAGTTGATTCTTAGGGCCCACTGGTAGAGTTGATTCTTGGGGCTCATCCTTCAGCTACTATACATGACTGCAAATTCTACACATGCCTCTTGCACTCTGCCTGGCTTTCTACCTTTCTTTTTCTGTCTCTATTCCTGAAAAACATCCTCAAGCCTGCCATGCCCAGGGGCCCACCAAGCCTAGTAGACCTCTGGGAGTTTACTTTGCCCCACTGTCATCCATTCTGACCCTGGTTTGATTCTTCTGGCTAAAAAAAACCACTCAATTTCTTATCACCATAGGTCTTCTCTGAGAGCTGTCTAGAAGGGTTAAAAGAAGGAGGGGGAAGGAGAGGTCCTTGAAGGTGTTAGGTGAACCCCATATGCCAATGTATCTCCTTTCTTTCAAAAGATATGTAGCACTAACAGAGAGTAGAAGTTTCTGAGTAGGGCCGGCATCTCATTGGTCAATTGGACAAAAATTTCCAGTATGCTCAGGTATGGTGACCATCCATTGAAAAATTGGGACAATTTCTGGCTAAGTAAATAACTCAGTTACAAAAGCTGTTTAAAATTGCATGAGTGCTGCAAGCCCGAGCTTTTTATTCATTTTCTTGGAAATGACAGGTACGCGTTAAGTCTTGTTCCTTAAATAAGCCTGAAAGCAAAAGATTTTTATAAATAATCCAGATTGTGCAGATTACAGTGTTTTTAACAATGTCATGTCCATAAGGATGGCCTGACTGTGTGATCCTATTATTTCCCCTTGGATAAGTGGCACCCATCTTGCCTGGCAGTCACTTATCTTTCTTTCTCCACAAAAAGAAATTGGCTCTTGGATGAACATGTCTGTATGGGGAGTTTGGAGAGATAGTCTATGTTTCTATGTGCATTGCCATCTTGTTTGTTCATGGTTTGGAATTCTGGAATATGACAGATTGGCATAGTGTTGGCGTATGTCCATGTGCACACCGGCAGTCATGTTCTTATCATGTTACTTGTCACCAGATTGCTGGTCAGACTTCTGAATGAAATTCACGCTTCAGGTATCTAGTTGGACAGATGCCGGCTACAGCAGTGCTATGACCACATTATAGATATGACTCTGACACTCTCTGCATCTTATTGCTATAGACAATAAAATACCGACGTTTTCTTTACAGCTTTTCTATTGTTGTTTTGCCAGTCCATAAAACACATCTGAAGAAAATACAAAGGATTGCAGCATCAATAGACAGTTTCCCTAACACCATAAGAAGCATGTGAGCATTTTCTTGGAACCTAACACATTCGTTTGCACAGATAAATTGATTTCTAGTATACTGTGTCCCTGGTTATTTAACAGCCAAATGTAAGGATTAAAAATAACGTTCACATGGACAATTCCTGCAAGTGCTCAAGTGTAAAATGACTTGAATTGCCAGAATATCGAATTGTAAGTAAATATGAAAATCCAAGAGGCACATTACTATGGTCTGCTGATCTTCCCGTAATCTCATTGAATGATCTTCGAGTATCCTCTTATTTTTGTTTAGACGCTGATATTTTTTATTAGTTTTGCTGCATGGCGGTCATTGTTACAGTATTAGCTGGATAGCTTAAGTTTCCATTGAGACCCATAGACAGATGCTTTACTGAGACCCTTAGCTTAATTTTTCTTCATTTGGCTTCTTTGCCATGCTTCATTTGCACTATCATGGCTTGTCATTTATTAGGCTTACAAGGTGGCAGAGCAGAGCTTATAGTTAACCTTTGCATATTTATGCCTCCTGACCCAGTTTCGGGGATTGTGCTGTTAGAAGATATTGCATTTTTTAAACACATTTTTGGTTGCTCTTCTAAATCACCATAGTTTGAGCTGTGAACTGGATCGTTCTAGCAATGTATTAGCAAGTGTTTGCAGGAAGTAATTGAATGCATTGGTTTAATGCTTTCCGTCATTTGCATTTGAAAGACCGGCACATATTGTCCAACACAATACTTATTGTTTTTTGGTCTCTGCAGTGTCTTAAACTAGGCAAACACTTATCCCTGCAGTGATGAGTTTTACAATTTTATTATAGAAGATTCAAAACGTTCAGTCTATTGATCAACCCCGCTTGTTGACTCAAAGGGGATGCGTCATCAGAAAGCAACCTATTCTTCAAATCCAAGCTTCATTTTAAACATATCTTAGGAATTTGTGGTTATTTTTTCCCACAACATTAAATAAATGAAAAAAAATCATAATATATTGAAATTTTAATACCAGGGGCCACATGTATGAAAACTGTCTAGGTCTAAAACTCACTTTGTTGCTCATAGCAACCAATCAGAGCGCCCCTCTCATTTTTCCAGAGCACTATATGAAATAAAAGGGGTGCTGTTATTGGTTGCTATGGGCAACAAAGTGAGATTTAGACCAAGACAGTTTTCATACATGTGGCCCCATCTGCTAATCCTTATAATAGCGTAACACTGCTTGTTCTGTAGAGATCACTTCTCCACAGTCATCTCATTATTATTACGGCAAGATAACAATAACAGGTAGCACCTATATACAGATAACACAGGATCTACCATTTACAATAGGTGATGGCCACAGCTCAGCTGCTCCATCTACTAGGACAGGTCACAGACCATGCCTGCAATATTTTAAAAGACTATGGGTGACACGTATGGAACTAGGTGCAGTGAAGTGCATTTTCACATCTATTTTTCAGTGTATAATACGACTGAATGTATGAAAGAGGTTTTTGTGTGATTATAAATGGAGTCTAAAGTTAATTGCGCCTCGCCTGTGTGTTTGCCGCATTATGGAAATTAGGCGTATAAGTAATGTGCAAAACATGTATAAAGGCTATAGATAGGCTGGAAAAGTCATTAGAATAGCATGTCAGTGAATAGAAACTATGGTACTGATCCTGCTTGGTGGACCACAGGTCCCAGCAATACCTGTGCTGTGCTGTCTCTTACCGTATGTAGAATAAAGGGTGAGAGCAGCAAAACTAAATTTCAAATTTAATGTAGTAAAAATTAAAAATGCAAAATCTGAACATAATCAGTGGGTTAATTAATGTAAAACTAGTTTTAGATTCAAATAATTTTAAAAACATTTTATGTTATATATTTTTATATTTTGGGGGATATTATATATTATTATATTAATTATATAAGATAACAACTTTTTTTAATTTAAATAATTTCATTTTATATAGTTTGATAATGATCAGAAACTACTTTTTATTATTGTACTGTTGTAAGTTAAGAACTATTTGACATAAAAAACAGTCTAAGTCATAAACCAAATTAAAATAGGTCTGCTTGTTTGATCAGTAATGTCCATAGTTTTGCCAAACCACATTCATATATGTGTCTAATATTACTAGTGTGCCGTGACCCCAGAACGTCCCTTCATGTTAGGCACATTAAAAAGTGTCAAGTCTTGCGAACAATGTGCTTAACTCATTCATTAGGTGCATTCAACATCATAGACTGCTCAGTTTCGCGGATTTTATTCCAGAAAAGCGTGGAAAACCCGATCATACATGTCGCCCTTTGTCTCATTTTCAGGATGCACCATTCACAATAAGTAATGGTCACAGCTGCAATACTCTTCCTCCAAGTCCAGGTCACAGAGCATGTCCACAATATTCTGACACAGAGGTTTCTGAGCCATTTTCAGTGTTTGTGTGAAGATGTCCAGCAATCAGGTCGAGTAGAGTTGGTGCAAGCAGAGAGGATATTGCAATCCTTTGCAATATAGTAAAGAAAGTCCACAGCGCTCATAAAAGTTTCCATGTGATTTATTATTTATCAAAAATACAAATAGTGGTTCTGTACAGTTATGACATTTAGTGAAAACAAATATTTGCAGTGCATATTTCTTTTCATAGAGATCCCAAATTGTTATTTATTGTGACATTTTGGTTATATTTAAACCTTAATTATGCACATCAGTCAGAATGGTGGAATCCTTATACAAGTTGCTGCACTAACAAGAGACCTAGGTGGCTGGTAATAGGTGACCTGCAGTATACACTGAACACCAGTGCCTCCTTCTGGCAAATCATCTTTCCAACCATATTGCTACCTACCCGGGTCCTCCAGACCACCTATCTCCCTCCGGTCATACACCGAGTAGTATACTATACTGCACCTATTACCATTTAGGCCTCTTGTTAATGCATCAACTTGTATTTAGATGAATACAAAATCAACCATTAGAAAAAGTCTGTGGTGCTTCTTTAGGATAGAAATATCCAAGTGCATGCAGATTAATTCAAGTCCATTTGGATATTGAGAGACAGACACAGATTAGATCGCAGTCCAAACACCTGTGTGCAACGTTTCGAAGGCCGGGCCTTCTTTGTCAAGCTCAGACTTTTTCTAATGGTTACCCCAAGTACCTTTTATATGATTTCTGTTGTATGTGGACTATAAGTTGATGAAGCTATCAGGTCTTTATTTCACTACAGACTTACAGTCCACCCACCATCAATAAAGAACAAGTACATGTCTAGACAGGAAATATCATTGATAAACTGTAATAAATTATTTGTAAGAAATGATTGGCTCCAAGTCAGCTTCGAAGCTGGAGTTGGTCTCTGCCTAATGTCCTAATAAATCTTACAGTCCATCTCTTTGTCAAAACTTCCCCTGTTCTAGACCAGATCTGTAGATCCCTGTTAAAACATAACTATTACTAGACTATTTAAAATATTAATATCTAAACCCCTATATATTACCACTACATACCTAGATGATACAGCATACTGTGCACTATCTGCCAGTGGAGTAATCGCCCCGATAAAGAGCGGCTCCGCTTTAATGACAGAAAATGTCACTACATGCGTGTATAAACATGTAGTGACATTTTCTGTCATTAAAGCGGAGCCGCCTTTATCGGGGCGATTACTCCATGGCAGATAGTGCACAGTATGCTGTATCATCTAAGGTATGTAGTTTGGGAATATATAGGGGGTTTTGATATTAATAATTTTAAATAGTCTATAAAAGTTATGTTTTAACAGGGATTTTATTTGCAGTGATTTTATTGGTACAAATCCTCTGTTCATATAGAATTTGTAGTATTTCTCAGATCTGTAGATCCCATGCATATCAGATTTCTTCTTTGAGGGGGCGGCCGCTTCGGAAGACCATTTTCTACTGCAGTATTTGTCTCAAAGAGGTTTTAGTGTAGATTCATTAATATATTTGAATTAATTTTTATGTTTAGTATTTGAGTTTTTCTTTTTTTTAGCTCATAAATTATATCATAACCTTCATTATTTTCAATGACAGGGGTTCTCCTAATCTCTGGTAGGGCCATTATCTGATTGACGCGGGGTACAGTTAAGCAATTATTACTAAGCCATCGCTTCACCACAGGATGCTCTTCTTAAGTTTGTGCATTACTGGAAAAAATCAATCAGTGGTTAAAGGCTTTATGAATGAACATTTTTTTTTAATTTTTAATGGTTACAACATGGTCTTTAAATCCCCATTTATCATACACTTATCATGAGTTTTCATTTTACCATATCACCCTTTTAAATACAATTTGATAAACTCTTAAGTCTTATTGACAGATTAAATGTCCTTCTGTTCCATGCTAAGAATGAAGATTAACATTAGAGATGGGCGAATTGATTCTAACGAAGTGGAATTCGTTTAGAATTTTCGGGAGAAACTTTGGTTCTGAACGAAGTCGAATTGGGGTACTTCGGTGAACGAAGTGTGCTTTTATTGATAAAATGGTGCGAGCACATGGCGCTACATGGGCAAAGCACTCTGGGAGGAAGAAGGGCATAGCCTCATGACATGTGCAGAGTTGAAGCCAATCAGAGCCCGGCGGGTTTTCTGTGACGTCACTGCACTATATAAGTCCGGGCGCAACGCTGGAGCTCTTACCACTCTCACTGGTACTGATCAGGGAAGGTGCTGCCCCGCGGCTGATTGTTACTGGAAGAACTGATTTTTATACAGCGATTTTTGTGGGTGTCTCAGCTTGTCTCAGAGACTGCTTCTTTTAAACGTTCTATTTCTAATTTTTTTGGGTATTAGATCTGAAATCCTGTGTGCGTCCACTGCCAGCTGCATATACATTTAAATCCTATCGGCTCACAGCACATTAAAATACCCAAAGGGGGGATCTAAGCCAGTTCCTGTTGTTTTCATTTAAAGAAACAGCGTTTTTACAATACAAATACCACTTCATTTTTGGCTGCTCAATTCTTTGGCGCAATTTACATCCAGGGGTTAATTAAGCGTTGTTGTTCTGCTGTGGTGACACCAAGAAACCGTCATTTTCCCCGCCAAAAATGTATATATTTTCCTGTAGCATAATTCACAAGCAAAGGTTAATTACAATTTTATCTCTTGTTGTGTGCCGTAAAAAACACCGCATTGTAACACGCTACAAAGCTAGTAGATAGTGGTGGCTCAATTCTGTGGAGCAATCAACAACCATGGGTTAATTAAGCGTAGTTATTCTGCTGTGGTGTCTCCAAGAAACCGCACATTTTCACCACCAAAATATATACATTTTTCCTTAGCCTAATTCACAAGAAAAAGGTTAATTACAATTTTTATCTTGTTGTGTGCCGTAAAAAACACCGCATTGTAACACGCTACAAAGCTAGTAGTTTGTGGTGGCTCAATTCTTTGGCGCAATTTACATCCAGGGTTAAATTTAAAAGCTTGTTAATTCAGCTTGTGTGACTCCAAGAAACCCGCCATTTTCACCACCAAAATATATACATTTTTCCTGTAGCCTAATTCACAAGCAAAGGTTAATTACAATTTATCTCTTGTTGTGTGGCTTAAAAAAACACCCATTGTAACACGCTACAAAGCTAGTATTTGTGGTGGCTCAATTCTTGGGGAAATTTTACATCCAAGGGTTAACTAAGTATTTTTCTGCATTTGGGCACTCAGTAAAAGAAACTTTCTTTTTCACTGCCACAGAAAAATTCTGTAGCATAATTCATATCTGAAGGTTAATTAAGCTTTACATTCAGTAAAATACCAGATTTTTAAACGGCACATACAAGTAAATTTTCCTGCCCATTTTTTGGAGCCAATTTATATCCAAGGTTACCCAAGTTCTTAGTGGGTTCATTTGGAGTCAAATACAGGGTGTGTATTATCATATACAGATATCTTCATCAAACAGTGTCTGTACATTTTTAGAACAAACAGTATGTCAGACAGAGAGGGGCAGCTCTTCGCCTGCGAGTGGCAAGGCACAAATATTCCGGGAGCAGGCCAGGTCGCAGCACAGCAAGGGGACTTCGCAGCAGGGGTCACTCGGTGAGGCCACAACTGCCGCTGTCATCTAGCGGCCATGTGCTGACTAGCAACCCAAGGGTTCTTGATTGGTTGACTAGGTCATCCACTTCCCCCAGATGACATCTCCAACTCCAGCCAAGAGTCGGTGGGAACGTCAGACACAACCCTTAGTTGGCATGGCCCGGAGCGGGTCAGCGGCCCTCACCTTCCTCAACCCGCCTCTGTCCCACCCGGGTTTTCCCTCAGCCAGAAAATCTACTATGTGGTCTGGGCTCAGCGCCACTATATAGCGAGGATGAACAATTTGAGGTGGGCAGTCTGCAGCTACGTGGCAGCGAATAAATGGGGCCAATATCCCCAGCTTCTTGCAGTAGGCTGCAAAGTATAGATGTGGAGATTGGAATGGGAGGTCATGTTGTGAGGGGTCAGCCCCCTGCATACCAAAACCGGTGATGAGGACAGCAGTGACGATGAAAACACAAATAATGATGATGTACCGACCCACTTGGGAGCCGGGTGAGGCAAGGGCTTCATCATCGTCAGGGGAAAGAGGGCGTCAGCTTGCGCGTCAGGCAGTGGGCAGCCAGCAAGTGGGTTGTGTGGCCCCTGAGTCAGCAGAAAAGCAGCAGTGTGAGGTCGGGAGCCAGCGGCCACGGGGTAAAAAACCCGCTTCGCAGGTCCCCAAAAAAGTAGCGGCACAGGGCTCAGCAAGGCAAGGCGGGAGTAGTCACTCAGTGCAGAGCGTTGGCGGTAAAATCCGATACTCGGCAGTGAGGCAGTTCTTTGCTAAGACACCGGAGGAGCCGAATAGGGGTATATGTAGAATCTGTAAGCAGAAAGTGAAGCTAACGTTGGCACCACGGCCCTGCGTCAACACATGCAGCGTCACCATCCGGTGGCCTGGAAGAAACGTGGCTCAGATGTGGTGGTCCATCCTGCCGCCGCCGCAGCAACAGCAGCAACAGCAGCGCCCAGTGGCACGCATGCCATTGCAGCCAGTCAAGGCTCCACCACCTCTGCAGAAGGGAGCTGTTTCTCTTTGACATCATCTTCCGGTCCAGATGCTCCTGCTCCTCGCTACTCATGGCGCCAGCAGTCGTTCAGCGAGGCGATTGCAAAGAGACAACAGTATGCTCCAACCATCCTAAGGTGCAGCAGCTGACCGTGCTCCTGTCCAAGTTGTTGGTACTGCAGTCCCTCCCTTTCCAAATGGTGGACTCTGCACCGTTCAGAGAACTAATGGCTTGTGCCGAGCCGAGATGGAGAGTTCCAAGCCGTAATTTCTTTTCCAAAAAGGCAGTACCAGCACTTCATAAATTATGAGAACAGAAGGTGGGGCCCGTCCTTGAGCTTATTGGTTTGTTCCAAGGTGCATGGCAGCGCGGACTTGGAGCTGTAACTACTGTCAGGGCCAGTACATGTCCTTTAACGGCCCCCCTGGTTGAATGTGCTTCCGGCCCAGGGACACCAACAACTTGGGCAGGAGACGCCGCTTTCCCCCTCCCCGTTGTCAAACTGCGGCTCCTGCGCCCAATGTCCCCCCCCCTCCTCCTCCACCACCATCTCAGCCTCCACAGTCTGCTCATCATACACTTGTTTGGGCACAGCGGTGAACGCATTCTACCCTGGCTTGCTCGGCGAACGAAGTCACACAGGGGTGGAAACTGCTCCGCGTCATGCAGCAAGAAATCGATGTGTGGTTTCTCGCGCAACTGCAATCGGAACTGGTGAGGGGACAATTTTGGGAGGGAACTGGTGTCCGGCTGCAACCGAGGAGGGATGGTCCATGCTCCCTGCATGGCACACGTTTCAATCTTGGTTGTGAAAAGGTTTTCCCAAAGTCTTTCCCCCGATCTTAGAAGATTCTAAAAATGGCCAGAAACTGTGCATGCACTTCATCCATTCCTACAAAGCCAGGAAACACCCTCCTCGAGTTGCAGCGGCAGAACGGCCTCCCCCCCAAAACACTCTGATATGCATGTTTTCACCTTGGAATTCCAGCCTGCACATGTTGGACCGACTGTATGAACAGAGAAAGGCCATTAACGATTTTTTGATGATCCAGGAGGACAGGAGTACCCCCTGTGTAACTTGATTGTCAGCCAGTGGCAGCTCATTGCGTGACACCTGCCATTTGTTGAGGCCATTCGAGGAGGCCCGTTATTTGTCAGTCCCAAAGGACTACGGGGTGAATAACGTCATTCCACTGCTTCATGTCCTGGAACAGATGCTGAAAAAATTTTCTGGGCAGGGGACTGGAGATGTGCACTACATCTCCGACCACATGAGTCCGGTGGGCACTGAAATGGAGGAGGAGGGGGACATTGGAGCAGAAGCATTGTCTGGTGAAATGAGTGATTTTCTACCCAGGTGACAAGAGAGGAGGAGCAGGAAACAGCTGGAGGAGGGAGATGGAGATGAGGAAGAGAGGCAGATGACCCGCAAACACCGTGGCCCGTATACAGTGGAGATGGAGGCAGGGAAACCCCTCGGAGTCACTTGGTGCAGATGGCCCGCAGCATGCTGATTTGCCTTGGGTAGTGACAGCCAATAGTCAGCATCGGGAGAGGGATGACTTCTGGGCTCTCCACCCTAATTTGGGCCCTCGCTACCGGTCCAAAATGGGAGCCTTTTCCCAGCTATTGAGAGGGGAGGAACAAATTCAAATACTAAAGGGAAATCCTCCATAGTCAGTTGGGCCCCCTAAAGTGCGGCAAACGTCCCTCCTCTGACAGGTCTGACCGGGGGGTTCTTCAGCCTCCGTACTACTTCCGCGGCTGCCGGGGAAGGTGGGGGGGGGGGGGAGCAGTACCACTCCATCACAGCAACCTAAGTCTTGGGGTCACTGATGAGCACTTCCTTCACCCGCCTAGTGAGGGGGCAGTCGGCAGCAGCAGCAGCAGCAGCAGGACCTGGAGCAGACCCTGAACCAACAGGTGGTGGCCTACTTGGAAAGCATCTTTTCAACTTGTTATAGGCTTAAGCAATGATTGCGGTTTTGCAGCGGCATGTGCAGGTCCCCACCTGCCAAATCCCTGTACTCCGTTTTACAATTATCCCAACTGTTCACAATTTTTTTATCCAAAAACATTTATTCCAAACTATTAAAGCACAACACATAGAGTTATAATTAAAATTCTTTTAAAAGGGGAAATTCTTAGTGACGTTTTTTCCAAACAACCTGCAATCCACGATACAGCCTGATTTCCGAGTCCCGAGTCTGGTGAGCTACACGGCCCGGGAAAATCTCGTCTCCGGAGTCTCTCAGTATAGCTCAAGCGACCTCCCCAACAGCTACTGTGATTCTCCGGGGCACCCAACCGGTCACGCGTAAAAACCGGCGTCCGTGTGAGCTCACCAGGATCGGGACTCGGAACTCGGGACGTATCGTGGATTGCAGTTGTTTGAGATATACGTCACAAGACTTTCCTCTTTTAAAAGAATTCAATTATACACCTATTTTCTGCTTTAATAGTTTGGAAATAAATGTTTTTGGATAAAAATACCGGAACAGTTGGCATAATTGTAAAACGGGCTACTTGGAAAGCACTCGCCACCCCAGTTAGAAGATCCGCTGGACACTGGGGACCAAAATGGATGTGTGGCCGCAACTTGCCGAGTTTGCAGGGGAAACTGTCCCCCCCCGGGCCCTAGTGTGGCATCAGAGCGGGTTTCAGTGCGGCGGGGGGCCCTCGTTTCCCAAGGAAACCCTTGTCCCCGGGAAAAGTGGAACGACTTACCTTTTTTCAAGATAATCAGGGTGGATCCCAGGAATTTCCCCACACCAATCCTTTGGGGCAGACTACATCAGCCATGACGCCTCACCCAACGTGAGAAATTATCTGGGTTCAAACTACCTGCCTCAGCCACTATTCTGATGCCGCCACCCCGCCGATGCCCACATCTGCTGACTTTTTTTCCACTGCCACCAATCATCTTTACCAGGGACTGTATTGCCACCCACCTCCACACTCTGTCATTGTGCCACTGCCCTGACCTCATGCTGCTGCTGTGGCTGCTGCCGTGCCCCTACACACTGTGCCCATTGTCACACTCTGTGGCCTACTCCTGTTTTTGCCACCTCCAGAATGTCACTGTGCCACTGCCTGACCTCATGCTGCTGCTGTGGCTGCTGTGGCTGCTGCCATGACCTACACACTGTGTCATTGTCCCACTATTGGCCTACTCCTGTTTTTGCCACCTCCAGAATGTCATTGTGCCACTGTCTGATCTCATGCTGCTGCTGTGGCTGCTGCCGTGACCTCCACACTGTGTTATTGTGCCACTGTCTGACCTCATGCTGCTGCTGTGGCTGCTGCCTTGACCTCCACACTGTGTCATTGTCCCACTCTGTGGCCTACTCCTGTTTTTGCCACCTCCAAATATCATTGTGCCACTGTCCTGACCTCAGGGCTGCTGTTTGGGGCTGCTGCCGTGACCTCCACAACTGTGTCATTGTCCCACTCTGTGGCTACTCCTGTTTTTGCCACCTCCAGAATGTCATTGTGCCACTGCCCTGACCTCTTTGCTGCTGCTGTGGCTGCTGCCGTGACCTACACACTGTGTCATTGTGCCACTGTCTGACCTCATGCTGCTGCTGGGGCTACTGCCTAAACCTCCACACTGTGTCATTGTGCCACTGTTCCTGACCCATGCGGGCCTGCTGTGGCTTGCTGCCGTGACTACACACTCGTCATTGTGCCACTGTCTGACCTCATGCTGCTGCTGTGGTTTGCTGCCGTGACCTACACACTGTCTTTGGGTCCACTGTCTGACCTCATGCTGCTGCTGTGGCTGATCCCCGTACCTCCACACTGTTCATTTTTGCCACTGTCTGACCTCATGCTGCTACTGTGGCTGATGCCGTAACCTACACACTGTGTCATTGTGCCACTGCCTGACCTCATGCTGCTGCTGTGGCTGCTGCCGTAACCTACACACTGTGTCATTGTCCCACTCTGTGGCCTATTCCTGTTTTGCCACCTAAGGAATATCATTGTGCCACTGTCTGACCTCATGCTGCTGTGGCTGCCGCCGTCCCCTTTCCCACTCTGTCACTGATGTTTGCCACCTGAGCCCTCAGCTTTTTTTTTCCAGCTGTCGCTGCCATGACTTTATCAGTACATTCCCCCTTCAGTTTTTGTGTAAGTTTTTTCCCTCTTAAGTGCCCGGGGAATTTTTATAGTGAAGCGATTCTATGAGCGCGGCAGCCCATCTGCATGTCATATAAAACACAAAATTTTTATAAGACCAAAACCCAAACTCCCTCTGCATATTTAAGATGGCACAACGTTCTCAGCACCCCAGGGTCCTGCAGCCTGGAAATACGTTTTTTTAACGTGATTGTCCCCCAAGTAATTTTGGAACAAGTTATTTTTTGCCGAAAATTCGGCGAATTAACGAAAAAAAAAATTTCGGGAAATTCGCCCAGTCTAATTATTTTATCATTTAAAGTATTATTGTATCTTACTTTCAAAAAAAATAATCTACTAGAAGAGTCTATTTACTGCATACCTGGCAGTACCTCTTTGCTACAAAGTATCTCTTCTAACTAAAACTGATCATATCCAATCGAAAAACTGGTATATTCTTAATTCATTAAAGACCTACAAATAACTATTGATATAGCAAAGATAAACTTAAACAATGATGTTACGGAACAGAAAGTTATTTCAACGTTTTAGTGCTTTTCAGTGAGTTTTGTCGTAATCTAAGAACAGGTAACAAGGAAAGCTGTTATATCACCGCCTTTTCTCACAGCTTATATTTGGAATGCAGGGAAATGTTATTTTGCACTCAAAAGGAAAATGTAACAATGAATCGTGCCAACCAAAAAACGTTTGACTAGTGATGACGTTGTATCTACAATTGTTATCGGGTCGATAGTCATATCCAATTATTATGAAAGATACCCATAGTCATAATAGATTATCGCCGATCCATTAAAGTCTAGGGGGAGCAACAACACCTTCACTCTTACACCCAAACAGGCTGGAGAAGCTGGAATTAACATCCACAACATAAACTGTCATGCACTCTTAGCACACAATTAGCAACAGAGTCACAGAAAAAATTCACAACTATTCACATCCCTGTCTTGTACCAAAAGGAGACCCTAACTGCATGACCCCCGATTACCAAGTGGGAAGAAGACAGTATTTTTGAACCTATTTTTGAACGACATTGACTATACCTGTCCGGACGCAGTAAGACCCTTAAACTGTCTGGACCCACAGATTAAGTTGCCGGAAAAAGAGTCTTTGACCACCATTTTAGTTAAACTGGACATTGACTATGCCTGTCCTTGAACTTGTGACAAATTCTGACCCAACATTTTTGCATATTCTGTATACCAATGTGACACTACGGAGGAGATACATTAGGAATGGCATTTCATGCATAGACCAAATACTCAAGTTTGTGAGAGTACACATGATCTTTAATAAACTCTTCGCCTCTTGGTTTGTCCTAAAGACAGAAAATGAAATCTACATCTACTATGAACAGGTGTAAAGGTGCTTGTACCAGGTGTAACAGGAAACTTTGTACAGATGTAAGAATAAGGTATTAGCCCTGAAATGTCCGCATTGAGCAATTCCAGAAGGTACAGCCTCATGCAAACCCAAGAAAACATTTTGGCTCATTTAAAAGTGCAGAGCTCCGTGATGTGCACCACATTGTGGCCCATATATTTCTATAACAATTACCATATTTCAGGCAACATTTTTTTAGAAGAACTATAAATAAATTCTATGAGGAATTTTATGATATGTTTGATCCCTCTGAAATGCCTTATTGTATTCAAAATTCATGCAGTCTGGACCACTATTATGATCAAATGCATTGAGTCCTTAAAGGGTGTAAGGACTTATTTATGATTTCCCATTAATGATATATGGTCCCACTAAAATAAATCACCACTGTATTTGAAATCCATTGTATTCAGATGGATTTTGAAACACGTTGATTTGTGGATTTCTGGAGACAGGTGGCTGTGCCGCATATCCAGGTAAATGGAGTGCTCATTGTTTGTCCAGATTGTAGTTACTTCTCACTGTCAGTATTTCATTTACAATGTATTTTGGACACTAGCTTGTTTACTTGTATTTCAGAAATCTTAAAAGAAAATATCAAGCAAGCTTTCCTTGGCAATCTCAATGCTATTCTTTTGTAATTATACTCACAATTACCACAAAAGGCAGCCGCCTGACACGTCTCAAAGAAATCATGTGGAAAAAGTCCTTGTGTTTTATAAGTATTTCATGATGATTTGTCTTCCACATAAATCTGCTTAGACCCGTTAGAGTACTCCTTCAAATAAAACACCGCAGAACAATGCGTCTGATTCCCATTGGCAATATTATATTCTGTTTGTAGTGAAATTTCACCATAAATGATGTTAATCCACAGTGGACCATGTTACCACAGAAATGTTGAGAGGAATTTTATGAAGACACCTCCGCTATTCCTACCTCCTACATAGTCATTCTCTATCTAGTGTTAAAAGATTATGAATAAGATCTGGTCAAAGTCAGTAGCAATTAGCTTTTCCCAGCTAATACAAGGGCACATATGTATTTCCTTGAACAATGGTTTTGCCCAGGGTTGGACTGGCCCACCAGAGTACTGGAGGATGCTCTGTTAGGTCATATCACTGATATAGTAAAGTACCCCAATATATCAGGGACCCAGTGACATATCTAGAATTCATAAGGACCCATAGCAGAATTGACCCTCAACACCTAAGGCCAGCAACCATAAGATTAACATAAGCAGCAACAATTAAAAGGCATGGATAATAGAGGCATATATCAGAGAACCCACATGGAGTAGCAGTGCTAGATAGTAGCACCTGACTGCCCCCTAAACCTTTAGGCCCTATAACAGTTGTTATGGATGCTATGGCTATAGTTAAATCTATGGTTGGCCCTCAGAATAACTTCCTCTGAAGAGTTAAAGAGACTTCAGTCCAACACTGGTTGTGCCAATGCCTATATTCCTTTCTGCAAATAGATTTCAATCTCCTACATGTGTCTTAATAAGATGAATCTAAGGCATCTATAATGCAAGCACATCTTCCTCCCTTGCTTGGACCTCTGCCCCATGTGATATCACCTGTCAGATTCTTTATCTCTCCGGCAGAATAATGCTAGATTTCAGCTTCTCTCTCCTGAAATAAGCATTCCCTATAAACCACAACGCCTCTTTAAACAGATGGTCATTAAAATGTAAAACGCATTTGACTGACTTATGAAACTACATGAACAAAGGTTGACATATGAACATCATTTAATATAGGGTTACAATGTAGCTCATGTCTTCATCTCCCAGCCTCTTCTATGACCTCTCCACTCGGCACAGGTTTCTTTCAGAATTTACAGAATCTAGATGTGTCCATCTATACATTAGATGGTGAACAAATTGGGCAGTAAGATCTAGCTTCAGCTTGATATTTAACTTGTTATGTGCTAGTAAAATGTCAAGTTATAGTTTACTTCATCATGGCATGCAACATGTAAGATATCAAGTTTAAGTTTGCAACATCTGGATGTTCTGGGTCATTCTGATCCACCACAGAACAAGAGGCTCTGACCCAATAGTAGCCCCAAGACTCAGCAGAGAAGACAAGCCCATTTGGAGATCACTCTCATTAAGACTATTGAAGACATGTATGAAGGAAGGCGCCTCAAAGTGAATTGTCGAGTCTCGTTTTCAGTGTATAATGCGCCCGATGTATGAAAGTGTTTTTTGTGTGTTCATAAATGGTGTAACGTTCATCGCCCCTCGTCTGTGTGTTTAGCACATTACGAAACTTAGGCGCATTAGTAATGCGCCAAACATATATAAAGGCTACAGACAGGCTTGAAATAAAGAAAAGTCATTAGAATAGCATGTCAGTGAATAGAAACAATGGTAGTGGTAGCAATAGAAACAATGGTAGCAAGACCTATGGACTGCTGGCTCTTGTATGTAGAATAAAGGAGGAGAGCAGCAAAAATAAATTTCAAATGTAATGTAGTAAAAAATAAAAATTGTAAAATCTGAACAAAAACATCAGTGGGTTATTTAATGTAAAACTAATTTTAGATTCTATTAAATTAAAATACATCTTACAGGAGATTTTTTTTATATTTTTGGGATATTACATATTTTATATTAATTTTATATGATATGATACCACTTTGTATTAAATTTAAATAATTAAATTTTATATAGTTTGATAATTATCAGAAATTACTTTTTATTATTGTACTGGGATAAGTTGAGAAATAAGGGACATTTTTTTCCCTAACAGCAAATCTAGCTCCACTTCGACTCCTTAGGCTTAGGCAGACCACATTGAAATAGGTTTGCCTGTTCGGGCAGTAATGCACCTAGTTTTGCCGAATCACATTCATATATGTGTCTAATATTATGAGTGTGGAATGACCCCCCCCAGGACGCCCCCTCATTTTAGGCGCATTCAAAAGTGTTGAGTTTTACGAACATTGCGCCTAACACATTCATTAGGCGCATTAGACATCGTAGACTATTCACTTAGGTGCATTTTACACCAGAAAACGGTGAAAAACCCAATCATACACCTCTCCCTATTTCTTTAAATAGATTATTATTAAATTATTTTCCAAAGATAAGTAACAATGATAGCAACAAAGTTCATGAAGCAATAAAAATTGGGCATGCACATGTTCTATATGAATGGACGCCCAAAATCAGGAATGAGAGCACAAGCTGAATACATGTCTTCAGGTTCGGCTAGTGAGCTTTTGACCTTTAGGGTCAGACTTCGTATTTGATACCTTTTAGGGAATTACAGCTTGATTGAATGTTTTCCCACAGAGTTTCATCCTCTCGTATGTTACTGTATCATTTCTGAATTGTTCAAACACTTGTGGATGATTGGGGCTGCTTCATATATGTAAAGAGTTTTGAGAAGAGCAACCCTGGTGATTTATTGTCAAGGTATGTAGGCTTTCTCAGCGTTTCCACAGCCGGTGTCCTCTTTCTGTAGAGATGTGAGCTGAATGTGCTGTGTATTTCTTGGGGCTGCTGTGTTTTCTATCACATTATGTCTCTAATAAATGAGTTTTTCCTTTATATAAAAAGAATAATAGGACGGGTATATTAATCCTCTCTAATACTAAGAATGTCCCAGATTCATTACAGTGGCCCACGCTTTTTGGACTTGTCTAACTTTTCACACCAAGGATCTCACGTATGAAAACTGTCTTAGCAGTAAGACTTTTTTGTTGCCCATAGCAACCAATCACAGCTCTTCTCTCATTTCATATAGTGCTCTGAAAAAATAAAAGGGGAGTTCTGATTGGCCGCTATGGGCAACACAGAAAGTCTTAAAATTAGACAGTTTTCATACATGTCCTCCCAAGTATTGGTTGTGCACCAACACTCAGTGCCAACATTTTGCACAACCTTTTTCTAAAAATGTTCAACATTTTGGTAAATTTGAGGCCCAAATGCTTTATTGCATCTCGTCCAATATTTTTTCATTGTTTGGCCTATGTTTTTTCAAAGTTCAATTGAAATTGTTTGTCGTGCCAAACCTATCCTCAGACCGAGTGAGAAATTGCAGCTCCGTCTCATTTACAGGGCTGCAATACCATACACAACCTATGGATAGGGGTGGTGCTGTTTATAAAAGGAAGCAGCCTTCTTTTTCACATCCTTAATAACCCCTTTAAAATCCATTTTGGAAAAAAATGATAAGAGAAAGCTGCACTGCTGAGTTTCCTTTTGTGGACTGATTTCATAATTGAATGTGTTTGTTCGTGACAGTAACTAGATAACTATTTTCTTACCTATACAAAGATTAAAATAAAAGCTTTCTCATCGCTATAAGCAGTGGAGCAGACTTATTCATCTCGTCTAATACTTACTAGTGTAAACTTAGACAAGACAGTCTAGAAATGTGCCAGATTGAGAAATGTTACACTTTCTATTGGTTGGGTGAGTTTATACCAATAATTGTGGCAAAATTTTGGTGCAAAGCTTTGCCTCATTTTACCAAGCCACTCCCCTTTTGCTTCTCTAAAAATTGTCTAAAATAATTAATTGTGGCGTAAAGCATGTAATCCAATATTTTGGCACAAGTTGCACACAATTCTGCCACAAGTACACCAGCAAATCTGTCCCAGTGCCTCTCTTACTCCAGGCTGTGTTTAGAATTGTAGCATTAAAGGGGTTTTGCCACGATCTCATTTCATACCTCCTACCTCCAGCTCTTCAGCTCTGTGTGCTCAGAAGGAGGCATGTGTGATGTGTTTGAATTGCATATCATGTGACCCAGTAGAATGACATCACCAGGCCTTTCTCTGTAGTCAAAGAAAGATCTGTTTATGTAAAGCTTTGTGAGTAGCTGAGAGGTAAAGTTTTTACTTCACAGCACAAGGGTCCTAGGTTCAAATCCTTGGAGGAACCAAATCTGCGTTTTTTTTTTTCTCTTTATCAATACACATACCTCATTGAGGTTTCTTTTTTTATTTATTTGCACTGTTTGCCTAATTACTAAGGAGTACAGAGGATGGGAGTAGAATGACAGCAGCTGGGGTAGCTTCCTGAGAGGAGAGGTGATGTCTGAGCATGTCTGGCCAGGAGTGAGGAGCTCTCAGCTCTGGTCGTATCCCCTGGAGACGAGCTGTAAACAATGGATCACTAAAGGAGCAGCAAAAACAAAAACGATGCAGAATTTTTTAATAATAATGAATGGTGAAAATGTTTGTTATTTCATTTGCAAGCTTCCCATGTCAATTTTACTTTGTGGCAAAACCACTTTAATTTTAATGGTGCTGAGCTGCAATACCAGACATAGCCTATGGACAAGAGTGGCGCTATTCCTAAAAAAATCTCCTTATACAAGGAATATTATCCTCATTGTAAAGTATAAAAGAACATTACATTATGGACATAGCATGGAAGCCCGTTACTTTTAAATTGAAGGGCAGAGCAAGTATGCATTAATCAACCTCCATCCATGTATATAACCACTTACTATACATCCAGCTCCGGATATTATTAATTATTGCTGTACATTTCCTAATTCAGTCATCGCTTCTCTAATTTCCTTGCTGCGCTTCCAGCCACTCAAACTCCATATTGGATTCTGGGTTATGCAAATAAGCCAGCACCTAGACTAATATATGCCGTCCAGCACCGTGTGTATAAATTTATCTGATAATAGATTAAAACTTCATGCCATAGCATATAATTTTTTTTAGCTGTAATTTTAATTATGCAAGTTTTACACTAGTGCTCAACAATACCAATATGCTGTATCAGTCAGTTTTCGTGTCTGCCGTGAAAGCATTAACATAAGTTAGAGTAAAATGAATAATAAATTAATCTCAGTCAGCAGTGTAGTTAATTGGATGCACTGTTAAATATGTATATTATGAATTGAGGTTTATTGAGGTTTATATAACATTGTACTTGTTGTCAGCATGACTTGTCACCGTGAGGTAGGCAAAGCTTTTGATGTTGTCTGTAGACTAGCTACATGGTAATCAGAAGTGGAACACAGCTGACGGGTCCCTGATAAACATCTCTATACAAGATTCCTGCCTCTCTCCATATACAGCGTATTGATTGACTGTTGTGCATTTACAGGGTCTAAATAAATAGCAACAATCCATCCTTGCTTATCTGCACCAGTAAACTCAGCGGAACTCCGGCCTGTCAACTCTCATTTGGTGCCAGTCTCCCTCATGGGAAGACAACCATACTGTAGAGTGGCTCGTCTCCACGACAGACCTGCTACACTGACTTAAATCTCTAGGTTGCTTAGAACACATTAATATGGATTTTTTTTTTTGTTACAATGCAGTTTGAATACGAAAGCTAAATATAAGAAAAGCTCTAGCATTGTTTTATTCCGGATAGTCTATGTCTCTCGATACCAAATGTTCACAATCAGATGTCAAGTTTAAAGAGTACCTATCACCTTCAGAGAAACCTCATGAAGTAGCAGAAGACTAAAATACAAACACTTCCTCAAATTTGCTTCATTAGGAAAATCAAGGCATTAGGGGAAAGGAGCTGAGAAGTTCAAGTACCCTCTATTGGATGTAACAATTTCTCAATTTGCTTTTGACCCACTGGGTTTTTGCAAAGCAAAAGGGATATTTAGTCATGCCAGCATCACCCATCTGTAAACAGCTGTTTCGTGGTGTTAGCCCCTCGTCAGTACAGAGCAGAGCGATGCTGGCTTGGCTTAGTGGGAGGCAATGAGTGGCTCAGAAAGGGAAGATCTCTCCTTAGGGAGAGTGCCCTAAGGAGAGATCTTCCCTTTCTTAGGAAAATCAAAGCATTTCACCTGTTTTTCTTTTTTTAAAAAAGCGCTGACCCTTTAAGACAGCTTTGAAGTCGACACAAGACAGCTTGATGGATGATAATCTTGACAGTTGTATAAAATCTCCTGCATCTGAGATGGGAGAGTCCACTGTGCAGGGGGGAGCCTGTAAGTCTACATCATATGAATTCCAGCAGTAGTGTAATATAGATGCCTGTATTCTATGGAGGAGGAGGTTGAAGCAACAGGTTAACCCTGTCTCAGTGTGCTGTGCCTGCTGCCTGCTGTACTGTAGGTAGTGAGAGACTCAGATCAACCTGTATAAGAAGCTATGCCCTCAGCTCCCCCTGCACATTTGGATATCTTCCACACAATGTAACTCAGGAGATCCTTTTCAAAATGAAAGTAAAACCTGTCCCCCTTTAATACTGAGGGAACTCCTCTGATTTGCTAATGACATGTATTTGTGAAAAGTATTATACTTTTATCTACTATCAATTTTTGTGTGTTTGTGTGGAGGTGAAAGGTACTCTTTAAGTCTGTCACACCTGTATGCCCAGGGTCGTTCCACCACAGAACAAGAGGCTCTGACACAGTAGTAGTTCCAAGGTCAAGCAGATAATAAGCCCGTGTGTTGAACTATTTCTTACGGATTAATTTCTATAGATAAATAGCAATGATTGCAATCAAGTTTATGAAGCAGTAGAAATTGCAAGTACACATGTCCTATTTGGATTGAGGATGGACCCTCAAAATCGTGAATGAGAACACTTGCTCTGATAAGTGTAGACTTATTTTCAGGTATTCAAATAAGCTCTTCACCAGAAGATAGAAAGCTATCACATAAAAGCCAAACCAGACTCCTCCAGTAAAAGCATTTATAGACAGTTTGTTTAAAAGTCTGAGTAAGTGGTCTCTATCACCCAAATTTGTAAAAAAGTGGCCTTCACACACCTTCTCTCAACCCTGAAAGCCCTGCAAAGGTTAAGGATTGACAGCCACTCTTTGCTGAAGTTTCAAAGAGCACCTCTTGCTCCAGGCTTCCATCACTAGTGTCCACAGAGAAGCTGTTGATGTAAGTTGTCTCCCATATATTGGAAGCTGGGGGGTGGGAAACCTGATTGCCACACACCCCGTAGGCCCCCCAATAAGCCTTCACACCATGGAGCATAAACACTCAAGATCCTAACATGAATAAGGATATGCAGCCTCAAACCAGCCCAAAGATACCCAATGGGTGTATGTAGAGTTATTTTCAGGCAATGCTCAAAGGTAGAAAGGTCTGAGCTCTCCACCAGAAGAAAGAAAGTTATCTCATACTGGTCAAGCCAGACTCCTCCAGTAGGAGTCACCATGAATGATGAGCTCTATCGCAATCCATCTTTAAATTGAATTGGGCCTCCATACACTTTTCCTCAAAGCTCAGAGCCCTGTAAAGGTCAGTATTGACAGCCACCCTTTGCTGAAGCTTGGTAGAGCACCTCTTGCTCCTGGCTCCTACCCTTTTGTCAGCAAAGAAGCTGTAAATTAAGGTTGCCTCCCTAGATGGAGAGCAAGAAGTTGTAAGACCCGATTGCAACATATACACCTTCTAGCTCTTTAGGATGGACTTCCCAAACATGCTCTACACCATGGTAAAATATACATGAGCCATAAATACACCATGACATAAAAATAAATAAGGATATGCAATGTAAAATGGATCAAAACAGAGCAAGGAACTGGATGTCTTAGATGGAGCCTGGTGGACTGGTAACCAGTAGGTGTATGAAGACTTATTTTCAGGCAATGCTCTATGGGAAGAAAACATGCAAATTAGCTCTCCTTCAGAAGGAAAAAAAAAAAATACGTCAAATGAACCAAAGCAGAGTCTCCTATAGAAGAAAGGGTGATTCATCTATAGATAGCTGTTTCTAGGATCTTGCACCTCATAGGAGGGAGCGAATTTGATTTAGAGATCAAGATCTCTGCTTGCTGACATTCTAGAGGAAGGTTTAATGTTTACACAGTGTCTGCCCTGGTCATAGTGATGGCCTATAGAGAGCCAAACACCTGTGTGCACCAGGGCTGAGTTTTTATTCACTGAAAGCAAGCAATGCCAATTCCTATCAAATTATTGCAAACAGAGATTTGAAGACCATGAAGAATTGATAAGAAAAATACATTGGAAAATTGTTAACTCTTTGTTATACAAGTGATAACTTTTATTTGTAGAAATTGGAGAGATAACATATAACATATATTCCAGATCTGCTCTAGGCCACATATTGAGCTTGTCAGTCCTCCAGTCAGCGTCAGATTAATGGTCACAATCTGTGTGTAGGATCAGAAGGAGCGAGGGCGCGGGGCCCTTTCCATGGCACTGTCCTCCATGGTATACAGATGTTTACATTGGTTGCTATGTATATATCTCGCTGATGCTCTCAGTTTTTCTCCTGTCCAGTCCATGTATTTATTTGATTAGCAATCTGTCACTCTTGTCGTACTGAATTAATCAGGCTTATTTGAAGCGTTTGGCACCACATTTTGCTCTGTTTTTACACTGTTATTGTGACTTGGCAAAGGAATGTGTTCTTCCTTACATATGTAAAATGTCAACGTGATTTGTGGAATAAAGGGATGTGGAGCCATGATGAGCTTTTTGCCTCTATCTATCTATCTATCTATCTATCTATCTATCTATCTATCTATCTATCTATATCTGTGTCTATCTATCTATCTATCTATCTATCATCTATCTATATCTGTGTCTATCTATCTATCTATCTATCTATCTATCTATCTATCTATCTATCTATCTATCTATCTATCTATCTATCTATCTATCTATCTATTACTGTCTGTCTGTCTGTCTGTCTGTCTGTCTGTCAGCTCCGTCCGTCCGTCGTCTATCCTATACTATATCTATCTATCTAGTTGTGTATATCTATCTACCCTATTATCTATCTGTCTATCTATCTATCTATCTATCTATCTATCTATCTATCTATCCGTCTATCTATCTATCTATCTATCTATCTATCTATCTATCTATCTATCTATCTGTCTGTCTGTCTGTCTTTACTATATATCTATCTATCTATCTATCTATCTATCTATCTATCTATCATATATCTATCTATCTATCTATCTATCTATCTATCTATCTATCTATCTATCTATCTATCTATCTATCTATCTATCTATCTATCTATCTATCTATCTATCTTTTTTTTTCTATCTATCTATCTATCTATCTATCTATCTATCTATCTATCTATCTCCTATCTTCTAGCTATCTATCTATCTATCTATCTCCTTTCTATCTATCTATCTATCTATCTATCTATCTATCTATCTATCTATCTATCTATCTATCTCCTATCTATCTATCTATCTATCTATCTATCATCTATCTATCTATCTGTCTGTCTGTCTGTCTATCTATCTATATATCTCCTATCTATCTATCTATCTATCTATCTATCTATCTATCTATCTATCTATCTATTTATTTATCTATCTATAATATCTCAATTACAGGGCTGTAGATACAGCAGATACTGTACATAGGGGGACATGTATGAAAACTGTTTTCCAGAGCACTATATGAAATGAGAGGGGCGCTCTGATTGGTTACTATGGGCAACAAAGAAAGTCTTAGGCCAAGACAGTTTTCATACATGAGGCCCACAGCTTTTAATAGCCTCTGGTAACAGGCTGCTGTTGCAGTGTACCTGTAGGTTGCATCATTGATAGGGACTTGTTCAATGAGATAAATGCGGCCACCTAGGTTTGCTTTTCTAACCACAAGCTGATTTAACGTACTGAGTCCGGGTCATAAAGGTAGCTTTGTCACACTGGATGACACCTTTTCAATGAGCAAATGCAAATGGCAATGAGCTGAGAAGCTATTTTTCTTCCCACAGTCTTGCCAACAGATAGATTTATAGGGCACCTGCCAGCCTAAGAGCCAGAGCTACAGACCTTTTAAATGCTAATCTACTTGTGATTGGAAGTTCCCATTTTGCGCCAGGAAAGGAGAAACTTCTAATCATTGCAATAAGAGCATTTAGTTGTGATTGTTACAGAGACTGGAGGCTTCAATGGCCCAATATTAAGATGAAGGTAATCAGCAAGCTCAGCCTCCATTGCAGAGAGCGGCATCCAGGATACATTCCAGGAGGACTTTAATGTTTCTGCTAAGAGCAATGTGCAGTTCAGTGATGTATGGTAGTGTAGCTGGCTGGATTTATAGATCAGCGGCCGGACGTTGGCTGCAGTCCAGTAAGTGTGCTACTCAGAATAGCTGTCAGATCCATTCAGTTGTGTTTTCTCTATGTTCTGCAGAGCATTAGAGGGACGTCCTTTATTGCTTTTCCATATGGTCTATTAGGTCCTTATGTCCCTTCATAGAATATCCCTCAAGACCCAGAAAGGAGAATGACTGCACTAAAAATCTATGCACATGCGTCTCACATGACTTCCAGATTGAGAAAGATTTTGCCGCATGTGTGAACGTAACCATAGGAACCCATTCATACGTCGTATTCCCAAAGGTGTCCTTTGGCATCCATTGGGCTGGCATACCTTGGCAAGCCTTATTGACAGCACTATTCCATAAACAGGCATCCAGTAAAATAACATATATATACATGGTTTATAATGGAACCCAGTGAGCAGCGTATAAAACTGCATGCCTGTAGCAGTAGCATACGTCAATGTCTTCCATTGGACATTTACCTCTAGCAGAAGGCTCTGATGGAATGTGCCTGGAGCCATATCTCATATCCCACTATGTATCTGCTGTATCTACAGCCCTGTAATTGAGATACCATAGCTAGTTAGACAGACAGACATACAGAAAGACAGACAGATAGATAGATAGATAGATAGATAGATAGATAGATAGATAGATAGATAGATAGATAGATAGAGCTACTTGGCTTTGATGTTCAATCTGTAGCATGGTCATCCACCTACCATGCACCATCTAGCAATAGCAGTCAATAGATAAAAGATTAAAAATAGACAGACAGATAGATATATAGACAGATAGACATATAGATAGACATATAGATAGATAGATAGATAGATAGATAGATAGATAGATAGATAGATAGATAGATAGATAGACAGACATATGATAGATAGATAGATAGATAGATAGATAGATAGATAGATAGATAGACAGACATATGGATAGATAGATAGATAGATGATAGATAGATAGATAGATAGATAGATAGATTTGATAATAATAGATAGATAGATAGATAGATAGATAGATAGATAGATGAGATAGATAGATAGACACATAGATAGATAGATAGATAGATAGATAGATAGATAGATAGATAGATAGATAGATAGATAGAAAGACTTGCGTTTTGACCAATTATAATTATAGGGTTGATCCGTCTTTACAAAATGCTCGTCAGCCAGTCGGGGAGTTGGGAGGGGGAGTGATAAAGTAGAAATAAAAAAACTTCACCTTTCTTACAGCATTGCTGCCAATCCTGGTTGTCCCATCCATTAGTGTCACCTTCATTGTTCATGTGACCCTGCAGCTAATCACAGGCCACAGGAGTCTCTTCCTGGACATACAGCACTTGACTGCTGACCCCTGTGATTGGCTGCAGCATTACATGACCACTGATTGTGACACCAACAGCCGGTGCATCGGGACCGTGAGTAATAAAACTGAACAGGTTTAAGGGGTGAAGTTTTTTTTTCTTTTCTAAAACTGGCTGATGAGCATTTTGTAGCTATAGAAAATCCCTTAAAATATTTACTGGACTTGGCTCAGGATTATAATCTATCATAGAGGAGAAAAAAGTGGATTTTCCACATAATATATAGCTGACGGATATAGATTACTGTAACTGGACTTGAAGCATTGAGATGATCAGTGTGTCTGATATGAAAGCACGGACCATGCAGGCATAAAATTGATGTAGTGGCAGTAACAAAGATTTCTCTAGATTTTCTGATATCTTAAAAGTGCAGTAAGAAAAACGTTAAAGGGGTTGTCTCACTACAAGGATTGCTTTTTATGTGAAAGATCTTGCAAATCAACTCACTTTGCAATATGTGTCCACTAACAGTGTCCTATCTATTCTGAGATATCCCCTCTTGTATGGGCTGCATATGCTCCTCAGGTCGCTATAGCTACAGACCTGTTCAATCTCTCCTGATAGGCTGCCAGCACTGGTTGCTATAGCTACAGACCTGGCTTCTACTGCAGCCTAGTAGAAGCCAGTAAACATGCCCCTGAATTCAAAGTGAAACCAAGAAGACAGGACTGAGGTAATTAATCAATGTAGTGAGAAAACCTCTTTAAGATCATCATTGTACCCCATATTGAAAAATGGAAAACGGAGGCAGCACTTCAAAAAAATATAGGTTTAATACACCCAAAGAAACAGCTGTTTCTTTGGGTGTATTAAACCTATCTTTTTTGGAAGTGCTGCCTCCGTTTTCCATTTTTACTAGTGACTGACCCTGATCCAGGTTAGGTGGCGTGCACTCTATATTATTATTTTTTGATGCTGTTGAAGAACTTCTGCTTATAATTGTACCCTATATGGAAAGACAGCCTATTCAAGGCTGCAATACCGGGCACAGCCGGTGGATAAAGGTGGCGCTGTTTGTTAAACAAAATAAATAAAAAACAAATCTTTGAGACTAATCTCAGGCAAATCCTTTAAAGGTCACTTTAAATTGAAATCCCTCATTTCCTTTATGGGATCTACTCTATATAACATCTGTTAACGCGGTTAAATATTTCTGACGAGTGCTCATTCTCGTCAGTGTTTATCATCACTCAGATGTGGCTTTCCGTTATTCATAGACCATTTGCTGCCTGTAATTCAAAATTCTATGATAATGAAAACTGCTAGAGGGACACTTGGTATAGCAGAATGAATCAAAGGTAACAATTAGACAGAGCAATCGAGCCTGGTACATGATGACATTGCAGAACCAATCTAATTTCTTTGATTCTAAACTCATGAAAATTCTTCTACTTTAGAGAACAATCAATATTTGTAACACTGTGGAGATAGGATCAGCTTTTTAAACCTGTTGGCGTAAAATTGATATACTGGAGGTAATAAAGTTTTCCCTAGCTTCACTGGTATCTTATTAGTACGCGAAGAAAAGTACATTTTACAAGTGAATTAGCAGACTATAAAAAAATCCCTCATTCAGTGAAAAAGAGGAACATGGAAGGAGTCTGAGGTACAGATCTGATTAGCAAAATGAAGCGCAGCTCCTCGTAAAGCCGCGGTGCTATCCCGGTTCGGTGCAATTTGCACTTATCAGTTATTAGCGGATCTGTTTGTTGATGCACTTCATCCCTTTGTTTACATCTTCTTTACTCGGTAATCAACTGTAAATGACTTAAATGGTGTAATTACAATTTGGTGAAATTGAAAAATGTATATACAACTTCCATTTGCTTTGCATATTTTATAAGCCGGCCTTGGAAAGTGCAATGAGACTGTATCGATCGAGTGCAGTGGAACACAGCGAGTACAGTACTACATGTTTTTCCGTTTCTCTTTAGTAGCACAAACAATCTTAGACAAGGAAAGGGAAAAGTATGTACAATTACAAGTGCGAGCGGCATGAAGCGCCCCAGGGTAGAAAGGCAATTTGCGTCCAGCAATCTTCTTCAGAGGAATCTCAGCACATTACTTGTAATATACCTAACCTTCTATTTCCCTTGCCAGAATGACCTATATAACCTTAACATCTAAAAACAGCAGAAACCGAACATTTGCAGGGGGAGAGGGATGGGAAAGCACTGACCAAATGATGGTGATGTGACCTCCGCATGGGTAAAATGGAGTTTAAATATTGATATTTTTGTGATTACATCAGGGAGGCTATACTGGAGAAGTTTCATTAGGAAACAAAGAACAGTTGAATTATTTAGTGGTTTTCTTTTGGAGATTTATCTACACCTGATTTTCTTCATACAGTAGGTACTTTCTGCTAGTTAGGTAGTGATTGTCAGGGCTGGCTTCATACTAGATGGTACCCTGTGCACTACATCATGTTGTTTACCTCTTCTCCTATATGGTCTTACCTCTTCTATATTGTGTACTGTGATATAGGCAGCATATAACCAGCCCATAATAAGTGGCTTTCAGTACAGTACCTAGTGAACAATGCTATACACTGCAACCAAAAGCATAATCTAGAACAATACAATAATCTGTATTAACTAATAAGCAATGCCCCACAATGCCTAAAATACTACCATACAGAGCTCCAATACTACCAACATGCAATAACCAAAGAACAGCTCCATACATACAAAGCTACAAAACTCCCAACATAAAATAACCAAAGAACAGCTTATATAATGGTACAATGCTACCAACATAGAGAGACCAAAGAACAGCTGTATACATATAGTGCTACAGTGCTACTAACATACAGTGATCAAAGACCAGCTCCATACATACAGTGCTACAGTAATAATACTAATAATCACCAAAGAACAGCTCCAAACATACAGTGACACAATACTACCAACATGCAAAAACTAAAGAACAGCTTCATATATACAGAGTTACAAAATTCTCAACATATGGTAACCAAAAAACAGCTCTGTACACACAATGGTACAATACTGCCAGCATAGAGAGACCAAAGAACAGCTTTATACATATAGTTTCTACAGTACTACCGACACTGGTCACCAAGACCAGCTTCATACATAAAGTGCTACAATACTACTAACATTCAGTGATCAAAGAACAGCTCCATACGTACAGTGACACAGTACTACCAACATGCAGAAACTAAAGAACAGCTCTATACATACAGTGCTACAGTAATAATACCAACACAGTCACAAAATAACAGCTCCATAGATACAGTGCTGCAATACTCCCAATATATAGTAACCAAGAACAGCTCCATACATACAGTGACACAGTAATAATGCTAATAGTCACCAAAGAAGAGCTCCATACATACAGTGCTGCAATACTCCCAAGATATAATAACCAAAGAACAGCTCTATACATACAATGACACAGTACTACCAACATACAGAAACTAAAGAACAGCTCCATACTTACAGTGCTACAGTAATAATACCAACACAGTCACAAAAGAACAGCTCCATACATACAGTGCTGCAATACTCCCAAGATATAGTAACCAAAGAACAGCTCTATAACCAAGAACAGCTCCATACCTATAGAAATCTAAAAACAGTGCGACATCTATGAATTCACATGCAGCATTTTTTTTACTTGGCGTCGACACACCAGTTCTAACCAGATATAGAGGACTGTATAATATGACAGTATGAATGAAGGTGTTACGCGCCAAACATTTTGGTGCACAGAGTGTAATGCGTCAAACTTTGTATGGTAGTTTCACATCAAACTTTGGCACATTAAAATGTCAGCTATAGAACAGGGCGCCAGCAGTTTATTGGCGAAATAAATGCAAAAAAAATTGCGAATTCCCCCATAATGTATAAGTAATGCCGATGCACAGTTAGTATTAAGATGTGGCGCAGTTCTAAACCTTGGGTACCATGAACAAGACATTTTGAGTCATAGATTGCATTAGTTACACATATTCATTCGGGTGAGTTTATTTTTATGGGGGCATTATGAAATAGGCCCCAATATGTGGGGAAGAGGCGCTTAGTATAAGCTATGACTTTAGAAGAAGCTTAATAGATCAATGAAACACAATATTATGACACATGAAGTAGTAAATAGAATGTACAAATAATAGTATAATATACAGTATATACAGGCAATGTACAGTGTGACAGGGGATGGGGCACATTCGTTAGATGTCTCTACTTTCACCTTTACACAGTTTTGTTTAGGACTCTAATTTCTCTTCATGCAAATTCAATACATTTTTGTGACATGTTAGCAGAACCTTTAATAGGTCGCAGCTCACATAGCAACCACTGGGTGGCCACATATAGATACATAGCATAAACAACTCCCAGCAAAGTAACACCAAGAAGAAAGATAAGAAGGACATAACTGTAATGTTATTGACATAATGGTACTGAAGCTGGATGAGAATACCTCTATAGTGACCTTGCCACTTCCATCCTGGGCAGCTTGTTATTTCATTTACCCCTCATACATGCTGGCTTTGTCAAAAGTAAGAGTGAAATTTGAAGTCAAAATTTGGTTAGTAGTTAAAGGAGTTGTCCACTGAAAAAAAATTACATGGCATTGGGGCCAGGTGGGCAAAAAAGTGAAAAAAAACCCCTGATACTTACCTTTCTCCAGCCACTGCCACTCCGAAGCTCGCCGGCAATCCGCTCCTCTTGACACATGAGTTCTTATTACAGCAAGCTGGAGAAGCGTGCGCTCCATTTGATTCAATTGGATGGAGTGTGAGTCACTTCCCTGTCCCAGGATGAGAACCCCGATGTCAAGAGGAGAGTCCAATGGAAAAGCATTGCCGGCAAGCTCCGAAGCAGCAACAGCGGGGGACAGGTATGTCTTTTTTGTGCCCACCTGGCCCCAATGGCATGTAATTTGATTTTAGTGGTCAACCCTTTTATTTAAAAAAGTGTAATAGGCATCTTATGCACTGACCCCTGTAGACTATGAGACAAATCTGAGTCCTGAACCTTCAGAACAGGTGTATTTTGATGATAGAATAAGTATGTTATGTATAAGTAATTGATTAGTCCCGGCTTTAAAGGGAACCTGTCACATAGGTTATGCCCCCTTGCTGAGGGCAGCACAAGCTAGTGACAGACATGCTGTTTCTAGCACTGTGTCCCTTTTTCTGTAAGATGCAGCAGTTTCAGAGCATTTTATGCTCAAATCTGGCAGTTTTCAGCCTATTCTGCAAGAGATGAGTCCAGTTTTTTCATGAGCAGGTATAAACCCCACCCACCTGCTGGTTATTCAGAGGTTTCTACCTATTCAAATCCATATACAAGTGAAAGAAACAGCACTGCTGATAAAAAATGTATGCAAAAGTGGTGTGCAAGCCTCCAGAGGCAGACCAAAAATCCTCCACAACGATGCAAAAATTAGAAAAAAGAGGCAGCACCACCAAAATTCTAAAATGCGAATTTAATCACACATGGGTGATTAAATTCACATGTTTTTGAATTTCGTTGGGGCTGCCTGTTTTCTCAATATTTTTTCTATTTTCTACCTATTCAAACTAATAAGTTGAATCAGCCACGAGTGGCCGGGGATAGCCATGGGTAGGTGGGCTAACACCTGCACATGAATAAGCTCATCTCTGGCAGAACAGGCTGCAAACTGCAAGATGTGAGCAGTAAATGCTCTGAAACGGCTTCATTTTATATAATAAGAGACACAGTGCTGGAAACAGCATGTCTGTCACTAACTTGTGCTGTCCTCAGCAAGAGGGATATAACCTATGTGACAGGTTCTCTGTAAACCCCCTAATTTTAGTGTAATAATTTTATTAGCAATGATTCATTGATTGTAACTCTCACACCAAAGTCAGCAATCCCCGTATTTAGGCACACTAATAGACGGTATGGTTTTGTTCACAGAGCTTACATTCACATTAAATGCACAATAAAAGCAGCGCCGCTGAAATTGCTTGACATTCGCAAAGTACATGCTTTCCTGTTTTTGTAGCGCAGGGTAAATAATCAGAGATAAACTGTATAGTGATTGTGTGTGAAAATAACATGTTTTGCTGCAATAATTCTCTAAACAGCATGTAAACAGTTATTCTCCATTTTCTCTTCAGTGCACAAGGCTTGATAGCTTTGAAAGTGAGACATAATTCATGTGGAATAGAAGCCAGGTCATTTTATAAGCCGGTTTTACCATTCCAGCATTTTCTTGTTGATAGTGCCTGTTATTAGCTTGTAAAAACTGTCCATTGCTTTCAGTATATAATGACTTAAACAGTGATACTGGCACAATAAGACTCTGTTCATGAAAGGCGGTCTCCTTCAAAGAGGAGGCCAGGAGATGTTTGTGTTCTTGTCACTATAATGGTAATAGATGGGGCCCAGAGACAAGTCATGTGAAGTCTTATAGCTTTATGATATACCTGCCATTTACTGCAGTAGACCTGGCCATTTTGTGGCCAACGACAAGATTTATGAGAGTGCGGCTCTGCATAGTGTTCGTCCTGAGATCGCTGCGGTTATTGGTTTCTAGATAGTTTGGATACTGAGATAATTGTAAGTCCTAAGGCTCAATGCATTGCTTCCAACACTTTAAATTAATCTCCGGGGATGCTTTACTGGTGCGCTGGGGTAGCTGGGCCGTCGAGTAGGAGAAATATTGCAGAATTACATTCGCTCGTTGCTTCATTGTTAATGAATTTAAATACCAAGCGAACGGGACATTTTTGCTATTATTATTTATATTTTGTTTTTGTTTCTTTCATTATGCAGAATAGTCGTGAATAGTGAATTAACCTTAATTAAAGGAGCCTGCAAAAATGTATTCTTAATAAGGACGGAATCCAACTATCACAGAGAGATAGTGGTGTAATGCAAAAAAAGGGACATTTCAGAAAACATATAAAGGATACTGGTATTAACAGCCATTTATTGAGACTAGAAGGATGTATCAAAGGAAAGATCTCTTTAAACTAAGCTGTCAATGGTTGTCCTGCATATACGGTACTAGTGGGAACCATTTACGTTTGATTGCCCAGTATGTGCTCTACTGTATATTTCTCTACTCTTGGCCAAGAAGGGTAATGTGGTATAGTTATCAACACTCTCAGGGAGACATGTATGATCGGGTTTTTCACCCTTTTCTGACGTAAAATGCGCCTAAGTGAGCAGTCTATCATAGAAAAAATGTGTATAAAAGGGTATAAAAGGTAATGTACGCTGGAGGGGATCCGTAGCAAACGTCGAGGAAGCGGGCTAGAGGGGATAGGTAATGTCCGGAGCACGTCCGGCAGGTGATTTTTTTATGATATGCTTGTTCTGAATTCTGTGCAGTAATCAGATCTCTTATCTTTGATATATTCAATTTTCTCTAGTTGCTTGGCATAATACTATTTGCTTTATAAATAAATATGCCGCTTCTTTATATAACTATTTGGTGTGCCGGTATAAATCTATACCTACCAGTATATCGGTCTTCCTGACCTTTTACACCAGAGCACCCATCTCCGGATCCCCCCCTCTATAGTGTGCATGACTTATATATGCTATATTGTCTCACTAAAGACTCTTGAAACATGACAAGGAATTTTAACCAAGTTACAACCCCCCTATTTAAAAATCTTTTAGGGTTATTGCCTTTCATTAGTACAAACAGGATTCTAATTAGTCAGTGGAAGAACTTTAAAATATTTAGCTCTGGGCAGGTGGGATTGTGTCTTTTTGTGAAGACCCCCATCTGCCACCCTAGTCATGCTTTGCGACTCTTTAAAACATCAGACATTGACTAACAGGGAGGCTACCTCCACTAAAAAGACAACTTTTTTTCCTCTTGGAGTCCACCAAAATTTTGCAAAGCGACACCATGTAAAGCAAATTTGTACCAACCCAACTATTTCTTGGTCTGGTTGGGAAGTTTGCATTGCATGCTTAACTTGTTTCTATTGTGAACGTGCCTGACTCAGCCAGTTCATACCAGGACCTGAGTGAAAGTCTCAGCTCTCAGTTCTCCGTTATTGAGAACTTCTGGCATTCAGATCATTGGAATTCCCCTTTAATAAGGACTTTGGTAAGGCTGTAGCAAAGCTTAGCTTCTTAGCTTGACTTTCAATCCATCATCATACTGTGGCATAGAACTTTATCACATCCTTCTCAATGGCTTTTGTTCTGTCTTAAGATAACTCGGCAGAGCAAGCTATCTCTGCAAAGTAATCTTTGATACATCTGTTTGAAGCTGATACACAACTATAGGTTATAATTTGTTCTTATTATAGTGCTATACACAGACAACAACACCGTATTTATCTCCTCTGCTGAAGCGACTTGGGCAATATCTTTGCTTTCAGAATTTTGTCGTTAACTTGACTCATTTTACACTGAATTTTTAACATGATTACTCACAAGTAATTTTATTGATAGATTATTCTTGGTGTTAAGCTGCGAATAACTAAAAGATAAATGGCGAATAACACAAACAGCTGTGTCTGAAGTAATTAAATGTGCTGTAATTATTTTTTGTACTTTTCAAATAAACTGTCTCCTAAAACACATTTTATTAGACTAATTGTTCTAATTAGAAGCTTTCTAATTCCAAATATATGTCATGGTTAGAAAAAAAATGCAAGAAATAAGAATATATATCTGAAATCCACTGATCCACTATCATTAAGTGACAATGGATGAAATGTATCATTGTAATTACTCCCAGTAGGCATGATGTTTACATGCAGAGTCACATTGAAGTGTGTAATTCTCAGCCCGGAGTCTGTTCACTGAACGATATTACAAGATTAGAATCTGCATATGTCACATAGCCTTGAACTAAGGCCGCGTTGTAAATGAATTCATTTGGTCAATGACTTTCCTAGAACACCTTGCGGAATGTTAAAAAGGAGCCCGCTGAACCTCCATGTATTTTACATATTTATTGGACACACTACATACAGTGAAGCCTGTGATGTCACAGTAGGACAAATATTAGAGAACATATTTCCGCATAAAATGAAGGGGAACATTTTATGAAAAATGGTTGTAAGGAAAGATCCTGGGATTCAATGTAAAATCTGTAATGTGGGGCCCCATCCACCCCACATGCACATCATAATTGATTGTTTTCATTTGGGTCGGAGGAGTTGTTGTATCACCAAAGGGCTTAGGGCCCATGTAATACTTGTCACATGTTGTGACAAAATACTAAAGTCATCGATAGTTTGAAAATCACTATAGTCTAACTTTTTTAAATAATTTCTAAAATATTTCTATGCATAGTTGTGTCTTTACTTTGAAATTCTTGCTGAGAGGAAATTTTGGTTAAGGGTGGATGAATGTTGGACAGTGGGGGAGATTTATGTAATTATGGCTCAGTTTGTGCAACAAATCTATGTACACGCCTTACGCCTTATTTATTTTGTGTTTTAAATTTTTTTAGACAGTTCTGATATGTCTAGAGAAAGTGACATTGCTCTAATAAATAGGAATGATTTATCTAAAGAATAGATATAGGTGGCATAAGAAGGAAAAAAGGGTCAAGCATGTCCAGCAAGATTCGCCAAACCGTGATTAATTTGGGGCATCTGCTGGCTGCCTGGTCTAGTTTTAAGCCAAGTTTAATACCTAACTAATTAACTTTCTTAATGAAATCCACAATTCCCTGTCCATGCTGCTCAACATTCTTCTTTAAAGAAGTTTTCCCGTTCCTTTAAAACACAAATAATAAGCTGCAGGTGGCCAAATAACAAAAAAAATAACCTATAATCACCTACCTCCGGTTCTCAGTTCCAGCGCTGGGTCTCTCTGCTGTTCTGTTTTCTGTCTTCTACTTCTGGATGGAAATTTCACATTTCACTCCGTTATATCACTGTTCAGAGCTGTTCACTTCCAAATGGTGAGTAGAATGTGACCTTCTCATCCAGAAGTAGAAGACAGAAAACAGAACAGCAGAGAGACCCAGCGCTGGAACTGAGATCTGGAGAACGGTAATTATAGGCTTCGCTTGTTTCTTTGGCCAACTGAGGTGTAATAATTAATTTTCAAAGGAACCGGACAACCACTTTAATGCCCTATAATCCCCTAGTATCAAAAGTATAACTGGCTGCATCTCTTGGTTGCTGGAGGGAGTTTAAACTATTTTTAGATAATCAAGCTCTAGAGCCATAACTCAAATTCATAGGGCACCATAGGAAAATGAGAGGGGCCTCACCATCTAATATGAAATTAAAACAGTAGCATAAATAGCAATAATTACCAGCTCCATTTATATGACAGCATACATTGTAGTGCTAGATAATAGAAGCCGCTCTCTTGTTATTCCCTTCAAAAAAGATACAGGGCCACATGTATAAAAAGTGTCTAGGTCTAAAACTCCCTTTGCTGCCCATAGCAAGCAATCAGAGCACCCCTCTCATTTCATATAGTGCTCTTCAAAAATTAATGGGGCGCTCTTTTTGTTTTCTTTGGGCAACACAGTGAATTTTAGACCTAGACTTTCATGCATGTGGCCCACAATGTTTTTGCCTCTGAGTGGACTCCCTCAACATTTAGGTCCCATAGAGGTTGCTGTGGTGGCTATGGCTATAATTACACCATTTTGGCAATGATAGGATATTTGTAATGAGGATTTTGTTTGTCGAAAACCAGTTTAACCTTTGTTGAAAATAGATATTCATGAAAAAGACAAAAGTACCAACGCAGACACCAGGGGCCACATGTATGAAAACTGTCTAGGATTAAAACTCTCTTTGTTGCCCATAGCAACCAATCAGAGCTCCCCTTTCATTTTTCCAGAGCACTATATAAAATGAGAGGGGCGCTTTGATTGGTTGCTATGGGCACCAAAGAAAGTTTTAGACAGTTTTCACACATGTGTCCCTAGATGGAGACACTCAAAGCCTTTTAAGAACTGTAAAAACAGCCTTTAGATATTCTGTGTAATTCATTTGTTGCCTTTGCTATTCTCGTTTAGATGCAGAAATTATAAAGCAGAACACCTGTGTAATGCGACATGCATTGGAGCATGCTAATAATATTGGAGGCACAGCATGGGCCCATAGAAATCTATTGGTGCTATATTACAGATCATTGCAACACATTTCTGTAATACAGCCGTGTATGTGACAGACCATCCTACCCCTTCTAACACTTTGCATAAAAAGAACAAATATCAGTAAATATATATATATATATATATATATATATATATATATATATATATATATATAGTTCACAGAAAAAGCAGCACTTCCTAAAAATAAGCGGGGTGCTGGCGAAAATAGGAGGTTGGCTGAAAGCTCTAAAAAGGCTACAAAATATTGAAAAATTTTCGCAGCACAATTTCCAGTAGATTTTAAAAAAAGTGAAACGTTTATTCCCACATGTCCCAAGAAACCTCTGTTTCTTCTCTGTGAGGGAGCCATAACGTCAGTTTCTTGTGACATGTGGGAATAGACGTTTCACGTTTTTTTAAAATTCTATTGGAAGTTGTGCTGCGAATATTTTTCAATAATATATATATATATATAATGATTAGCTATAACACTAAGAATAATGATAGAATAAATAATATTGACTATCTTGTAACAGTAGCATTTGTCAAGGGGTGAAGTATATTGTATGTGAGCTGCCACCAGTTGTGACATAAACTTCTCAAAGCCTCTGAGGGTGACCGGTTGTGCCATAGACTCCACACAACCTCTGGTGGTGTCCTGTTGTGGCATGGCCTCTATAACACCTGTGAGGGAGTTTTGTTGTAGTATACACCCCACAGAACCTCTGAGGGTGTTGTTCTGTGGTACGGGCACAATATTAGGCAGGTTTTCATATACAGTTTTCTTTATGTCCTTGAATTATATATGCTATTCCTTAAATGTGAATATCAACCAACAAGTTCCCCTAAACTAAATATAAAACTGAGTAGATAATAGCTTGTATAAAGCAAGAGAATGGATTTTCTATTCCTTTTGCAGAAAGTATAGAACTCTTCTTGAAAACTGCTCTATTTTTCAGCACGGTCTTAACAATACCTCAGATGCTTGTAAATGCATTTTGTGCCAAATAAGGCCTATTCTATGATAAGTATTTCTTTTTACTGGTTCCTAGGCTGAAATGAAACATAAAATAGAACATCATATGAAGAGCAACTCGCAAATGAATGCAAAACCTTGAATTAATCCCGTAAGCAGATATCAGGGAAAACTTTCCCAAGATAAGGATTTTAAAGAGCTCTCTCCTGGCAGATGGAGAAGAAATTATTCCAGTTTAACTCAACAATGCCATTCTGATGTATATGTATACATATTCTTTATGTTCCCCTCAATACCTTTACTTTGTGTTTTGCGCATGGATATCAATTCGTTTACATAGAAGATTTTTTTACTTTTGTTTGCATTGTTTGTTTCTTTGCTTTAACTTTTTATTGCATTAGATATGATTGGGTAACTGTGGCCGCAGATTTTCCCAAGGTCACAAGTACATGAGTGGCTAAGCAGTTTTATTACAAGAACATTGTAACCAATTTGTATATTTTTGTTTTTACTTTGCATTTAGCTGTCATTAGTGCAGTTGCCCGCCTCCACTATTTTGACCCTCTCCATGCTAGGAGATAGATGTTTCACAGTCAGTGGAGTCTGGAATTTACAAGCCTAGTTCTAAACATCTGCTCTTAGGGCCACATTTATTAAACTGTTTAGGTCTAAAACTCCCTTTTTTTGCCCATAGGTTACTATGGGCAAAAAAGTGAGTTTTAGATTTAAACAGTTTTCATTCATATTGTGGCCTTTAGTTTTGTAACTTTTGTAAGAGGGAGCATAATCAATAAGATGTACACAATGCAATGTGGTGCAATTTGTGCCAAAACAGTGCAAATATTACCAAAGTAGTTTGGTACAATTGACTAGGCATAAGGGATCAAACATGCCATTTTCTTTTATCATCAAATAGCTGGTGCTACATGCTCACCAACCTACTGGACGCAGAATGGTATCCTCTTTTGTTAACTTTGTTTCAGTTTATGACTCATTTTATCAATGGAAAACATATTTAAAACACAAAGCAAACTTTGCAACTGCCTTATTTTCAAGAGAAATTCTTGAAAGAATCCCAACACATTTTGCTTAGGAATAGTGTTGAGTGAATCTTCTTCTGTTTAGTTCGACCAAACTTTAAAATGATTCAGGTTCAGGACTAAACTCAACTTTTTTTCTACTTTCTCCATAGTCTCAGCACTAACTGTAATTCTAACCATAAATTGGGGTTAAGGAAAAGGTTAGACTTTTTATGATTAACTTACCTCTCAGCGGTGATTTCAAGTGTGGTGGCACTGGAGAGGTAACTTTGAAAAAAACTACTAAATTTAGAGTGAGGGTTAGAGCTGTGATTATAGATTTTTTTTTTTTTGCAATTTGCACCAAAATTCTATGTCAGCTGAGCCAAATCGAATAGCTCGGATTTGGGTTCAATTTGACTGACTCAAATCTGAAGTGTACTACTACTTAGGAACTTAGTAACTACACATTGTAACTAACAAACCTTCAAGCAGAATATGTTTAAGCTAACCATTAGACAATTTGCTTCCAATATGCCCAGTGTTCTGATATATTTCTGGATACTGGTCTTTAAAAGAGCATTAGATCATATATCACATTCATGCACCTTGTTCCATATTTATTTTCTCCAATTACCAATTTTTGATCAATTTAGTTTCTTTTATTCCCACCATGTTATCTATCATTGGCCCTTTTTTCATTTTACTATGTTCTCCATTATGGGGCATATGACAATATATGATGCAACCCTAGAAAATGTTATAAGACTTGGCCTATTTCCTTATAATGTTCTTATAATGTTCTTCAGCAGTAATTGGCATATCAGCTCTGCTTTTCTTATCTATGTGTGCTGGCAGATTAATAATCTGTAGTGCTCAAGACAACAGAGCTCAAAGGTTTAAAACTTGTAATTAATTTAGAAAAGCAAGCTCCTGTGCTAGAGATAAGACTCAGCATGGAGCAACTCACCATGGTTGGAGAACAGCTTGAAGCAATCAGATAAGAGAGCAGGGAGAGTGGGTTGGTAACCAAGAGAAACTTGTGTACACTATGTATGTGAAATCTCCTTTATCTCCTAAACAAAGTCAAATCAAAACAACAATGTATTTGGTAAAAGTCTTCATTTAACTTTTCCTACATGTTAAAAGCTAATCATTGTAATGTGAATAACCCTTTTAGACCAATGTTAACGTAGATTGCAGGGTTGTTTTAGAAGAAATGAAATCTTATCAGCTAATTGTAGCAGCTAAGATTAAAAAGGGATAAATATTGCTACTAGAGTAAGTACAGTATTCACTGAATTCAGAATATATTATAAGGCACTTATAAAGCAACATTTTCTTCCTTCAGACAAAGGGAATGGGTTAGCTCATTTAGAGGAGGTGTAACTATTCACATTTTTTCAATATATAGAATAACTAATTGAAGGATTGGAAGTGAAGATAGTTTAAGAAATATAATGAGCTGAAATAATCTTGACTGATGTAAGAGCTCATTAGAAATCAATGAAAAGGGAGGAAAGTTTTGACTTCATGCCCATGATATTGGAAACATAATGGTAGTGGAAGAAATGGAAACGCTCAACGCTAAGGTTTAGACTTCTAGAGTAACTGAGTGAATTTAGATGTCTAGCATATTCAATGCCCCATTACCTATCTGACAGGTGACAAAATTAGCCTAAGAAATGTTCATGCACAGGCTAAAAGTTCTAGAATGTTGGTAAGATTTTCGAGAGATGTAATAGTAAATGTAATGAAAGTAAACTTGTAGAAACTCATAGACTGCACCAAGTTATCCAGAAAAGCAATAATTATCACACATTTAAGTGTCTGAAGACTGTTTTAAAGGGGGTCCTATCGATCAAATTGGGATGTGGTTTGAGTCACTGGATATTTATGGAACCAAACTGCCTACAGTTTATTTTCTATTGGAAGGAATTTCATTGAATTTCATTCAATGCTAAGTATCATCTAATTTGTTAGGAAAGGATGTTGTACAAACACATATACAGCTTAAATGTGAATATATAAGTTGTAAGATATAAATTGTTCTCTGCTTATCTTGTTCTCAACTGAATGTGATGTTTTAATAAGTCTGCACTTGATGGATGAGCTGAAAGCTGAAATTGTGAGACTGAAGTGGATAATATGACATATGACTATATAGAAGTGCATCTGACTTTATTCATAAGGGATGCAAACAAGATGTTGCTCATCCTTTAGTTAGAGGCAGTTCCCGGCATATACAGTAAACTCATATTTTATTGACCAAGGTAAAGTGTATTGTCTAATGCAATAAAATACATTAGAAAAGAGTAGGGCATCTAAGGGTCTAGAGGCCTAGGATCCGTCAGTCTCAGGCTAAAGGCAAAACAACATTTGGTAACCAAATGTAAGACTGTATGGTAATCGCTGAGTCATATTTGTAAACACTTATCAACACTTTTGGGTTAATCCAAAGTTGAAAATTAAGGAAAAATGTAAGTCAGACTTGTAACTCATTTATTTCCTATCGTTAGGAAGTTTCCTTGTGGTTAGTGTAATCACATGGGATGATTTATTACATATTTATAACACTTATTTGTTATTCTTTATGCCATAAATCTTGGTCTTTTGCAATGAAAACTATTGAAGGGTTTTCTAAACAGCATTATATACATCAAGTATACATTCTCCCATATATTGTACCTCACATATGAAATGGGCTAATAGAGTCCACTGTTGTTGCCGCTATAAATACGGGAAAGGCTTGAAAGCCCTCATGAGTCCTTTGAAAGTGGATGTGAACAAAACTTTGCAGTATATTGGAGTTTGTTTTGGAGGCTCACTTCTCCTAAATGGGGCAATGAGGAAATTGGTAACTATCTTCTGAGGATTTCTGCCTTCTTCTGGATTAACTTTGGAGGATATTAAGCTGAATAGGATGGACTTATGTCTTTTTTTAGCCTTGCAAACTACAATGTTTTGCTATGTTTCTTTGCATAAATGTAAAAAGCCTAAAATATTGGTCTGTACAAGGAAATCAATCTCACTTTTTCACAGAAATACAAGTAAAGGCATCACATAAGGAGTAGAACTGGACTCCACTGTTACCCATTTCAATTATGTTGCACAGAATGACAAGTATGTCAAAGTGGTAGGTGATTGACCTCTGGCTACCTATAAAACCGACTTTACACCTGAAAAATACCGCATTTTATTTACAATTATAGCATTTAGGCTTTTCTTTATTGACCAGCCTAAAACAAAAATGAAAGCTTCAAAAGGGGTCATGTTGATTTTTAGTGAGCAACACAAGCAGCTATAAAGCGTAATAATAGGAATTCAGTTCTATCAATGTGTCTTTGAAATCCGAGTCATAAGTCAGCAGGGTCAGCTGAGAGTTTAGCTTGTGTCACCAATGGTCTTTAGATCACTTAAATATTAACAGCCGCTAAGTGAGCAGAAAAAATGTTAATTTAATTTTGACAGTATGAATAAATGAGACATTTTCCATTATTAAGTATTGACTTGACATGTTTTTGTACTCTACTCTTCAAGGCAAAATGCAGATTTAGAGCATTAACGGCAGTTCCCATTACATTTAATGTTATTGAATTTTTAAAAGGATAATTACAGCTACCCTTGGAAATTCACAAGAGGGTTATAGAGTGCTTGCAATACACCTTTGACATATTTAACGGGCATGGTAGTTCAGCGGATTTTAATGTCTTTTATGTCTCATATTATATGTGGGATTCAATATTTTTTTAAATTGCTGGGTGGACCATAAATCTATAAGTTGCATTGAATGAGCAGTTGAATGACAACTGGTAATTAACCTACCATCAAAGTTCTAACATTTCTATAGATCAGCTCCCGCTGTTGTCTGCTGATACTAATGACACTTGCTACAATCTACGTAACCTGTTGGTAGCGGTCTTCAGATTATACATTTTCTGATGTGTCTCATAAGCATCTATTAAATTTAATGAGGCAAAACACTTTATTAAAATACATTTGTGGCACCAATGATATGGAAATGAAATATTGGGTTCCAGAAAATTTAGATATTTTGAATTTACATTGGCCCAAATCTGATTAAAAAAAAAGCAAGTAAGGCAATTCTGTATGGCGTGCATTTAATTGTATCATCTTGGGTGTTAAAGTTCAGTCATTGCCCTCACAACTTCCATATTCTAAACACTGGACCCACAGCACCATATTGTGGATCTATAAAATATCATATCTTGCTTTTTAATGATCAGTAGATCAGTTTCTGGATTAAACCTTTCCTTATTGCTTGCTTTTGCTTTAAGACTTAGAAATGGTGGCCCCAAAAATAATACATATAATATAGCTTCAATAAACCAACATTATTAAATCGAAGCTAGACATTGCTTTGAGTCACATCGAGACCAGTAAGAAAATTGTATTGCAAATTAAAAAAATATAGATATATAATTAGGCTCCACAGAAAACCTCTTTAGTACCAATAATATCCTCTGGGTTAATGTAACTTTGCTTTCCTATGACAAAACTATGCATCAGAAGAGGAAACAAAACCTAAAAATTCCTTATCCCCCTCCCTTCATCCACATCTTTCCCCACCCTTGGTTGAACTTGATGGACATATGTCTTTTTTCCATCGTGCTAACTGTGTAACGTTGTAAAACAAATGCCATTAAAAATAAGATATTAAGTATAAACATGATATAAAATATAAAACAAAAGATTCAAAATAATTTTGACAATACAAATTCATAAGATACTTAGGGCGGCATGTATGAAATGTGGCATGTAAACACCAAATTTCATGCTCATTATACTGGCCTTATTTATGAACCTGCTCTACAGCGGGTCATAAATAAAGCGCATTCTAACGCTAGGGCGACACTTCTGGCTCGGGTAAACCACTTTGAAAGTAGTTTACCTGTGCCAGCAGTAATGCGCCTAGAAATGCCGTTGCGAAGTTATAAATCTATAGCTTTGTACGGGTCTAGTGTGCCCCGCCTCCCGCACGACCCCAGAAATCAGGCTCATTGAAAAGTGCCGCGAACGCTATGTAATGCGCCTCAAAATGGCATATGGGAGGGATTTGAGTGAAGTGAATGGGGCTGCGCTGGATATCGGGCTGAAAAGATGCCAGATATCTGCCACAGCCCCGTTCATACATGCCGCCCTTAATGTTTTAAAACATATTCCTAAGGAAATATATTAATCTGCTTATATAATCTACAAAGATGTAGTCATAAATAGAACATTTTTATAAAATAATTTTTAATATTTACATTAATGCATTAAACATTTATTTACTCAAATAGGTTTTAGCATCAATTGGAATCCAACAAAAACAAGAACATTTTCTAGAAATAACAATAACCCTTATATCATTCAAGTACAGGTGTTAGAAGTTTTATGATCATGTCACCTGATGTGGTGAGTTAGTTGTTATCTAGTTATGATGAACAACACTCAGCAAAAATATTTTTGTAATGCTTCTTCTGTGTATAGGCCAAAAAGGAACATTGTTTGACATTCTAATCTTTTGTGAAATTAATTGTGAATTACAATATGTGTCACGCCAAATAATTGTGAATGTCAACTCAAATTTTAATGTATGCAAATTATTTCCGTTCCATGATAATGATTTTAATAAATTATAGACAGAAAAAAAACATGTTACAGTATCTCCTGACAACCCCTTTAAAGTGCACAAAATAGTAAGAGCCATTCATGAATAGGTGTCTGCTCATTATAAACAACGTATAAAATGAAATGTTATCGTATGACATTGCCGACAAAGTTTGATATTCCAGTCTTTTTGTCAAAAATGCATTTTTTCACAATGGGAGTTTTGACTTTTTCTGAAGGAGGTAAATGAATATTTTTTGTTCAATCCCCTCCTTTATGCTCATCACTCTCATTAATCAACCATATGAAACATGTATTTATGTACCTTCATTAATAGATGACTCTAGTTATTCATGGGCTCCTGGGTGAGGGAGTCACAGTGGGTCATTTGTCTATTGCACCTTCGACTTGACAAGGGTAGAGTATGCCATGTCTACATAAATCTCCATGGGCCCTCTAAGCCAAGTGAACCCTGCCATCTGTTTAGGTTTGCCCAGTGAAGACACCAGCATAACTAACAAATTGTTAACTCTGTTAACTCAGGTTGATTTTGATTATGGTAGATTTTCTATCTACTGTACATTAGATCGCCATTCTCCATGTTATAGGAACAAGAACTGGAGTTTCCACCGGCTATAGCAAATTTAGTGTACCAAGGCCACGGGATCCATATATTAGGCTTTGTTAAACATGAAGCCTAAGGTGGATATAAATAATAATAAATAATAATAATCTATATTTATATAGCACCAACATATTCCACAGCACTTTACAATTTAGAGGGTATACATACAGACATTACCCATTAACAAAATTTACAGATGAGACACAAGGAGACACCCATACAGCATAATAGATTGTAAGCTCTCGCGAGCAGGGTCCTCACACCTTGGGCCACATGTATGAACCTGTGTAGGTCTAAAACTCACTTTTTGCCCATAGGTTACTATGGGCAAAAGAATGAGTTTTAGACCTTCACAGTTTCATACATGTGGCCCAAGGTGTGAGGACCCTGCTCGCGAGAGCTTACAATCTAATATCGTGTATGGGTGAGACGAAGGGTTAAGAAGTGCTAAGTTTACAATGGTCCAGGCATGTTACATAAATAGGAGGTGGTTTACATAAAAGTTGGGTGAACCTGCCACCCTGACAGTACACCTATATACAGATAAGTGCCTGTGAGTGCCCTAGTGTAGGGAGTGACAGAAATGTGTATGATAGAAGGTGGGGGTTAGCAATTAGGGATCTTGATATGCCAGACTGAGAAGATGTGTTCTTAGGGCCCTCTTAAAACTATGAGGGTTGTGAGTGTTCCTGATCGCCTGCGGTAGCATGTTCCAGCACGTGTGAAATCTTTGAGATGGGCATGGGAGGTTCAGATCATTGAGGAATGTAATCTGATATCATCAGCAGAGCAGAGAGAAGGGGGAGGGTGGTAGACAGAGATGAGAGAGGAAATGTAGGGGCGTTCAGCACTGTGGAGAGCTTTATGGGTGAGAGTGATGAGTTTATATCGTATTTTGTACTGGATGGGTGACCAGTGCAGTGACTGACACAGGGTAGAGGCATCAGTATAGCGGCTGATACTTTTCCAGTAGATGACCAAGCATTGAATTGAGCCTATAGCTTCAGTAGCCCTAATTAAAGCCTACCTCTTCTCAACATTTCATATTTTAAATATCAGAATAGATGTAAAAAAAAAAAACCTAAATTTGACTTTTTGGTTTTGCACCACTTGTACATTGTGATTAATCAGGATTAAAAAAAACTTTACAGTCACTGCAGTCCTAAGGAAAACTACAAAAAATTAATTGTGATTTCAAATGCTATATTCGTCTTTTCTACAACCAAATATCAAGAAATGCTGCAAAGGCTTCTCCATCAGTATTCATAGTCATATTTGTACTGCAAGTATCAAAAACAAGATATGAGTTATTATTTGTGAAACAATTAGAACGGCTGTAGCTTTTTGCTTTTTTAATATACTTTTCTGGGCAAAATTTCGCTTCACTGTGGGCACAATCCAATGTTATTTTGAGTTCAGCATCACATTAGTCAGAATTTACATTCAAATATGGCACCAGTCCTTTTCTGCCCTTCTGGCTAATACATTAGCAGTAGCTTCTGTTCTTCAGCGTTCTAGTACATTGTAGCTTTTGGGTAAGGTTCCTGGAATTGTTCCCCAAAGCTGATGTGATTAGTCCCACATTATTCAGTCCGCACTGCCAAGGGATATCTGGCACTAGAAACAGTAACCCTGTCTGCTGCTCCATCTTGGCATAAAATATCCTCAATCCCCTGAGAATTTAATTCACTTTGTTTTCATTGATTAATTAGATAAGTGCCATTTGGGCCTATTTAACATTCCTGATTAACATTGGACATCAGCACTGTGCTTTTTTTGAGGCTGTGTCTTCGTGTAACGAGTGCAAGCACAAACACAAACAAGGACCTGCAACAACAACATGAAGCTGAAGGTTGAGTCTTTCATTCAAAAATTTTGTTTTTATATACATTATAGGGTATCTGGCCCTTTAAAAGGTCTTTAATTAAATTATTTTTATGTTGTGCATTTTTTCATGTTAGGCTTGGTTCACACGGTGTATAGTAGCGCGTAAGCCTGCTGTTGACAGCATGCACTAGCCAGCCTGTACTTTCAACAGCACTCTGGCCTGGCTCCCATTCACCTTCACTTTCCCTGGCTCATAAGCACCCGAAAAAAGGGACATGTCACTTCTTTGTACGGGTGCATACTGTGCACCGGGGAATATGCTGTGAGATTATAGCACTTCGTGAGCGCTATGGGCAGCATGTCTGAAAATTGGCGGTGTCGCGGCCAATTTTTAGGCGCATTAAATCAGTGTCAAGTGCGGCAGAATGTATGCTCCTCTCAAAAATCTGCAATCAGGTATACCTTGCATAGTAAACATAATGCGCCTAAAAAGGCGCAATGCGCAAATCACGGCTCAAAGCGCATCATTGGTAGTGCACGTAATGCGCCTATCAAGGCACATTGTGCAGCGGAGGCGCACAACATATCATTACTAGTGTATGTAATGTGCCTCAATAGGCACATTGCGTTATGGAGGCGCACAGCGTATCATTTTTAGGTGCATTACAATGTGTCGTACACGGCATATAAAGTGCCTAGTTTTGGTGTACGACAGTTCCTTTACATCAAGAAGATGGTGTCAAAAGTATGTTTGCCGCAAAATAGACCAAAAAAAGTTTGCGTATTGGGACATATCGCCCTATGAGTTTACCGTATTTACAGGGCCTACTTTGGATGCATTGCAGCACAGTTACGCCCCCAAGTACGACTTACAAATATGCTGTGTAAACATATCCTTATTCTTATTTCTACCTTTCAGGACAGTACCTCAAGTGATTAAAGTGCTATGGGTGTTTGTTCTTTTACTACCGTAATATAGCCCACATGCATCCCCCACAAGTCCTATCACAGCAAGCTTACAACACACTTTTTTTTTCTCCCTCCTGACACTGTTTTTTTCTATAGCGAGCCGGACACTTTGTCCTGCAATCACCATGGATTGTACTTCACAGTCCTTCTCTTCATCGTTGCTGGTGTGTGACACCTAAGAGAATATGATGCTGAAGGATCAGTCACTAGAGAAAACAAGTGATAATACTATAGGTGGTGAACCTAAGGGTAGATTGAACTGATAAAACCTGACTACAGAGGAGACTGTTTGCAGTCAGGATCTGCTTGCTGACCACAGGATACCATGGGCGACATGTATGTACTGGCTGCACCAGAAATCTGATGTCTCTTCAGCCTGAAACCTGCCGCAGCCCCGTTTGCTCTATTTTTAACCAGGCGCACTCCAGTATCAGGCACATTACAGAGCACCCGCGGCACTTTGTAATGCGCCTGAGATCGGGGGGCTTACTGGAGGCGTGTCACACTACATCAATACGAAGCCACACATTTATAGCTTTAGTACGGCAAATCCAGGCGCATTACTGCTGGAACAGGTAGAGCACATAAAAAGTGGTTTACCTGAGCCTGAATTTTCACTTTGAAGCTAGAAAATGCAAAATTTATGACCCACGGTAGAACAGGTTCATAGTTTCAGACGCATTCTACGCTAATGCACGCAAAAAAAAGTCGCCTGGGCGCCAAAAATCATACACGTCACCCCAGGGATCATGATTAGTGTTGAGCTTTGGATTCAGGTAGGGACTGGTTTAAACTGTACTACATTTTGCTGGCAAATGTTTCTTAATGATCAGGGTTGCGCTTTGGGTTCTGGTCGGCCTGGGTCAGGAATATGGTGTTACTAATCAACAGGCCTTTTCCAGACAGGACAAATGAAGTCTTTCATTCATTAATCAGATGCCCATCCTTTTCATGTCTAAAATGCAATTTTCCCTAACTGGCCTACCAGAATATGAAGCACGGCACTTATCATTTAGGCACAGTCAGGAGTGAAAGAAAGATAAACTCCAAAGTGTCAGGTTTTTATATTTAATTAGCCTCGATGTCCAAAAATATGTTCACAGAGGGTGGATATCTTGTGGATATTCCTCAGTATATTTACAGCGAACTCCAGAATTAGTGAAGGGGTTTTAATCATATGCTGTGTCAAAAAATCAGTGTGGAATGCACTTGATAATTAAGAAAACAATGTGAATTTATTGAAGATTTTTCTCATCTGTTTTGATGGGGAAGTCAAAATTCCCAAACAATCAGCAAAGAAAAAAGGTTCATTGCAGATTTTATTATGAACGTGCCGCAGATTTGAGCAAAATCCCTAACTTGCAGATTGGAAACACATTGATACCTTTTTATTTCCAATTTACATAATCCACACCAGCACAATTACACTTTGAGAGACATGTATGAAGGAAAGCGCTTCAAAGTGAATTATCGCGTCTCGTTTTCAGTGTATAATGTGCCTGAGTGTATGAAAGTGGTTTTATAAATGTCGTCTCAAGTTCATCACACTTTGCCTGTGTGTTTGGTGCATTAGAAAGGCTGGAAATAAGAGAAAAGTCATTAGAATAACATGTCAGTGAATAGAAACTATGGTACTGATTTTGCTTGGTGGACCACAGGTCCCAGCAAGACCTGTGCTGTGCTGGCTCTTGCTGTATGTAGAATAAAGGGTGAGAGCAGCAAAAATTAATTTTCAAATGTAATATAGTAAAAAATCTGAACAACAACATCAGTTGGTTATTTAATGTAAAATTAGGTTTAGATTCTATTAATTTTAAATACATTTTATAGGAGATTCTATTTTTGGGATATATTTTGTTATTAATTTTATATGATAACATTTTTTATAAAAATTAAATAATTTAATTTGATATATTATGATGATTATCAGAAATTACTTTTTATTAATATTATATTATCTTATTATTGTACTGGTGTAAGTTAAGAAATAATGGACATTTTTTGCCCTAATGGCAAATCCAGCTCCACTTCGACTCCTCAGGCTCAGGCAGCCCACATTCACATAGGTCTGCCTGTCCGAGCAGTAATGTGCCTAGTTTTGCCAACCCACATTTATGTATGTGTCTAATATTACGAGTGTGGTGCTCCACGCCCCAAGAACACCCCCTCATGTTAGGCTCATTAAAAAGTGTTGAGTCTTGCAATGGGCGACATGTATGTACTTTTAAACGGCAAATTTCATGCTCATAATATTAGCCTACAATGTGCCTGATTTATGAACCCGCTCTAAAGCGGGTCATAAATCAGGTGCATTCTGGTGCTAGTACGACACTTCTGGCTCAGATAAACTACTTCGAAAGTGGTTTACCTGTTCCAGCTGTAATGCGCCTACAAATGCCGTAGCGAAGCTGTAAATCTGTAGCTTTGCTATGATTCTAGTGCGCCCCACCTCCCACAGGCCCCCGAGATCGGACGCATTACAAAGTGCTGCGTGCACCATGTAATGCGCCTAAGAATGGCGTGCAGGAGATTTAAACATGTATGAACGGGGCTGCGCCTTATATCGGGCTGAAAAGACACCAGATATCTGCCGCATACATTTCGCCCAATGTGCCTAACACATTCGTTTGGCGCATTAGACATTGCAACTGGCTTTCTTATAGCGCATGTCATGCCAAAAAAGGGTCAAAAGCCCAATCAAACATGTCTCCCTTTATTCTGCTTTATTTGATATTTATTTACTGTTGGAAATTTACCAGCAGAAATGCTGTAGAAAGTTCTGAAATGTTTGCCCCATGTGGACATAACCTACAGGTGAGCTGACCCAAAGTGACAACAAAGAAGGGTGTTATTTTTGGCTGTACACATTCTGAGTAGCTTAGATTCTAACTTATTACAGTTGTTCTGGAAGGTTGTGCAGATCACACAAGAAATCTCCTTGAAATATTTCTAAATCTTTCCTTATTGTGACAATTGAATAGCCTCCCAGTTTTGTTATTAGGTGGAAAAAATGCTACTTATAAAGTTTTTAGAAACACCCTCTGTGCCGGATATTAGAATTGCTGCTTTCTCTTTGTTGTTGAGATCATGAAACAGAGACTACAAGGATAAAAGCTTTAGGATAGAGATCCATTATGTGATTAGATGTGTTTCTCAGGTGGTAAGCTGTGTTCAGGTTTATGTGAAGTGTGAATGAATATCGCTTCTTTTACAGCTTGCTAAGCAAAAGACATCTAGTATCAGTGTTGTACAGAAGTTCCTGAGAGCTGAAGCCATTGTCAGGTCGCAAGCTCCATAGTTATTGGAGTTTGTGAGCTTTATCTTTATTTATTGATATAATGTTGACATATTCCATAGCGCTGTACAGAAACTCTCATCAATCACATTGATCACTTTGAGGGTCACAGTCTAAATACCAGATAAATCCAAAGTACCTTTTGGAAACCCATCCAAAGAAAGAGGAGAATTTAACATTACCATGCAAGACCCCAGGCAACAGTAAGGGTATGTTCACATGGCTTATTTTTAAGCGTAAATGCGCACGCATTTTGCCGTGTACTGCGCTTCATACGCAGCGAAATGCGCGCCACAATTACGGTAATTCATAGCTCTCATTGAGAGCTATGGAATACACTTCGTCTCCTCGGGCGTACAATACGTTCGTATCGTACGCCCTGGGAGAGAAGTGACGTCCATTGTTCACAGCACTTACGCGCCACTGACAGTGCATGTCTATGGGGCTAGCCGGGGGCTGACCCACGGGGGCAGTTTGCTGATCAGCGCGTGCTTCCAAAATACCCGGCGTATTGGTGCACGTACTATAAGGGCCCCAATAAGCCATGTGAACATATCCTTAGGGTATGTCCCCCCGGCACAGGTTTTCAGCCGGTTTTCAAGACAGTTTGTGGTTTTGCAGACCGTCTGAAAAACCGGCTGAAAACGAGTACAATGGGGCGCTATGGAAAACCTTTGGGTTTTCCTCCCGGCGGTTTTTCTTCCCACTGGCCGCCTGCAAAACAATCTACCTGCACATTCTTCCGTCCGGTTTTCGGACGGAATATGTGCAAGTGATAGGTAAGGGGGAGGGCTTTTCTCTACTCTATGACGCTATAAGATATTTTATAAAAATGAGAGGAATTTGTAGAAATTTCTTAGTACACGTGGTTTTGAGTTTGTGGTTGGGATTTTCCACAACTTTTATTTCTTAATAAGAATGTCACAAAATCATGATTGGACCATTATAAACCATTATTAGCCAGAAACATTAAAGCATTGGCTGTAGAATATATTAATTTTGCTTTTATTCTGAGGAGATTGTAACCATTTTTTATTGCAATCAATATTATATTGCTGAATTTGTCAGCTGGGTGTTGCCAATTCAAGGTGTGTCCTTGCGCACTCTGACATTGTCCAATCAGTGCTGACAGTAACACCCACCTGACTGATTCAGTAATACATTTCTAGAAGAAATAACAGAGGAGCAGCTCAACACATAGTTATAAGAGAAGAGGCTCCAGAATTGTTATTTCACTGGAAACACAAAGATTTACTAAAGCAGACATGTGAGGGGAGGTCACAAGTCTTCTTTAAATGTAGGACAGTTTACTATAAAAATGTCTTTTTAACCATGACATCCTCTTTACACATCAAATGTTGTATTGCTATTTAATGATACTTCCTTTGTATGTCAAAATCCATACACACAAGAACAGAAGCAGGTGGGAAATCTATAAATTGATAGTTTAAAAAGGATAGGAAGAAGTGGAAAAAGTAAGGCTATACATAGAGTTGGAAGAGACAGAAAATCAAAGTAGGAAAGAACCTTTCTTGTCCGAGTCGCATCATCAGCTCTGTGTATCCTTTCTCTTGGCCTTAATGGAATGTTATCTGACCACAACACCATCGTTTTCTGAAATCTGTCTGGACATGTGGAGAGAAGACACCAAACTGTGTAACCGTATCCTCCATCATGCCTTCCTTCTTGATCTTTCATGGTCTTCCTGTCATAATAACACAGCCCTTGCTAAAGATTCAGAGACTGGCCCGTGTGAGGCCCATGTGTATAGCATTGCATACTGTTTAATCTTTTATATTGGGTTATTTGAGCTGACTTTATGTTTTGTAGCAATCAGCAATGTTTCTAACCATGTAGCTTCACATTCATTGCTGCTTGGTACCATTCTAAATCTCTCACTCTGCGTTACAGCTTTGCATGCTCCGTTACTTATCCTCGTGTTAGTATTATCCAGACTTGCTACTATGTCAGATTTTTGTTCTAGGTCTGAATTTCGTGTATAGAGTGGACAGCTGGTCTTTTATTGTAATAAATATGAAAGCTTGGCTACTTTTTCAATAAATTATTATCTCCCTGAAGCTTTGCGCGAGCCTTTTTTCATTTCCATATAAAAATTAATTTCTAATAGTTTCTCAGCATGACAGGAGCTAACAATAACAGGTTTGCTCAGGAAATATCATAGCCATTTGAGGTTTCTAATTCTGAATACAATCCTTCTCCCTTTAAAAAAATAATGAATTTGCCTTTGACTGGCTGATTATTAAATGTAAAGATATTGTGTTTCCTTCCTGTCGGCCAAACTCTAAAGAACATGACTGTATTTGGATTCAATAGTAATAGGATGTGTCCTTCTATATAAAATATTTTATAATAAAACTATCACATTAACCAGGCAAGTTTAGCTGAGCAGACGTTTTGAAAGCACTCTTATTTGCTTTGTTCATAGACTCCCTGACTTCTTCGGCCATGTGGGATATTAAATCCAGCAGTAGTAGTTGGTTTGGAAGACCTACAGAAAAAGGGAAGTGTTCTGCATATAGTGGTCTCCCTACTACAAAGCCAAGGCAATTGGCTACAAACGGCCCATTGGGAGGGTCATAACAGCTTTTGGGCCTTTGGAGATGCCAATTGTAGCCATTGAGCCAATGAAGAAACCCATAGCCTTGTGAGAGGGGCTAATAGTAGCTATGCTGCCCATGAAGAGACCCATAGTAGTTACAATTATAGCAGAGTTTATCTTCAGCATGAGATTGTGGCTTCCTGTGTTATTTGTTCTTAGATGACAAACAAAAGCGTTAAAATGGTTGAGGTAACTTTGTGTGCCAAGATATCATGGAGCATCTTTCAAGTTAATCTTTTCTACATCTATTTGGCGAGGGCCATAGTAGTTTTGGGGCCATTGGAGAACAAAATAGTAGCTATGGGGTCCATGAGAAGACCCACAGAAGCCATAAGTTAAATAGGGAAGGGTCATAGTAGCTACCTGTTCTTGCCACTAAGGGTTATTCAAGGGATATGTATTTTTGCCACTCCCATTGAGATAAGCTTTAGCTGTATTAATATCATGCAGCCAGAATTTTATCATTCATATGTTAAGATAGATAGAATCTCCCCTTTACAGAAAAAAATTTTGGACCATAAAATAGAATAATGGCCATCAAATTTAATGTAGATAAGTGCCGTTGGTCTATCTCTCATTGAGATCTAGGCCCATTCTCGTACTTGCTGTAGGGCCTGTTTATTTCTGTGTACTCCCTTACAATCTAGAATAGTAAGGGGACATTTTCAGAACACGAGGAGCTAAGTTGGATTTTTGTGGCCAGAAAATAATAACTTTTCCAGCATTTTACTTAAATGAGCATTTCCTATTACACAACGTTATTTTCACCATATTCTTCATCATGGAGGCTGAAATACTTTACAACAGACCCAAATGATGAAAGATAATCATGGCTCCATAACAAGAAATTCACCAGTTAGTGCAATGCTAGTAAAGTGTGTGTATTCAGATCTGATATTCTCCATTCATAAACATCAGTCGCAAACTTCTAGCCGCATTAGTTACCAGGCTCCCGGGATTTGTCCTGTAATGATTTATGAAGTGTCCTTGCACTCTACGTTAATAGAGTACAATTGAGCACTCTGCATATTGAAAATAGAATTGCAATGTGTAAAATCCATATTTCTCAAATCCAGGTTGGACATTTTTTATTCAAACAAAATAAAGAGATTTCTATCTTTCACTTACTTCAGGATTAATCCCTTCATGGGGTTTTCATGCCAAGGATTCAAATAAGAATTTGTGGCTAACCTACTTAAACTTTTTTCAAGCAGTGCATTTATTTTTAAACAGAGTTAGACTATTCCTCTGGATTCAGAAGTCTTGTCTCAGACCATTTATCAAGTTTATTGCAATGTAAGAAATTCAGATAGTTCTTGTTTGGAGACTTTTCCATACATAGTGATAAATACATATCCTACAGCTCTCGGTCTCATGGCTGTATTCCCTGGAGAGTGGATTACCATTCTACATCCCTGTTTTCTTTATTGCCATTTTATGTTTTGAAATCTAAAAGTGGAGATTGAAAAGGAATAATCTAAATTCAGAGAAAAGACATAGAAGAGTAGTTTACAGAAAATAAGACATGAAGGAACAGTTGTAAATATGATTACTGACCAGAACAAGTCTTCTTCTTGACATAGTATTTTGCCTTCTCCACCATAACTATTAGCTGCAATGACCTCCTTTTCATAAAATAACTTATTTTCACAATACAGGATTGTGCAAAAGGTAGGTATGTAAGAATACTTCCAAATATATAAATGCTAATAGTTTATTGTTAGCAATTTACAAAATGCAAAGTGAATAAACAAAAGAGAAATCAAAGTCAAACCAATATTTGGTTTGACCACTCTTTTGCCTTCAAAACATCATCAGTTCTTCTAGATACACTTGTACACAGTTGGGAGGATGTTCCAAACATCTTGGAGAAGTAAGCATAGGTCATCTGTGGATGTAGCTGCTCAGATCCTTCTGTCTCTTCATGTAATCCCTGACAGACTAGAAGACAATGAGATCAGAACTTTGTGGAGGCCCCACATTATCCCTTCTAGGACTCCAGAGGTTGGTGACACAAGGGCCACATGTATGAACCTGTTTAGGTCTAAAACTCACTATTTTGCTCATAGGTTACTATGGGCAAAAAAGTTAGTTTTAGACCTAAACAGTTTCATACATGTGGCCCCAAATATTGATTTGATTTTGATTTTTCTTATCTTTATTTACCTTGAATTTTGTTAATTGATACAATTTAACTATTAACACTTCTATATATGAAAGCACAGTTACTTTGCAGCATTTGTTACACACATACCTAAGACTGTAGCACAATACAGTAAATCAGTATATAGTTGAGATAATGTAGATATAGTTTTTTTTCCTTAAAGTTAACTTTCTAATTAGTTTGTGGAATACATTTTCATGTAGATTTTGTTTTTTTGTGGATACGTCATTGTACCAGCGAGGCAGCTAATTTGCTCAGCAGTTACTGTAGCACTTGTTGCACTTGGGTTCTGGATTCAAGTCTGATATACAATTTGACATTGGCATGGAGGATGTCCACACAGAGTCTTCTTCAAGAGGATTACGATGAAGACGACATATTTTCCCTGATGGCATACATTTATCCCTAAACATTAGAGAAGCAAAAGACTACAAGTGTCTCCAGCTTTAAGATGTAATCAATCAATTCTGTTTATGTATAAGGACATTTCTTTTAGAAGAGAGAACTGTTCACTTTGAATGATATGGCCCCCTAAAGAGATTATTGTTGCATTTTGAATGGGTGAAGTTCTTAACGACTCAAAGTTAATGGATTGATGTAGTAAGATGTGGTGTAATAATCTTTAAGCACCCCTTAAATGTGGCATTAGAATGTGGAGTCGATAAAACAGCTTTTAAAATACTGATTAAGGGTGATGCATCTTGCTGTTTATCCACCGTTTTTGCAAAGTGTTAATTTAACTGAGAACAACATTTGCAATTCTCCAAAGCATTGCTTTTTCATATATTGTCCCGCCAAATTGAGCCGCCACTTTAAATGCTCATATTTTTTCAGTTATATTTTATTGTATAATTGCATCTAAATGAATAAAAAAAAAACTAAGCAAATTTGCAAATAGTCTTAATTAAAAATATTCCAACATTTTGAGTAGTGCTGCTCAAATAGGGCCTTGTTCGTTTCAATGCTAGTTCATCCGAACTTTCAGCTCCAGGTCAGGATATTCTGAACCAGAATTTTTTCTCTAGCCCTATCCTTGTCCATATCTCCATATTATTGCAAACCATACTGATAGCCTCAAGTTAGGTTTACAATTTTAGGGCATTTTAGGGTTTAGCTTACCTTTCAGAATTACTAGAAACCTCATGTCACTCCAGCAATGGCATCACTTCTGGTGTGACCGTTTGATGTCACTTCCAGTTTCCGTAGGTTACTGCAATGTCGTAGAAAGTGGAAGTGACATTGGACATGGCATCAAATCCAACATCACTTCTGATTCCAAAATATAGGAGTAACCTAGGGACACTGGAAGGGATATTAAACCCTAGTCCTGAGAAACCTAACCCTAAATCTAAACCCAATTTAGGGTTAGGGTTAAGATCCATTTTCACCAGAGTTTTGTCTGTGCCTACCAAAATCAAGTTGTTTTGATTTCAGTTGAGTTTGAAGTCATCACAAATTTTGTGCACAATGCTAATTTTGAGTCTACAAGTCCTATGCAGATTAATAAGTCTCTATGGTAATAGAATACAAACAAACCCTGTGTAGTCTGGTCCTGCCCCCTTTGTTACTCCTTACTATTTGCTTCCCTTTCTACTGTCTTAGGGTTAGTTTAAGGGGCAGAAGAAAGGGAATATCACATCTCTGTGCAATTAATCAATGACCATAAAACATAGGTCTGCATCGGAGCTGTACAGATAACACACCATTTCACTGAATTCACCTTCAAGCTACATTTTTCTATATTTGTATATACATATCGGTGGGATACTTTTTAATTAGGACTCTTTGCAAACTTTCTTTATATCTTATGTCAAATACTAGAGTAATAAACATAAATTGGTAGCAAATATGTGTGTATCTTCTATAGATTTGCTATACAGTAGGTTATATCATGGTTTTAGAGTACATGTCCATTAACACAAGAAGGCAAATGTAGAGGGGAAAAAAACCAATGACGGATCTTCACTATGCAGACAAACAGGCATCGGCATGGCTTTCTTAGTGATGGATATCATGGTGGTGTTTTAGTCCTTATGCCCTTGCGTGCTCGATCTTTTAGACTGAAAAGCTAGGAACACAATATTTTGACTGTGATATCATAGAATTCTGTAGTTTTTACAAAACAGATAGCACAACATGAAACCGATAAACCATAGAGCAAAAGCACCAAGGATGATACTGCTGCTGCTCGGGAATAGCGGCAATATCCTTTTCACAGGCTGCTTAAAATGTATTAAGTTTCTTATTGTAGTCCAAATAAATAAATTGACCTTAATCTCTAATCATGATTGCCCATGTAGCTAATGGAAGGATTAGAAGAAATTAAGCCCTTCTGCCAAGAGGCCTGCTTTATAGGCTTCAGAAGAATGCATTTAGCACACTGCATAATAGATTATTGATGTTCTTCCATAAATGATTATATATTGAGGTCTTTTTAATTAACAGAATAAAACAGGTCAAACATTTTTCTGTGAGTTAGCAACTGAAGAAGTGTTTCATGCTCATATCACAACCACAATGGTCAATGCTTCTTTTAAAATGCACTTAAAAACACATTTGTAGTACAAACCTGATAGAAAACATCATTATGATTAAATCAACGGAGGCATGTGTGAACGGGGTTGCGCCAGATATCTGGCGTCTTTTCAGCCTGTGGCACTTAGTAATGTGCCCGTTCTGGGGGAGCATGCTGGAGGCTGGGTGCACTAGAACCATAGCGAAGCCACATATTTATAACTTCAGTACGGCAATTCTAGGTGCATTACCGCTGGAAAAAATAGAGCACTTTCAAAGTGGTTTACCTGAACCAAAAATGGCGTCCTACCGCTGTAGAGCGGATTCATAAATCAGGCGCATTCTAGACTAATATTATACGCATGAAGTTTGATGTTAACACGACAAATTTCATGCATGTCACCCTAAATGTATAAACCCTAGGTCATACACTCCATCAGGTCATTTTTAGCTAATTGTGAGTACATTGATATTATCCCAGGTAGATCAGCCAAACCCATTCTGAAAGATCTTCTAGGATCAAAGGGTAACGAGAAACCCAGTACTACAGTAATTAACATTGTGGCTCACTCAGGAAAGCTATTGTGATGGTCCTAAATACCAAAAACTTCTATAACTACCGTCTTTCTGGAGGTCCAAGATATTGCAAACACAACTGCTACTTATGGCATATGTACTCTGTACAGACACTTTCCTTATTTTACCTAGGATAAAGGTCCCTCAGCTTTCACCTAAATTATATAAAACTGTGCCTTTTAGTGAAATGAAGAGGAGTGGCACTTAAATGGCTTGGACTACAAAGAATGTCTATCACCTATCATCAGGATAGGTGATAATTGTGTGCTCTCCAGTGGTTTTACTGCTGGGACCTCCTCTGATCATGGGTCCTGAGTTCCCAATTTTAATGGAGCAGCAGTCAAGTAATGATGATTTATTTAAAAAAGTATAATGCCAAAGGGAAGCCAGGAATAGTGTTCTGCTATCTTCAACCGTCCCAGTTGAATTGTAGCATACACGCTCGGCCGTTACTACATTAAGAACTCCATTCCCCTTTCTCTTGATTGATGGTGGTCCAAGTGGTTGGACGCCAGTGATCACACCTTTATTACTCGTCCTGTGGAAAAGTGATCCACGTTTATTTGGCTCAACTAGTTTAATTAAATTAGGAGTATTTTTCTGTCCATTGATGCTCATATACTACATCTGCCTCAGGCATGTGTCCTTCTGTACTGTCTATACTGCAGTACTCCACCTATTTGGAGAGTAACATGTCTCCTTTCTTAACTGAATGGTGATAGGTTTTACTCTTTCTATTGCACTTGTTTTTAAGCTGAATACGAGAGAAACATAATCAGTGATACCCATTCTCATCATCTACCTCAGCAACACATGCCAATCAAGCCAGAAATTTAAAGTAAAGGCTTTCAGCCTTATGGGTGGGTATCCTCGCATATCATCTGTAGCTTTCATTCTTTTAGCTGTCTGTTTAAACAACATCATTTTTTCTGGCATACAGCTTTCTTATGTATTCAGACTAAATTATATTTGACATGACAAAATTATAAAATTGCTCAAATATAATTTTAAGCAAGTCATATCATTCTGTTCTTATTTGTTTCAGTATCTTGGATGTCGTGGACTTTAGTCTATTTTACTCTGTAACATTTTCCTTAAACATATTGAAACTGAATTTTAGAGATATAATGAATTGAGAAAAGCTTCATTGGCCATCAATTACAGTCTGTAAATAGCTGATGTAAGTGAATGCCTTACTAATTAGGAAACAAAGCCTGTTCTGTATAGATTGTAGGCAAAAAAGCTCCACTAAATGCTAGAGATTATTACAATGCTTGTAGTTTTATCTATCTATCTATCTATCTATCTTTATTTCTATCTATTTATTTATCTATCTATCTATCTATCTATCTATCTATCTATCTATCTATCTATCTAAACTGGCACATGTAATATATTAAGACACACAATCTTTAAATAACTTATTATCTCATATCTGAAATTACTAAAATCATACTGTTATTAAATATTCAATTCTTTCATTTAAATGTTATATTATGCCCTTTGGGTTACTTTCTGTTTTCTCATAAACATAATTATCACATGAAGATTTCCATCTCTTTGTATTACCACCTGTAAAAGTGAAAATAATACATATGATGTGCCTAAATAAAATTAAAAAGGGTGATAAGTCTTTTTTTTCTGGAGGCTCTTTTTCACTAGATATGAGAAAGATGCTTATGAAGATATGTTAATTAACACATTTTTATGTGCAGTAGATTTTGATTTTCTAGTTACAGTTACTTATTAGTTATCTATCTATTGTACTTGTATATTGTTATATGACAGAGGGACCTTTGGGCCCCATCGGGCATCAGACCCCAGGTCTATCTTCTAATTCAACAAATATCTCATTATCAATAACATATTAACTATCATTTGATATATGTATAGGCATAAAATGTTCACTAAATATTATGACATTAGGATTTATTGGTGGGTCCTTTACCATACCTTTATAGTTGACATGACTACATGGAAGTAATATTAATCCCACCCTTGAGGGTCTGGTAATCTAGCTAGTATGGTATATGATGGGATGTAGCTTGACTTTGAATGTGTGAGCAGTATCTTTCTGAGGTCTACGCTATCCCAGCTTAAAAAAAAATTGAATTGTGTTATCTGTTAATTCTTCTTAGATGGGCCGCCAATCAACCAGGATGACCCCTGCTTCCCTCCAGTCAGGATAAAACACTGTAATTATTTTATTTTTTTTGTTTCTCTGCCTCCTACAAATTAGTTTGTATGGATGAGATGGCTAATCGTCCATCCTTACCAGTTTCAGTGCTAAGCCCCTACTTAATTATGACACCATCATTGCCAGAAGCTCCTAATTCTCTTGAAGAAGACAGGGCTGAGGAAAGTAAATGAGAGAGCAAATTAGATCCTTACCAGTAAACTGGAATCTATGTGATGCGCATGGATGGAATCTCTTAAAGAGGACATCACACACTTAGGACACCATGTAGAGGATGTTGAGACAGCTGAAAGGTTACTTCATAATTGCATGGATGCACACAAAACAATGCTTTGCAAATTTACAGTGTACATAGCCACCAGGAATATTCTTTGGACCTGGGGAGTGGTAGAAATAGTAAGCTGTGCAAAAGTAGATCCTACTTTTGATCTCCCTAGTTATGTTCCTTCTGACTCCACAGAGGAGCTAGAAAGAATTGATCTTTTCATGTTTCTCGCAGGTCATGTGCGTTTGGAACATTAGGATAATACAATTAAGTTCTTACACACCTACTTGTTTGGGATTAAGTTTTTACGTAAAATGTTTGGGACACACTGTTGGATACGTGTTTGGCCTTGCTGTGAATTATTGGTGCTGTTACCATTTTACTGTTTTTTGGACAGGGTTCTTAATCTAGTATTAAAGGGGTTTTGCCAGGACGAGACTTACTTACCTCCTTATCAGCAAAGAGTAGAATATAAACAAATCACACTGAGTCATGAAAGCTGCAGGGGTGAGAGGGAGGGGGTGAGCAAGGAGTGAGGAATAAGGGAGCGTCTCAAAACTTAACTCAAATAATAAAATTACAACAGTGGATTATCTATACAACAAGACATAGGCTCATATATTGCACTTTCTCCCCAGTCCCTTGAAAGCTCAGTCATTTTCCCTGTCATCAGATAAGAAGTGTTTCAGGCAAGCGCGGCCTGTCAGCTCCTCTGGTCGTGTCTAATGCAAACTTTTAGGCAACTAAGGGGGACTGAGAAATGCTGTGGTTCTCACAGGCTTCACTTTTTGTAATCACATATATTTAGAAAAGTGATTAAATACCCATTTTGGAGGATCCCACGTCAACATTACATCGTGGCAAAACCCTTTTAAGGCATTCAGGTCTGGGGACTAACCATGATCAGCCACATTATGGATCAATATGCATCTCCTTTATTGGGTGAACTAATGCCTTATAGAATTAAGTAAGGACTACATAGCTAAAGTGGACTCTGGATTTTCTCTATGTATATCCAGACTCAATTTTCTCACTGAAAAGATATCTTGTCCAATTTTTTTTATCCAAGCTGCTTGGCTGGTTATCTCCAGCCACTGAAAGTCTTACTGCTCCTCATCTGTATCTGAATGGTACAAAACATTTACTGCCGTGTGTAGGATAAAGGAGCTGGGTGCATGCATAGAATATGGCTAAAAGTCTCGGATCCTATGATCTATGGTGTCCCTGGCTCAAATGAAAATAATTCTTGGCCTTTTAGTTACTTTACAAATTACAGTGCAGTCACCCACATATTATATTACTGTGATAATATTGTACTTGTTTTTCTGTTTTAATTGAACCATAGTAATTGAACCATAATATGGGATTTGACAAAAATAGTCTAAAGCACCATGGAGGTCCATAGCATGTCAGATTATCAGATTGTTACTTTATCAGTATTAAAACTAGTAATTACATACTATTATTTACTATGCATTACATCTTGTTTGTCCTTATTTTTGGAGGAAACAGAAGACAAACAAGAAACATTTTCTCCAAATAATATGATTATCACTTGGAAACAATTAGACATGATTCCATTTGACGGCAGTGATTGTTTTCTTCTGTTAATTTGTGGATTATTTAGAAGCTTAGTAAATAATTGCTTAATTTTATGGCTTAGAACGCTGCAGCTTTTTGTTTCATTAAGAAAGTATACGGAAGAAGATTCTCTGGATTTTATGATGCAGTTTGGTTCTTCCTCTCCCTTTGGGCTATCTCATTTCCTTCCACAAAGAATACACAGAGCTGTGGGCTGCAATCCAGACATCTATAATGCATAACCACTCGGCAGAGATTTCTTTGTCCAGAATCTGATACTACCCAGTGATATCACAGAGGGGACACTTAAACTGAAAAAAGGAGGTAAAAGCTGGCACATTTTTCCGGCTCCCAGGTGTATTGGCATCCGGATTGTTTTTGATGTCTTAGCACATTGAAAAAAAAAGGACAAAAAACAGCGCTGGGTCAGATATACAAGGTTGTTTGTTGATACGTCAACGAGATGCACAACTAAAAGAAAAAAAAATCTTACATATAAAGTACTACATGGAGTCTCTGTGGATTATACTCCATGCTCTGTGATGATTTCTGAAGACTTTTCTCATAATCCCCTTTAAAGGAATCTCTGACTCTTTGATATCTAAAAACTAATTAGATGTGTTTTAGGATTAACAGCATGGGGGATTTTGTTACAGGAGAAATATTGCTATAGAACGTTCCATAAATTGCAGAGGGTGATCAGGAGTTCTGCAGAGGCCTTTAGTTGGTTATATATTTTTTTATGTCCTCAACTGTGAAATAGTTTCTTTCGTTACATAACATATAATGCAAGGTAAAGGTATTGTAAGCTTTGACAGCACTTTTCTACTTTGTCATTCTATAGTCAAGAGTTCTGAGTCAAGGTCACTCTAATAGATAGTTGTCCAGGGAACTGGGGCCAACATGTACTCAAATTAATATCAATCTTTTTATTAAGACAATAACCTTATATAACTTGGGGGTATACATGCATAAATGTATATTTCAAATACCTTTCTCTATCATTGAACATCTTTGTACACCTTTCTGGATGTGTCTATCTATCTATCTATCTATCTATCTATCTATCTATCTATCTATTAGTGAAAAATAGGTAGCACCCTCTATAACCAATAGTAAGTTGGGTGCCAGCAAACGTGGATATGGAATAAAGCTCCACTTTTTTTCACTTTTTTCCAAACTTTTGTGAGTGCTACAAGTTTTTTTTCATCTATCTATCTATCTATCTATCTATCTATCTATCTATCTATCATTATCTATCTATCTATCTATCTATCTGTACAAATAGACATATTTCATAATACACCACAATTATATACCTGGAGCAAATGTTAAAGGCGTTACTTCAGATTTTAGGAAACTCCTATAGAGGCTGGAGCTGCTGTAAAATGAAACCTGTACTTATCCGTACAGCTTCCACCATTTCAGCACTGATAGGCTGCATCCCCACGGCAAGGGACAAATACCGGTCGGTTTATCCGACCGGTAATTGTCCGGTTTGTGTGCAGTGCACACAGCTGTGGAGGGGATGGCTCTTCTCTGCGATGAGCGGAGAAAAGCCCTACCCCTTCACATTGGCTTGCACAGATTCCGTCCGCATACCGGACGGAAGATTGTGCAAGCACAATGCTTTGCGGGCGGCCCATGGGAGCAAAACCCATGCAGTGGGGACTGCTGCACGAGTTTTCCATAGAGCCCCATTGTGCTCATTTTCGGCCGGTTTTTCAGGCGGTCTGCACATCACTCATGTACATCACTCACTTGACCAGGCAGCAAATTACTGGCTTACATATGTCACGTGACTGCTAAGTCTATTGATTGGTTACAAGTGAGTAATGTACATAACATCACCACTAAGGGAGCATCAGAGAACATCAAGCTGTGGTGTTGATGGAATGGCGATGATATTATTATATTTTACAAGACTCCTGGTCTGTATCAATTTTTTTAAGAATCTCTGACAACCCCTTTAAAATAATTGTCTACATTTGACAATCTCTTTTTTGGTTTTAAAGTTCCTTCAACACTTGAAAAAAGAAAATTGAATCGGCATTGCTTCTTAAAATCCAATTTTATTGGCACAAAATATTAAATATACTTCAAATATATGTCATAGCACAGTGAACAGTAGATTTCTTCATTTTTTTTTTAATTCCTTCAACAACACAGACGTAACAAGGCTAAATTTGACAGATAACAGACTATGATAACATGCCACAGAATGTTATCACAAATTTTTCAGTGCTTTTTAATTGTTTTTGTTATGATCTAAAAACAGATAACGTGGAAAGCCATGATATCAAGTCAAGTTACACTTTGCTACATCTATAGGCAGACTATAGGTTTAGTCACTATAAGGACCCAGAGCAATCAGCTGCAATTTGCTGTAATACCTTCCCACAATAGGAGGAATAGAGCATTACATGATGCGTACTGAAATCAATCCCTATGTATTACACACACCTGCAATGTTCTCCAGCATGAGAGATGTTCTTTGTAGCCACTTTCTGCTCTGGATTACAGCTGAGGGTTCTTGACAGTGACCCCCTTTCTTTATTAACACCAGTTTCTCCACTAGGGTATTTAAAAATGTATTTTCCGTCCGGACAATTCCTATAACATTCTGTACTCAATGAAAACCAAAATGAGGCGTACCATAGTTTTGGCACCAGTGACTTTATTGACTTTAGAACTTACTCCTGAAAACCTTAGTTTCTGACTTTTATATTATTAAGCAGTTTGGGGCAAATTAGAAAGCTGTGATGAGAGGATTAGGCGGCCGGTGAAGCATTAAGTGAGAAAAGAAAAAAAACTGAAAAAAAAGATTGCTACAATCAGCAATCAGTATTCACAGGATCAGTTCCAATGTTTCGAAGGGGAAGAGAACGAAAACCCTGAGCTGCTGTAAATATATCAACAGTTCTTCCTTAGCCATAAATGTGGATAGAGTGATTTATTACCTAAAAGATATACAAGGCTCCACTCGTCAATGGCTCATGTATATAACAATAAGTGCAGATATTGTGATTTATATTCCATAAGGTACAGAAGGTTCTACATTCCGGAAGTATTTTTCAGAATTACAGCTCGAAGACTGTGATAACTATAACTTTTTCCCATTTTAGTTGAGCTGCTAACCATTTCCATGTTATTCAGGTCATCCTTCCTGCTACATGACTTCACCTTTACAATACTCATCCATTAATTTAGTCTGCATAATAAATGGCATATTCCTGCTGCGTATAGAAAATTGAATGAATATTGGAGCCAGGATATTATCTGCTGTACAGTTTGTGCATGTCATACCTCATATATCTGAGGCAGACTCAGAAACAGATATGTTTAGTGCTGTCACTTATTCCTCGTTGGGCAATTTGTCTTGGCTGGGCTCACTGTACAGTATACAGTTCTTGGCTGACACATTGTAGCTTGCCATTTGTTTACAATTAATCATTAATTGAAGCAATCAATAGATATCATTTATGTGAAATGAAGAAACGGAAGATATAGAGAGGCATCAACTGCACCTTCATTCTTCTATGTGTTTAGGTTACTTGTCAGAAATAGAAGACAAAGCCTGCTACACCTGGATCATCAGTCCAAGCTACTGATAATGGAATAATAATAATAATAATAAATATATATTTTTTCTTTTTATTTCTTCTTGTAAGGTTATGTTCACACAGCGTAATTGTGGGGGGCACTTCACCGCATATTTGCGCGTCAATACACCCGACATGCTTCCCGCAATTACAGTAATTCATAGCTCTCATAGAGAGCTATGAATTACGTCCGTCTCCCCCGGCATACAATACATATGTACGTACTGTACAACAGAGGAGAGACGTGACAGGTTACATGAAAGTGAATGGGGCCGGGGGGGGGTGGGGAGTTCATGCTGAACAGCACGTACTTCGAAAACACACGATGTATTGCGGCGCGTACAGTGCGTGCCCCAAAACGCCGTGTGAACATACCCTTATTGTTGCTGTCACTATTACTGTTGTTATTGTTAGCACTGTTGCCTTGCAGCACTAAGGTCCAGGGTTTAAATTCCACCAAACATAACATCTGCAAGGAGTTTGTATATTCTCCCTGTGTTTGCGTGGTACTCTGATACTCTGGTTTCCCCCACATTCCAAAAAACATACAGATCTGGAATTTAGACTGTGAGCCCCAAAGACGACAGAAACCAATGTAAATAATGACAATCTCTGTACAGCGCTATGAAATATAATAATGCTATATAAATGAATATAATAAATACAATTATTATTATTACTACATTATACAATTATTAGTTAATATGATTACCACTATTATTTATCTTAGGGAACACTCTGTTGGTGATGAAATGGTGATGGTATTCTTATATTTTACAGCACTCCTGGTCTGTGCAGGGTTTTTTAGAATATCTGACAACTCCTCTGACAACTTTATTTTGTTATACAATAAAGAGTTTACAAAATGTATACAATATTGTTGCATGTAGTGTGTATTCGTTTGTATGAATAGTGTTATTATTTATTATTGAATATAATTTTATTTAATATCAACTAGTAGGGCCATAAATCTATAATAAGGTGCTTACAGACTGCTACTGTATTGGCCCCTTTGGGCTTGTCATGCAGAGATAAAATAAATGTCTTTGCTATCTACATCCTCAAACATGGACTTGTGTTAAAATGTATTCATATCTCATTAATTAGCCAAAAAGATGTAGACACTTTTCTGTTTCTTTATTTTGCATAATTCCAGTGATGCAGGAGGTTATCTGTGCTGTTTGTTTACAGATTGTTTTTAGGTTGCTGACCACCATTTTCCTTTATGGCCCAGGCGTATAAAAAGTGTCCTTGTGGGAAGTCTATAGTGCAGAGACAAAGTTGAGTTCATACTTCTGTTTGAAAGTGTCTCACTGCACGTTATAAATGTGTCACGTCATAAGACAAACCGTCCGTGCGGCAAACAAGTGTCTTAGCCGCGGCATTTTTAAAATGGCATGAATAACAACAGATGAACTGTGACACTTTTTGGCATGTGATCTACATAAATGTGTTGTATCATTTGAATTGGCATAAACACGCCCCTGAAGAGTGGCGCAGACAATAGTGTCAGTCTTTTCGGATGGCCTCATTCTTTTTGGTGCAAATGCTTTAGGAATATGTTGGATATGGTGCACACCATTCTTTCTGTTGAAAACTGGCGCCGCAACTTTCATATATTTGGGCCAGTGCTTCTTCAACAGAAGGGGGATAGGTGGCTAAAGCACAGAGGTGGTTGTTGACTTGGGAAACCATATGTAAACAAGCAGGATAGTTAACCTGTTGTATCTTTGAACTAAAGCAGTATATCAATAGAGAAATAAAGTTGGTAGTAATCTGTATTCACCTTTGCCTATATGTATAAAGCTAAATTAATGACATGGGGATATCCCTCTAAGATCAGATATTTTTAGTTTTAATTTATGGAATTTATTAAATACTATAATATGCAGTTGAAAGCTACCATTTGAGTTTTTCATATTTTTTCTAAAAAGCTTGTACAAATTTCATGAATGAAAACCATCAAAAAAACAAATGATAAATTGAGAGATAGATTACATAATAGGGGAGGATTAATAGTTTGTTAGATACACTCTTTATATTACATGTAGTTTATTTGACATATCCACTTTAAAATGGATGTTAATGAATGTTTATGGAGCCCACTGGCTTATGATGGCTTTGAAAGGTTTGAATTGTCATTATGTTTTATTTGCTTGCTGGTGAAGTATCCCAGACTACATTTTTTTTGCCTTTAGAAAGCAGTAAAAATCTTACGGAATATAGACTATATATAGATAAACGGATATACATTAAAACAGAATATATCTGGTTTCAAGGAAAGTAGGACATACCGTGCTCCCATAAACCTTAATCCAATATATTCAGTTGTGTAAACTATTTGGTTATGTGATCCAACCTTGATGGGACTATTCAAGATAAGAAAAATAGGTCTGCTTTTTGGAGAAGCTTTACCACCCTTCTCTACTTGTAGCTCATCTGCATTCACTGAAAGACCAGACACAGTCCAATGACATAGCCACCCTGTTTGTGGGGGAACAGAGACCCTTTTTCCTAACCTTGTACAATGCCTTCGGTTCCTGCATATTTTATGGTTTCTGACCTATAAATATGAATATACTGTACAACAAAGATTAAGACCTTTCCATAAAAAAAAAAGTCTTGTCGAAGTGGAAATTTAATAACACAGCATTACACGGTTTAATTATTGGTTTTCCCACAAATAGAATAGTGCAACCTTTCATTAAAAAGGAAATAAAAACATAAAAACATTGTAAAAATAAATGTTGTTTAACAATGGTAATATATCAAGCTGTCTTCCAAAAATAAATGACTTTATAACTAGACTGCATAAAGTAAATTAGATTTTAAGCCTTTCGTGTTCATTTCTTGCAGCCTCACAAATCGAAGCAATGGAGCTGGGTCCTTTGTTGTAATTAAGAATGAGGGATTGAGAAATGTGCTTTCCATTGAGTCCCATGCTTATAAGAAGCTACCTTGAAAAATAATTTAATAGTTTCTAAATGTCATTAAAGCTTAGACATGTTTGATAAATTAGACTTTTTATTTGAGCATTATAGTGCAGTCTCATTTGCAAGAGGTCATTCATGTAATGTGCAATGGCTAAACAGAGTGCATTGATGCAATGTAAACAAAATAATTGTACTGCCTATTGCCACCAAGGTCCCATAGGAATGAGAGTGTTAATAAGGTCTTGTTAAATCTGCTTGTTCTCGTTTGTGGATGCACAGTCTATTCCTATGTAGCCCATATCCCCATAGGACACCATGGCTGATTGAACTAGGTCTGCTTTTACAAAGTTTAATTCCTTCAACTTTAAATTTAGAAATTGCAATTTTACAGTGATATATTCCAAGACCTGTGCCATGTCATTAGCACTTTCACACTTAACTCCTCCAAACGCTTATTCATTAGGGTCTTTGCATATCTGGGTCCTCCAGCCTTCTTCCTTTCTAGATTTCTATATGGTTGAAAATGATGACCCAAGCAAGGATAGGGATACAAATAGATAAATGAACAAACAAACCAAAAATAAGCACAATGGACTGAGAACCCAAAGGGGAAAAAAAATCACAATTATGGAATTTAAATTGGAGTTTTTAGGAGTTTAAAATGGTTGTACAGTAATAAAAAATGATATTGTGTTGTGGCAGTATGGTCCAAAGAATGAAAAAAAAAAATTAATACCTAGCTGTTCCCCACTGCTGTCACTCCAGAGCTCCTATTGATCTGCTCCTCTTGGCTTCTGGGTTATCATCCCAACACAGAAGAGAGGCTTGGACTCCATCACTTATAATGGAGCGCGAGCCCCTCCAGTGTGTCAAACACCTTGTGTCGAGAAGACAGTCGAGAAGAGCAGATCACCAGGAGCTCTGAAGCAACAGCAGCAGCAGGTAACTAAGTAAGTATTAGGTTTTTGGTTTTGGACCACCCTGTCCCCAATGGAAAATTATTATTTTTTTGCTGTTGGACAACTCCTTTAATATCCAGCCACTATAAGGTTATCATGCGCGCTGGACAATCCTGAGTCAGAGGAGTGACGATCAGAACCAATCAAAGTTCTGAACCCACATCCAATCAATTGAATTTTAACCTGACTCTGATGCTCTTATTGATTTCTGTGCCCTGGCTCCATGTTGTACTATTGCATAATGTTGCCTGGTATCTCACTCTGGTTAATCTTATGCAAACTGATTTGGATAATTTTTACTGTCCCGGTTTTTGACCCTGAGTCATTTAATTGACTTAGCTTTGCCTGCTGTTTTTAATACTTCTGTTCATGACTGTGCTCCCTGGGTAGTTTCTGTCTGTTCTGGACGTAACCTGGTTCCCTAGCAACCAAACCCAACCTGCTTTGTATTGGACTCTGGTGAACACCCAACAGGTGCTTTAGGCTCTGAGTGGTGCTTTATTTCATTGCTCGGTCACTAGTTTTCTAGCTTAGAAAATGTCTTAAGTAGGAAATCCATTTAATCAGTCTGGAATAAAGCATTGTATAGTATTCCCCATTACTATGCTTGTAAGTCAATTATTTCTGCTTCTTACATTGGTCAGTTATCATTAGTATTTCATCATATCTCAATTGATTGTAACAATAATTGCTGTATTTTTATTTTTATCTAGAACAAATGAGTTATTAAGCAATGAAGCTGCCTGCAGGTAGAATAGACTCCTCGCTAGTAACCACACTGAAAATGGCCATCAGATCCATGGAAAGATTATCAATCTTTTGAAACATTATTCCATGTAAATGGGTCTTAATATGTAGCCCCCTCTCCTAGGAATTGTCCAAGATTACTAATCTAGGTCTTCCTTTTTCCAGAAGGATCACCACCCTAGTATATGTGTTGTGTTTGGTTTTGTAGCTCAACACCATACAGAGTCCAGAGACACCAGTAGCAATGTTTATGAGGGAACAGACCCTTTTTCTAATCTTGCACAACCCCTTTGGTAGCCTAGACATATTTTATGATTTATGACCTATAAGAATAAATATACCATGTAACTCAAATTAAGACCTTCCCATAAAAAGCCTAGTCGAAGTGGAAATAACACTGCTTAATTAGAAAACTCCTCCCTAATAATCTCTCTGATCAAAAATATGAATAAGCAACAGTGAATTGAAACATTGTTCCATGTAATTGGGCCTTAATAGGAAGCCCCCTCTTCTAGCCAGATATTAAGTGAATGTCTCTGTGCATTATACCTGGATAGTTAAAGAAATAAAATTCAGATACAGAAAATGTTTTTCTCTGTCATATTAATAATTTGTAATCAGGATAAATATCTGGAAATCCATGAGTAGTATAGATATAGCAAAACATTGCTTGACAAGGCATTATCATACCCGTGGCACAAAACATCATCTCAACTTTTTCAATGCCTTTCAATGGCCGCAGAGACAAATTATCTATGCCACATAACCTTTGCTCTGTCCATAAATCAGACACATAAAATATTGTGATATTTTTGGCCACAAATAAATAAAAGACAAATCTTTTTTAAGACAAGCAACCAAACTTATAAGGGGAATGGAGCATCTTAGTTATACGGAGAAGTTAGTAGAATTGAACTTATTTAGTCTTGAGAAAAGATGGCTCCAGGGGGACATGATTAATTTATATAAATATATAAATGGTCGCTACAAAAATTATGGGGACAAATTATTCATGTAAAGCCTCCTCAAAAGACAAGGGGACATTCCCTTCGGCTAGAGAGAAAAGGATTCAATCTCCAGAGGAGAAAAACATTCTTCACCATGAGAACTGTAAATCTGTGGAATTGTTGCCTGAGGAGCTGGTCACAGCAGGAACAGTTGGGAGTTTCAAGAAAGCCCAAGATATCTACATGAAACTAAAGAATATTAATACGTACTTAGCCATGTAAAATTCTGGATCCTGGCTGGTGGTGGCTCTGGGGTCAGAGATGGGGTCTTCCCTGAAGCAGATCGGTTCTTGCCTTGTGGGTTTCAGGGCATTCACCAGTGGAGAGGCTGGGCTTGATATCCTTGTCTCCCTCCCTTCACCCATATTTTCCCCACCCTTGGTTGAACTTGATGGACATGTGTCTTTTTTCAACCCTACTAACTATGTAACTATCATAAAAATCTACGGTAGTACTATGAAATGATGGAGAAGCAGTATAAAAGAATAAGAGAAAAATAGGACACTGTTCAAAAACGTCCAGTATTTTTGTACACATCCATAGCCATATATTGCTATAAACCCAGAGGGACAATAATAAATTTAACATTTTGTGAAGATCAATCATTTTTCATTTACATTTATGGAATGTCTCAATGTTTGTTGTGAATGATAATTTTAATAAAATACATTATATAGAAAGATAGACAGAAATAGATAGACAAAAGTAGATAGGCTGAGCTAGATAGATAGATAGATAGATAGATAGATAGATAGATAGATAGATAGATAGATAGATAGATGGATAGATAGATAGAGAGATATGAGATATATAAATATGAGATAGATAGATAGATAGATAGATAGATAGGAGATAGATAAATAGGAGAGAGATAGATAGATAGATAGATAGATATGAGATAGATAGATAGATAGATATGAGATAGATAGATAGATAGATAGATAGATAGGATAGATAGATAGATAGATAGATAGATAGATAGATAGATAGATAGATAGATAGATAGATAGATAGATATGAGATAGATAGATATGAGATAGATAGATAGATAGATAGATAGATAGATAGATAAATATGAGATAGATAGATAGATAGATATGAGATAGATAGATAGATAAATATGAGATAGATAGATAGATAGATAGATAGATAGATAGATAGATAGATATCCTAAAAAGTTAAGAGCAGTGTGTGGTTACCTGTTCAATATCCTACATATTGTCATCCATGTATTCAGAAATTAGGTAATAATAGACTATCATGTTTTTCGCAGAGCTCAACAATGGATTTCACTGCTCACATCTCTTGATAACTGACACTGACTTGAACATCATCTGAAACTATTTGGCTCATGTGATATTGGATATTGTTTTTCAGTGAATCAGCATGTACTCATATTAGAGACGTTGTTCCTGACAAGCACAGAGTTAGATGTATTAAAAAAATGCATGACAATATACAAAAACAACGTATCGGTTACAGCTTCTGGAAATGAGTTTCTATTTTCAGTTAGTGTATTATAGAATCCCTGTAGGTGATAATATTGATAGGAAAACATTCTAGCGAGAGTGTAATTATTCATGTGGTCACTAATTTGCCAGAAATGATTTTTTTACTGCACAGAAACATTTGTAAACAATAACAAATTAAACTGTAATAAATCATATGTGAAATACAGAACTATTTACTATTGATTTTTTTCAGTTTGTAAATACTTATAGCACTGAAGCAATTTTATGGGAACTTGCTCATAGTTTAAAAACAACTTTATAAAAATTCCATTTGGAAAAGATTAATTCTCTCTAAATAGTCATTTTCCCATTACTCCTGCAGAGCTTTCTGCTGTAAAGATTGTGAATATATTGTATAATCTCAGAAACCAGTTCACACCAGTACTCAGCCACAGTACCATACAGGGAAGATTGCTCAAGGACTAACCACTCACATGCCTACTATCCATGAGCGAGGTGATTGCTAGTATTACAGTCACTTAAAAAAAAGGCTTACATAGTATACAGGTTTTTTTGTTGCGTGTGGTACACCATGTTGACTTACTACTAATTGATGACATCCTTACTATTTGATTGAGCAGGTTGCCCAGCATATTCCGAATCCCCAACACAAAATACTGACACCCCACTTGGTTTATGCAGAGCAACCCACTCAATCGAATGGTATGGGCATCATCAATTGGTTGTAAGCCAACACGTTGCACTGCACGTAACCTTATAATTGGCACTGAACGTAAACCTTATTTATATGTCATTGTAGTACTGGAAATCATTCCTCTCATGGATAGTAGGAGTGTAAGTAGTTATTTATTATTACTTGAGTAATAATAATAATAATAATAATCTTTATATGGCACCATTATATTTCACAGCACTTTAGAGGGTATAAGCACAGACTTAAAGGACGAGTATTATGCATTAAAAAGCTACTTACAGATCAGGCACAAGGTGTGAGGGCCCTGCTTGCAAGAGCTTACTATCTACAAGGGTATATGGGTAAGATGTTTCTGCATACTGGTGTGAACTGTGTTTTACCCACTGTGCAGTTACATAATAAGCAATTGCTTGACTCAAAAAACATAACCAAAACTTCCTAAAAAATGTGTTTAACATAAAAATGTGAGTTAAACAATAAGTCATTTTTTGATGACACATTCCCTTTAAATATTACAAGATACCCAATTCAATCAATAGGATATCTGTTTAATGCACCATTGTATTGTGTCGTTCAGTGCATGAGACACTGTTTGCTGCCACTTTTCACTAATTGATGTGAGCCTTTAGTTTGAAACCCCATTTAGTAGTACATATCTTTATAAAAATATTTTGTCACCACTTGTAGGATAAAATGCTTTGTACGTTTTTAATATTTTTTTATTTCTTTTAAGACAGTGTTTTTATTTATTAATATTGTAGTAAATGATAAAATTAGAATACATAATAAATGATGCAATGCAGGATAGTGTTTCTTAAGCACATGTATCCTTTTAGTATACAGTACATTTGAATATTTTACATAATGACTGTAATTAGGTTGCAATTCACAGTTCATTGAACTCATTTATTACAGTTGTTTGGTTACTGGTTCAGTCAGGTTAAGTCTTTAGCCTAAAATATTCACTTTTGAATACAGAGTCTTTAATATAGTATAATAAATATTTTTTTTTCAAACTTGTTATAAATTTAAAAATTAGGGTGATATGTAGGAAACTTAGGTCCAACACACCAGTTCTGAATCGATATAGAGGAGTGTAGAATACTCTGGCGTGTGGTATGCATAGCATAGCATATCTTTGGCGGGTATCTTTGGCGCATTCAAAAGTGCTGTGCCCTGCACGAGTTTTGGCGTGCGACTGTTCATTCTATAGAGCAGGGTTACAAGATACGCAAAAAAATAGTGCAGTCCCATTCCTTCATGTCACCCTTAAGTTGCACTTAAAAATATTTAGAAAATATATTCATCCACGAGCAGTCAATGTTTTTGTGAACACATTTTACTTTATAAATAATAGAATAAAAAAATAAATCAAGCCATTATTACCATACTGGAGCTTTATTTAATCAAATACCTGCTTTTCATTAAATGAGATTAATAAAATAGTACGCAGTATGAAAAACATGGGGTAATCCACCAAATTTATTAGATTTGCTCTTTACCATAAGTCTTTTTTTAAATATCATTTAAAACTGTACAAGTGTAAAAAATGTCTAAAACCCAGAGAAAAATTGGTGCATGCCAGAACTGTGACACATTTTGTACAGCATATTTTGTTTAAAATTCATCCCTCTGTTTCACTGTCAGAAAGATTAGTGTTTATTAAAAAGATAAAGAGCATCAAATAATAAAACATTAAATTCAATATTTCATTTTAGAACTCTCAATTGTTCTAGAAACGTCCTATATATTATTACATGATTTTCAATAAGAAAATGTAACATTAATTTCATCAGCGAAATAAATGTTCATTACCTTTTCATATACTTTGTTTAAGAATTGTTAAGCATGATGATGTCATTTGCCCAGTTTTTATAACAATACAATTCATGTTAAATCCCATGGCCAAACGTAGAACTGTTAAACTGTATTTAACAGTTATTTATATATTTTGTGGGTTTTTTTTCACAATCTCTTTAGAAAAAAAATTTCTGGAGGATATAATATTAATACAAAAATATACTATTTTTACTAATAGCAATAATCATAATATTAATAATAATAATAATTTGTATAATTAATATTATTATTATTAGTATTTATTTTTTATTATTGCTGTTGTTATTGTTTTAGTTCTTATTATTTTGCCTCTTTGAAAAAGCAAAACAAACACAAGTCTATCTATGTACCTTTGTATTGATCTTTCAGCTGGTAGTGAAATGGAACAATACAATATCAATATAGGAAATTCAAATCTCAAGGAAATGTTTGAAGGAACAAAATGCCACAAATGACAAAGTTTCCATTTAGTTTGAAATATTTTCATGTCATTTAGGGATCTACAAGGCTTGGGTTACACGCAGTGTCAGGATACTGTACCATCAAATTATCACTCTATCCATACAACTTCATCGTATTGAATGTAAATAAATACAATTAATAATACAATTATAATAGAATTTTCAGAGAATTTGTGGACAACCCATACAACTAGGTCAGTTGTCCTGCTGAATTTGTTGAATAACTCAATGTTGATTGGGCAGTAGTCTATTATCAGCACTACAAAACTGGGAGTGTAAAGCCACTATATTATCTGTAGTTCAAGCTGTTTGACCATCATTCCAGCAAATGTATTTGACTGTAATGAAGCGGTATCACTTCCACAAATGTTTCCCAAACTATAAGACAGGCCTCACTCATACATCATCTCACTTTTTGGTGAGGTGCAGGTAGGGACACATGACTCACAGGAAGGATCATAGGCTGATTATTTCAATGTTTCTACAAAAAAGTATCTGAAGAATATATATGGAAACATAAAAGGCTGCTATTGGGCTTGTTTTAAAATAGGGCATTATTGAGACAATCCTGATGATGCTAAAAACCCATGTTGGCCTACCCGCTTTAAATTGTAAGTGCCCCCAAAAAGCTATTAACGATTATTTTTAACATCCTTATGGTTTTGTGCAAATGACTGATATTTACCTGAAAATCCATGAGACTATTTAAAGAGGTTTCTTTTTTATTTGTTATAGGGCTCACAACTTAATTATATTGAACTTTGTAATTGATACTCATGAAAAGTTATTTACCTGTTCTGCTTTGCAAAACCAGGCAGAGAGTCCTTTACTCCCCTATTTCCTGCATACCATTGATCACATGGCCTTGCTTATGAGTCTATGGATGCTTTGTCATCAATCAGTGGGTGTGCTTTGAAGCCATGCACAACTCAGAAACACGTAGTGGGGTTGACCTGAGCCAGAGAGATCTGGCTGCCTCTAGAGACACATCAGTCACTATGTAAACAGAGGTGCTGACAGGAATGTAATGCAATGTTCAGAGCTGGAGGCTGCAAGCAGAAGACTTACATTGATTTACTGAATGTATATTAGGAGCTCTGAGATTATCCAACAGCAGTCAGAAGAAAGTCTGTCTACTTGCTCCTTTATAAGTATTGGTGCCATGGGGGGTAAGCGTCATGAGGTGCTGCCCTGACACCACTGTGTGCAGAGATGAAGAGACATCCCTTACAGCAGGCACACAGCTTTCCCATGATAAAAACTGATTGCTGTGGGTGAGCTGACATCGCCTACCTTTCTTGGATGCTAGATAGGCTATCGAGTCTACAGGAAAGCTGGATGATGCTACAGTCCCCACAGCAATCAGAGTTACAATGATGGGATAGCTGTGTACCTGCTGTGGGGGGATGGACAGCACATACATAGAAATATATAAACCAAATGATATACATTTCTACATGTATTACATATATTATAGATGAGGCAAGAATGTATTTTTACCATGTTACAAACTGATTGGTGACTGTGCTACACACAGCTTCGAAACACTAGGGACAAATAGCAGGAGCATGAGGTGTACCTGTCTGAGAATGATAATGAACAGTGCTAGGAGAATTAAGGGGCGGGTGCAGAAAAGTCCTAGAGTATAACTGCAGTGCTTTTTGGGACTTGTAGTAAATAGCTGCAGGAGAACTACTGACACTCCCACAACCAGAAAGTTGAACTGATCTTATAATGAATAAGGAGGCAAAAGAGAAAAAAAACCTCATGGATAGTCGCCTATAGACATTGGCTACTGGTGTGGCCAGGACATTACCATGTACTGTCTATCAGCTACCAGTAGAAAACATTTCATAAGTCTTGATCTATATATTGTCTTCCTCTCCATGGTACCAGTATTATTATAGAACCTAAGACAAACACATGCAGCTTGAGGATTAAATATACACAGCAATAAGTGATGAATAGTTTTAAATTGAAAAAAAGGGTTGTCCATGAAGCCAAAAGGTTGAGGAGGCTTACTGAGGTGCAAGAACATTGTACTATTTTGGAAATAATAACATGTGTAAGGCTTTCTGCCATAGAGCACTACTATGGGGGTCTCTGATCCATGGTACTACTATTCAAACGTTTAAAAATCGTTTCTTATACCTTTGTTTGAGTTTCATTTTCAGTAGGAATTCTAGCTGCACCCCTGATGTTATATATGTATTAAAAGGGGAAAAGGAAAGAAACTGCAAGTTTAAGTCTTGATCTCCAAAGGTTTTTTTTGGGGTGGTTTTTGAAGGTTTTCGCCAATTAAGGACCCTACTTTTATAAATTGGTGAAAGAATGGAGGCACTGGCATAGGTGGTACCAAGGAATGCAGTATTGATGTATAAAAAAGAGGTGTGAACAGTACTATATTTATGTCATATTTGCCTCTGCTGGTTTATTTGCTCAATCAACACCCCCCTTTATTCCCTTTTCCACAAAAAAGAAAACGCTATTTAACCAATGAACCTTTAGCAGTGTCCTCTGAGTCCATTTGACGAACACCAGAAATACTTGTACAACAAGCTATGGAACAAATGCCACAATAAACAGTCAACAACTCCAAATTAGTTTTATTCTGGCTTTTTCTTTGCACAGAAAAAAACTTTTGCGCATACTGCAGTTTTAATACGGGGGTGATTATATTTTCCCAAGTCAACTCAATTTTTTTGCAATTACCTTAAATGCAAATCAAACTATTGAAATATTTTGGTTGTTAAAAAATTTTAAACCAAAAATAAAAAAACCACATAAAAAATAATTTTGTGTAAAAAAAAAAAAGTGAACCAAAGTTTTAAATTTGGATTTCTGGGGGAAAATTTAGACTTTTCCCATGTTTTAAAATCTGAAATTTTTATGGGGAGGGTTTAAATTTTGCTCACAAAAGATTGTAAAAAAGTGATTGCTTTTTTGTCTTCAAGACAAAGTAGTTCATGGATTTAGAAAATGTATGTGTTTATCCAAGAAATGAAAGTTTTTAACAAAAAATATTTTGGTTTATTTTCAGTTTTTAGACTGAGGAGCAAAAAGAATGCAGCTGAGTAAAGGCCCTGTTCTTCGCTATCAAGTCAGATTATTGGACATGTGTCTGTCACATAGCATAGGCTACACTTCATTGTCAAATATCTTCGTAATAAAAAATTGAAAAATACATTCAAAATTGGGAAAAAGGTTTTGATGTCTAGTCTAAGTTGATATTCTCTATTAGCTCGTTTAGTTTGTGCCAACAATTGCAGCAAAATTTTTAGTGCATGACAGCAAAAGTTAAAGGGGTTTTGCCACAGTTCCATTTTTTCCCTCCTGTATCCAGTCTTCAGCTTTGTGCTCAAAAGGGGGGTGGGGGATTTTGTTTGTTTGCACATCATGGATCAGAAAGACAAACGGGCCCTTTTTCCCCCTTTAGTAAAAAAAAGGTCTGTTTATGTTAGAATTGTAATAGTAAAACTGTAGATCAGAGATACATTTTTTGCTTTAAAGCACAAGGGTCCTCGGGTCAAAACCCTACGGAAACTTAACTGTGGATTTTTTTTCTCTTTTCAATGCACAACCCATGGGAGGTTTTTTTTTTTTTTTGCACTTTTTTGACTTATTCTAATGTCCAAAAGACGGGGTAAAAAGGGAAAGCCCCGGGGGGGAACACTCAGTATTACCTGAGACGGGGGGGGTGATGTCTAAGGTGATGTGCCCCAGGATGGGGGCTCACAGTCCTGGGTTTCCCCTGGGGACGAGTGTAAGTGGATCACAAAGGGGAGCGCTAAAAAAAAAAAACAGTACAGAATTTTTAATAATGATGAAGGGTGAAAATGTTTATTTTTTAATTTTCAAACGTCCCACGTCAATTTTACTTAGGCAAAATCCCTTTAAGCTTTTCCTTTTTCATCGAAGACATTCCACTGCCCTTAAACCGAATTGTATCATAATTGGGTACATTTGCTGTAGTAAATCTGTCCCATTGTGTTTAAAAAACCTGTAATTCATGTTGGAATTACTCCCCCATATGCCCCTAGAGAAGGCTTGAAAGGCCCGTTGTATATTTTTCCCCCCCTTTTTTGGGTTTTCCATGATGGGATGTTTTTTGTGGAAAATTCTTTTAAACCACGGTATGGGGCTTTTTAAACCCTGTGCAGTCGTTTCAGGGTGTTGGAATTTATATAGAAAAATGGGGCGAATCCTTGGGGTTGAAGGGTGGGGGATAACACAAATTTAACACACTTTTCCCCCCCCTTTTCCACTTGAACTTGTTTTAAAACTAACTAACCACATGACACCACAGAGAGGAAATGGCAAATTTGGCACGATTTGTTCATTTTCACTTTGTGGTGCACTCAACATCGGTTTAGACATTAATAACTGTGTACTGAGTTATTTTACAGGCACACCAAATTCACAGTGTTATGTAAGGTGTACACTGATTACTTTACATTGTATTAAGGTTTCACATCTTCAGTGCTGTCCCATGAAAATATTTAATACAATATTTACAAAAATGTGAGGGGTGTACTGACTTTTGTGAGATACTGTAAATACAAGAAGAAAAAATTGCAGCACTCATCCAGGTAACGAATGAAAAAATTATTTTAAGCCGCTTAAAAAACATTCTTGCTTACCTATCTTTATAAAGGACAGTTAAAACTATGTTCACATCGTGTTTGTAGCGTGATTAGGTGTATGTGCTAGTAAAGGTCATTTTGGCATTTGCCGGGCAGTGTGTATATAATTTTTTTTTTTTTCAGCACAGGTCACAGGATAACATTTTAGCTCCCTCACAGAGCCATTTTCAACTGTTAGGTAAACAGGGTATAAATAAATAAGCAAACTAATTAAAAAACTAATTAAAAAACAAATAAAGTATCAATCACATAATATAATTCAGATACATAATTCCTTTCAATACAATCTCACAATCATAAACTACAATGTAATCAGAGGTATTTATCATTTATTTTTGTTAATGATTACCTCTGATTATATTGCACAATGGCACTTTATGATTGTTATATTGTATTGACATTCACTGTGTATTTGTATTATAATATTATGTGATTGACACTTTTATTAGTTTTTTTTAATTAGTTTGCTTATTTATACCCTGTATATTGCACAATTTGACACTTAGGGCCAAATGCATGAAAACTGTGTAGGTCTAGAACTCACTGTTATGTTGCTCATAACACCCAATCAGAGCGCTCCATTCATTTTTCCAGAACACTATATGAAATGAATGGAGTGCTCTGATTGGTTGATATGGGAAACAAAGTGAATTTTAGACCAAGACAGTTTTCATACATGTGACCCTTAGAACTGGCTCCGTGAGGGAGCCAAAACAGCTTCCTATGACATGGAAATAAGCGCAGTTTTTTCATTTGTTGAACATAGTTGTAACTAGTCTTAAAACGCTATATATAATTATCAGCAAACAAGAATGATTTTTAAGCAGGCTTACACAAGTTGTCCATTATTTAAAAAAAAGTCTCTGCTGGTCAAGTGGGATTAAAAAAATGAAAGAAAGTAAAAAATTAACTCACCTCTGAGATCTGCTCCATGTTGATACTGCTACTGCTTCATGTGCTCTGAACCAATGATGTCATAGTCATCGACCATGTGATGCAGCATTCAATTACTCGCCTTATGGTCACATGCTATTGATACCGGAGGAGTCTATTGAGGAAAATAACCAAAAAATAGCAGAAGGTCATCAGCATTAAAAACTTCTTTATTTAGAATCCAGAGTTCAAAAATGTGCAACGTTTCGGCTCAAAAAGTACAAACAGAACCTTTCTCAAAAAGTTTTTGAGCTGGCCCCTTTGCTGTTTTTGGTATTTTTAGGTGAGAGTTTGGGTATCTTCCTTTG